>JARFJB010001104.1:2207500-2305000 GCA_036346205.1 Vesta saturnalis
TAAACTACCAAAAGTTAAAATTCAGAGATGTAAATATTTCAATAACTTCTCGTTGTAAACGAAAGTAAAATTTTCATATTATCAAACAGAATTGTATGACGAATTGTTCAAAGCAAGTTCAGGCATTGCAGAGCTTTCTGGGCGATTTAATCTACAAAATCTCATATGATGCTTACGTGTAGTATCAAAGCTCCGTTTTGTGGTTCTAATGTATACTTTTACACAAGAACAAGACAGCTTATACACTCCAGAAGCAGAAAGTGGATTGAAATCATCCTTAGTTGATCTTAAACATTCTTTAATCTTCCTTGCAGGTAGATTATTAAGTTTCAAGAATATGGTACAATAAAAGTTTACGAACCCCTGGTACCACCCCATTGGCTTAGTAGAATTTGACAAAATTGATACTGTTGATGTGTTTTGAAGAGACTATAACCTATATCTAATTTCTATCTATCTATATATATATATATATATATATATATATATATATATATATATATATATATATATATATATATTGAATTGCTTTGGAAGCAAATCGAAATATATTTAAAAAGTCAATCTAGCAAAATAAAAATAAAATACACATTATATGGGCAATAGATGTCACTACTTACAAGTAGAACTGGTTGCACGAAAGATGGATTAAACCAGAATTACTTGAAACCCTGGATTAATAAATGTGATTGGCCATTCTTTGGCAGAATGACATAGTTGGCAAACGTTTACGCCAATCCTATTTCTTAATCCCGGGAACACTCAGGTTTAACCCACCTTTGTGCAACCATTCCAACTTGTTATAAGTATGTCTTGGATTTGGTTTTTTGTAATAAGTCGTGACCAGAAGCCCATTTGACAATATTCCACTAGCTGTGCCATGTTGCCTATTTTTTTTAATTGCCTCCACAAAATTAATATTATCTCGTATATTATTACTTAAGCTAAAGGGCTAAAGTATTTGATCTAAAATATAACCTGAAATTGTACCACTCATTGAGATGTTACCATAATCTTCAGAACCTATTCAAAAACAAATTGGAAAGGAGTATATAATTACCATAACGTTACCACAATATAATAAACACCTATAGGGTATTCAGGGTGGAACAGAAGCATCACATAATAGCTTTAACTTTGTTATTTGTAAAGCTACAAAAAATGTTCTAGCAGTTGTTCCGTTCATTGCCATGAATGTTTTGAGTTTTTAGGTTTATTGATGTCTTCTTTTGGTTTGTTGTTATGACGACCAACTTGTTTCTTTTAAATGACATCCGTACTTTTTTTTGTCATTTTGAAACAAGCATATTTCTCTTTATTCAGTCATAACAATTTGCTTTTTTTTTTAAACTATTCCTTTTTTGAGAAAAACAAAATTTATTATGATATACCTGTTTTTTACAACATTGTTTAAGTACTCTCTAACACGCACCGCAAACTGTGGAGGAGCTCCATCGTGTTAGAAGAAAATTCTATTGCCAATACCTCCATTTTCACCGGGGAATAATGCGGTGATCGCAAGCATGACATGTGTTTGAAGCAATTGAAGTATCGATCAGCGGCAAGGGTTTAATAAAAAAATGAGCCTATGATATGCCCTCTTACAATGCCTGTCCACACATTTAATTTTTCAGGATACTTTGTGTGTGCTTCTTGCGCCCAGTGTGGGTTCGTTCCATCCGAGAATACAATATTTGAAGAAAAATTCTCATCTGCATTACATCGTTCCATCATTTGCTCACTGAAATCTATCCGTTTATGATTTAATTCATTTATTAATTGAAGCTTATAAGGATGAACTTTTTCTTTTTTTTAATTCTCAGCACGGCAGTATGGTTAATTTCTAAATTTTCCGCTAATTCCCTCGTTGAAACCTGTGACGTTTCTTCAATTCTCAACAGAACATCTAAAGTCTTTTCGTTACTTGTTGCCGATTTTGGTCTGTTAGTTCTTTTCACGTCTTCAACGCTACCAGTTTTTTGATATTTTTTAATTAGTTAATAGATATTTTCTGGAGAGATCTGGGTAAATTCCGTTGAGTACATTACACATTTCGCTTTGAGTCCTCCGCCTACCCGTAATGTTGAACAAAAACTTTGCTTTAAACCAACAATAATTATTTATTGTTCGTTTGTATAAATTTAATTGTCTAATTTCCATGTAATTCTTTACCAAAGGTAGTTTTTTTCTGGCTTTCTTTTCAAAAATTGCATAACTTTATAACCGAATAGAGTAAAATATACTGGTTTCACAATTACAAAAAGAAGTATTAAAAAAAATTGGGTGCCATTAAAAAAAGTTGGTTGCCATAGCAACAATACAAAAGCAGATATCAACAAACTAAAACAACTCGAAACATGCATGGTAATGAGCCAAACAATATTTACATTTAATATTCTTTTGTAACTTTGCAAATAACAAAGTTAAAGCCATTACCTTTGTTCCACCCAGTATACTTATATAGTATACACAGTGGTGTTTCATTTAAATTAATTGAAATTATGTCTTGGAAACAAAAAATTTTATATTATATACTTACCTCAGAATTTGAAAAATCTTGAAAGAAGAAAATTTAATTGCCAACAAGGTAATACAAATTAGAGTAGGTCAACACTAAACGTTAAACAAGACATGACCTATGTTTTTCATAATTGTTGTAAATAAATGAAGAACTTTAATTTTTGGGAACATTTTTTAGTTATGGACTGCAGATCTAGTGTGTCACTTTGACTTCTGTTCGATGTGCAATATATCGGCATGTTATTAAATCTGATTTAAAAACATAAATTCTCAATTTGAAAAATAGAACACAACAAGTACAGTCTATAATATAAAGTTTTTAACAAAATTTTGTTTTAATTTTTTTGGTGTTTAGAAATCGTGTATGCTGCAAGTACACAGTTACAAGATCTGCGATCAGTTATACAAGTATCATATTGGTAAATATAATAATTATGTGTGCAATTTTAGGATTGCAGTTACAGGGTAATCACAAAACACTCTTTTCCGAGATAGTAAAAAATTACTTAACTATCGAACATTATTAGATTGAGATAGGACCCTTGTGTAATGGAACATCTAATAAGACATGATGTACATTTTCTATTCAAGCAATTCCCAAAGTACAATTTACTTTTAACCAGTAAAGTATAAATTCTGTATCTCCATATATGTTTATGTAGGTAATGGGTGCTATAGTTCGGAGAGTGTAAATTTTCAACATCCTTCCAATATGTGATAATTTTGTTTAAGCCAAAAGTACAGTGCCACTTACACTTGAATGTGTGTTTTAATTTAAATGTTTTGTACGCTAAGAAACATTTTATGGAAACTTGTAATTTACTCAACTTAACCTTTAAACTCGACAGTTATATGTATAACAAATAAATATTAGTTTATTCTTAAATAAAGTTAAAGCTATATGCAGATTATTCTAATTTTATGCACCCCCTAGAAAAAATTGAAAGGTTTGGTGATGCTATGATGCATTGCAAAAAATCCTTCAGTGTTTACATTTAAATATCCCGCGCTTACTCACCTCATTTTATTAAAACCACCTTGCTTATGATAAAATATTAATGAACATGTATTTTTTATTCTTTTAAAAACCATTTTAAATTCCACTTCTATTTAATATTTCACAGTGTTGCTTTACATCAACTAATTATGGTTAAAAACACAATACTAAGTATACGAATACTGTCAAAATCAGCTGTTTACAGTGATACATACTTTAGTAACCTCATAACCTGTGATTTCTTTACGTAACATATACCTTTCCCATTCTAGATGATGTAACAAAATATGTTAGAAAAACATGTAGGTGATATAAGTTTGGGCTAGGTATACGCAAATGCAACATGTGTTTTACAATGTATTGATCTGTGGAAGTGTTAAATTTTGGAATACAATGAACAAATGTAAATATCAATATGTATTTAATTATATGAATGCTTATAATATGATTATAATATAAAAATAGGTGCATTAGATTTATATTAGAGTTTCGCTTGCGCGATATTGGTTTTTCCATAGCGCATATCTGAACTTGTGCAGAATAAAGCGCAGAGGTTCCATTATTGATATTTTAACGTCAACACCGTAAGTTGGTGAGAATAGCACGAGTGAGTTAACGTGATTCTTTCCTATTAACGTATCTGGCTCGAGTTTCCAGGCACTAGCGCATTGCAAAAGGTTCGTACCCTACGGTGCGACTTATCAGAGCGGCCTTGGCATCATATTCAATACGTTTGTGTAGATGTGTGATTTTTAAAAAATTTGGTGCCGGAAGTAAATTTAATCAATCAGATTAATATTAAAAACTGAAGATCAATCGTTTTTCTTTATTATACTTACATCATTTTGTTTTCGGGCTAATATTATGGTGCGATGAAACGTGATAAAGACTCTGATAGGCGCGAAGTCATGAAGAAATTTACATTTAAAGGCGTTTTGGACAATTTTCGTACATCCGTTGTACAACCTGCAAAACCTGACCAAGAGATTCAAGAAACTTTACGACCGGATAACTTTCAAGTCAAGAGGGTAAGTTTAGCATTCATTACCTAGAATGTATAATAAAATTTCTTGAGGTAGAGATATAAAAGCACCGTAATTAATATAATATTAATTTAATTTCTCAAGTGGTACCCTTAGAGAAAAGTGTATGAGTAATAATTTTAAAATTTAAATTGAGCTTTACAAACAGTTTTTTTGTTACTTCGCTAGTTGTGAAGTTAAGTACACATATCTGTATTAGAACTGCTTATCACGTTAAACAAGGATAACACTAATACAGATTAGTCCATTGCAATTAATTTAATCGCCACTATTTTAAAATGTTTAATATAATAGAATATAAATATTTGTGTTATAAAATATCGTAAATACAAAATAATGAAGAATTCTGGAATAGGGATTTAAAGACAAATATGTACATATCTATTAAATCAGTATTGACCAATGCATAAAAAGCTGATAAAAACGTTAACATAAGGTCATAATTTTAATTAAACAGTCTATTATTCACCACGTCATATTAGGGAATGCGAGACTCGATTATATTGTCTATTTACTATCTGAACGTGAGCTTCCTAATGAAACAGAAAGAACTTTGTCATTTAAAGCTGGTTTCGAGGCTGGGGTACTCACGTAGTTTCCTTGTGAGGAATAGAGTAAAATATTAATTAAAATTTGCATTTTATTCTGCAATATACATCATCCTGGGGTAAAACTATTACCTACTAAATCAAATTAACAGAGTTGAGTGTTTGGGTTTGCGCTTCATATTCATTTTAATTGGTAATAATATTCCAACAATATTACTATTTTAAGTTTATTATAAACCTGTCAGATCGGAGCCATATTGGTTAAACAAAACATGATTTATTAGCGCTGACAATGTATATTGGTTTTTGTCTTACAATGTAATGAGTACAACAAAGTACACTTACCGTGGAAACAGAAAATGTTTGGGAAACACCTATACGGATACAATTTGGCGACTGCCAAGTACCTATACGGTGAGTAATAAATTAGAAATGGTTTGTTTTCTATCAACTTATGAGAGTAGCGAATGCGATGAAAATTAACCTAACTATACATTGCCGTTCTGAGCGAGAGCGGCAATGGCACTGCGCTCGAATTACACACATGATTTTTTTCTACAACCCCTGTTTTTATAAAAATGTTTGGTAAAAATTAATAATTATTGATAACCTCAAATTTGACAGTTCAGATTTCAAAACGTGAGCATCATTTTGCGCTACATATGTGTTTTTGTAAGAATGTTTGTTAAAAACATGTTGCTTATTTTCGTAATGAACGTATTATAATTATTCTAAAAAATTTTGATTAAAATTATTACATTTCTTTTAATTTCCATTTTGTAGTTTGGAAGGTCGTGTAGTATTCCACACCAGACAAGAACGATCTTAACATCACGAGCTGGTTACAAAATTAACGATATCTGTCAAATACCCCTCAACGCATACTTTTGTCACAAGTTGCAGAAACGTTTCTTTATTAAGGTGTCCATGGTAACTAAGCGAGCGTTTTAGTTACGCGAGCGACAAAATAAAAAAAACCTTGCTCCTGTGAAAAGTGCAATTTGCGTTTTCTTTTGGAAGCGCAAATTTGTACTTTCTCGCTCGGTTGTAGAAAAGGCAAATTGTGCTCTGATCCTTTTACATAACCTTCTCGTAATTCGGCTATATAGTCATAAACTGACATAATTGCTAGAAAATATTTTTAAAACTTATTAGTCCATTTTGATTAGGATCAACTGGGATATTTGAAAACGATTTTTGCAAGTATTTGTACCATGCGTAACAAAATTAGATTTTTAGGGCAACCCACCAAAAATGCGATTTTCCGTTAGTAGTACTGAGACACTAGACGCCATCTTGGATTTTGACGTCACTTCCGGTTTTACACGCCCACGTGGAGGACCGGTTTTTCCACCCTTATTTTTACACGCTTACGTGTAGGACGTGTTTTTTCACCCCTATTTTTTGCACATCCACGTGTGAGACAGGATTTTCCACCCTTATTTTTACTCGCTTACTTGTGAGACCGGGTTTTTCACCCCAATTTTTTTATATATCCTCGTGTGAGACCGTATTTTCAACCCTAATTTTTACACGCTTACGTGTGAGGCCGGATTTTCCACCCTTATTTTTACTCGCTTACGTGTGAGACCGTATTTTCAACCCTTTTTCAACCCTAATTATTTTCGCTGTTTGATTCGTCCACGTGTTGGACGCGTTTTTCAACCCTTTGCATTCTTAATTAAGGCCTTTTTTGTATTTATCAGATCCGTGTGGGGATATATTTTTCAACCCTTGATGAAATTTTTAACTGTTTTGTTTGTATTAAGGGCATTTTGACAGCAATTTTGTGTTCACTAGCGTGAGCGACGTACATTTCAACCCTGACAGTATTTTCAACCTTTTGTTTGTATTAAGAGCCCTTTTGGCGGGGAGCCCCTAAAGGATAGGCAAATGGATGTGCACGTAGGATCGTATTTTTACCTATTTTTAAGGGTTAATAAACGGTAGAATATTTTTGGTATTAAAGAAGCTAATCAAGGTAAAGGTAACGTATACGTTTGATTTTAAATACACTATTAAATTCTATAACGATAATAAACAGTTAATGGCATTGCATAATCAGCTAATTACCCTGTTGTTGTCATACAATGTGAATGTACGGTTTAGCGACTATTTAATATGAATTGAATTTTATCAAATGAGATTGCATAATTGTTGTTATTATTAAAATCATTATTAGATTTCTTTTAAACCCCATCTACAGATTGTGATCCTCTACCTGGTTTAAAATTCACTTGAATATATTTTAAAATGAAATTACTTTAAAAATAAAACGTGTAATTAACTAATTGATTAACCTGCTTACAGCAATAGTAATCACTGAAAATTAAGGAATGTCGCTTTTATTTATTTACCTTTTAATACGTATCATTTATATGCAATATATTCTGGTTTTAAATATGAGTCACAATGTATCGCAATGCTTTCTGCTTTAATTATAGGTCATAATTAAATCTAGTTGTCGCTCAAGGTAATCACTACCAAATTAATCTCATCTACAACAAGAAACTTAATATCAATAATGTTAACAAAGTATTTTTATAATGCCATTTCTCGCATAGTTTAGTGTCCATGTATGGTCATATTTTAGTCTTGGGAGATCGGATTTTGTCACAAAATACAAGCACAGGAACAATTACAAGTACAAGCACAAGCGCAAGCACAGGTACATACAAACACACAAACACGAAAAACGAAAAATCGCAAACACGAAAACGAAAATTCGCAAACACGAAAATTCGTAAACACACAAACTCACAAACACAAAAACGAAAACGAAAATTCGCAAACACGAAAAATAACAAACACACAAACGCGCAGAGTACGAAAAAACGCAAACACGAAAATCGTAAACACAAAATTCTCAAACACGAAAACCGCAAACATACAAACGCACAAACACGAAAAACGAAAACACACAAAACGAAAACACGCAAAGCTGCCGAATGAATTAAGACTGGGATTTGGAGTCTATAATCAAAATGATTCTCTCTATCTCTGTCTCTGTCCCTGTCTCTGTCTGTCTCTCTCTGTCTCTGTCTCTGTCTCTGTCTCTGTCTCTGTCTCTGTCTCTGTCTCTGTCTCTGTCTCTGTCTCTGTCTCTGTCTCTGTCTCTGTCTCTGTCTCTGTCTCTGTCTCTGTCTCTGTCTCTGTCTCTGTCTCTGTCTCTGTCTCTGTCTCTGTCTCTGTCTCTGTCTCTGTCCCTGTCCCTGTCTCTGTCTCTGTCTCTCTGTCTCTGTCTCTGTCTCTGTCTCTGTCTCTGTCTCTGTCTCTGTCTCTGTCTCTGTCTCTGTCTCTGTCTCTGTCTCTGTCTCTGTCTCTGTCTCTGTCTCTGTCTCTGTCTCTGTCTCTGTCTCTGTCTCTGTCTCTGTCTCTGTCTCTGTCTCTGTCTCTGTCTCTGTCTCTGTCTCTGTCTCTGTCTCTGTCTCTGTCTCTGTCTCTGTCTCTGTCTCTGTCTCTGTCTCTGTCTCTGTCTCTGTCTCTGTCTCTGTCTCTGTCTCTGTCTCTGTCTCTGTGTCTGTGTCTGTGTCTGTGTCCGTCTCTGTCTCTGTCTCTGTCTCTGTCTCTGTCTCTGTCTCTGTCTCTGTCTCTGTCTCTGTCTCTGTCTCTGTCTCTGTCTCTGTCTCTGTCTGTTTCTGTCTCTTCGTCTCTGTCTCTGTCTCTGTCTCTGTCTCTGTCTCTGTCTCTGTCTCTGTCTCAGTCTCCGTCTCCGTCTCTGTCTCTGTCTCTTAATCGCATACGGTCGAGGTGCGTGTCTGGGTAGTTGATTAGAAGCACATACAAGTCTAAAACACATTCTTCTTGTGGCTGGGGGATCGATTTCAAGCATCTCAACACTTGTGCCGCATACATCTTTCTTCAATTTTTATCTGCACTCTGTTTTGAGGCTGTAGTACGTTTTTCTAATACATAAACAGAATCTTCAATACTGTGATACGTGTAGCAGCAAAACACATTAGCTAGTTAGTTTCACCTCTATATTACTTTACATGCAAGCCTGATCTAATCATAAATAAATACATCTGTTAAAAAAGCTAATTAAACATAACCCACGGCCTGGGTATAGCAAGCAACGCTTCCAATTATAGCTTTTAGACAACACAATAGGGCCTACAACTAAATACAATCGACTAGCACTGCTTTAGTACGAGGATCAAACGAAAAACGCGCATGCACGCACGCACGTACACGTGCGCACGCACGCATGTACGCACGCACGCACGTACACACGTACGCACGCAGCAAGCTAGCACGCTCGCACGCACGCACGTATGCGCGCGAGCGCTCGCACGACCGTACGTACGCTCACGCACGCACGTATGTGCACACGCACACACACACACACACACACACACACACACACACACACACACACACACACACACACAACACGAGAGCGCGAAAACACGCTAAAGCGAAAAACTTGTAAACTTGCAAACATGAATCAAGACGGTGGAGCACCGCTAGGAAAAAAAACAGGTTTATTAACAAAACCGAAGGAAAGCTTAACGTTTTGAAAAATATATTATTATTATTATTATAAACAACAATACATTATTATTATTTAATAACACGCTTTATCGGTTTTCTTCTTCTTCTTGAACCGTGAGTCGTCCTCATCATCATCATCATGATTTTGAGATTTGCCCTTCTCCCCTACCTCATAGCTCTTCTTTCTCTTCTGTGAACCATCATCTTGGATGTGAGATACACCCAGCTCAACCACCTCATCGCTTTCATCATTATCTTGAACGGTTATGTTGTAATAGTTTATTAACAAGTCAGTAAAATCTCTAATGTCCGCTGATGTTGGCTCATAAACAGGAGAATACATTATAGTAATGCTCACTCGATGACAGTTACACTTTAAAGAGCGAAACACACGAGAAACGAGAACGCAGCTAGCCTTGGGTCTTGTGCGCAAGCGTACTCGTCAACGTTCGGGTAGAATCGGACATCTTCGGGGGATGTCTGAAGTATTGACCTAACCACACTCTAACATAGCCCCAGGGGGCATGTTTATAAAATCTAAATGCCTCTTTTATGGTCGAGATATTTTCTCCTAAGACGCCAGAACGCAGCTAGCCTTTGGTCCTATGCGCAAGCGTGCTCGCCCATGTTCGGGTAGAATCGGACATCTTCGGGGATGTCTGAAGTATTGACCTAACCACACTCTAACACAGCCCTGGGGGCATGTTTATAAACCTAAACGCCTCTTTTATGATAGAGCTGTTTTCTCCTAAGACGCCAGAACGCAGCTAGCCTTTGGTCTTGTGCGTAAGCGTGCTCGTCAATGTTCGGGTAGAATCGGACATCTTCGGGGACGTCTGAAGTATTGACCTAACCACGCTCTAACATAGACCCTGGGATATGTTTATAAATCTAAACGCCTCTTTTATGGTTGAGGCATTTTCGCCTAAGACGCGTCTTAGGCGAAAATGCCTCGACCACGGTTCAAGAAGAAGAAGAAAACCGATAAAGCGTGTTATTAAATAATAATAATGTATTGTTGTTTATAATAATAATAATAATAATATATTTTTCAAAACGTTAAGCTTTCCTTCGGTTTTGTTAATAAACCTGTTTTTTTCCTAGCGGTGCTCCACCGTCTTGATTCATGTTTGCAAGTTTACAAGTTTTTCGCTTTAGCGTGTTTTCGCGCACTCTCGCGTGTGTGTGTGTGTGTGTGCACATACGTGCGTGCGTGCGAGCGTACGTACGGTCGTGCGAGCGCTCGCGCGCATACGTGCGTGCGTGCGAGCGTGCTAGCTTGCGTGCGTGCGTACGTGTGTACGTGCGTACATGTACGTGCGTGCGTGCGCACGTGTACGTGCGTGCGTGCGTGCATGCGCGTTTTTCGTTTGATCCTCGTACTAAAGCAGTGCTAGTCGATTGTATTTAGTTGTAGGCCCTATTGTGTTGTCTAAAAGCTATAATTGGAAGCGTTGCTTGCTATACCCAGGCCGTGGTTTATGTTTAATTAGCTTTTTTAACAGATGTATTTATTTATGATTAGATCAGGCTTGCATGTAAAGTAATATAGAGGTGAAACTAACTAGCTAATGTGTTTTGCTGCTACACGTATCACAGTATTGAAGATTCTGTTTATGTATTAGAAAAACGTACTACAGCCTCAAAACAGAGTGCAGATAAAAATTGAAGAAAGATGTATGCGGCACAAGTGTTGAGATGCTTGAAATCGATCCCCCAGCCACAAGAAGAATGTGTTTTCGACTTGTATGTGCTTCTAATCAACTACCCAGACACGCACCTCGACCGTATGCGATTAGAGACGGAGACGGAGACGGAGACGGAGACGGAGACGGAGACGGAGACGGAGACAGAGACAGAGACAGAGACAGAGACAGAGACAGAGGCAGAGACAGAGACAGAGACAGAGACAGGCAGAGACAGAGACAGAGCAGAGACAGAGACTGAGACAGAGACTGAGACAGAGACTGAGACAGAGACAGAGACAGAGACAGAGACAGAACAGAGACAGAGACAGAGACAGAGACAGAGACAGAGACAGAGACAGAGACAGAAGAGACAGAGACAGAGACAGAGACAGAGACAGAGACAGAGACAGAGACAGAGAAGAGACAGAGACAGAGACAGAGACAGAGAGAGACAGAGACAGAGACAGGGACAGAGACAGAGACAGAGACAGAGACAGAGACAGAGACAGAGACAGAGACAGAGACAGAGACAGAGACAGAGACAGAGACAGAGACAGAGACAGAGACAGAGACAGAGACAGAGACAGAGACAGAGAGAGAGACAGAGACAGGGACAGAGACAGAGATAGAGAGAATCATTTTGTTTATAGACTCCAAATCCCAGTCTTAATTCATTCGCAGCTTTGCGTGTTTTCGTTTTGTGTGTTTTCGTTTTTTCGTGTTTGTGCGTTTGTATGTTTGCGGTTTTCGTGTTTGAGAATTTTGTGTTTACGATTTTTCGTGTTTGCGTTTTTCGTACTCTGCGCGTTTGTGTTTGTTATTTTCGTGTTTCGAATTTTCGTTTTCGTTTTTGTGTTTGTGAGTTTGTGTGTTTACGAATTTTCGTGTTTGCAATTTTCGTTTTCGTGTTTCGATTTTTCGTTTTTCGTGTTTGTGTGTTTGTATGTACCTGTGCTTGCGCTTGTGCTTGTACTTGTAATTGTTCCTGTGCTTGTATTTTGTGACAAAATCCGATCTCCCAAGACTAAAATATGACCATACATGGACATTAAACTATGCGAAAATGGCATTATAAAAATACTTTGTTAACATTATTGATATTAAGTTTCTTGTTGTAGATGAGATTAATTTGGTAGTGATTACCTTGAGCGACAACTAGATTTAATTATGACCTATAATTAAAAGAAAGCATTGCGATACATTGTGACTCATATTTAAAACCAGAATATATTGCATATAAATGATACGTATTAAAAGGTAAATAAATAAAAGCGACATTCCTTAATTTTCAGTGATTACTATTGCTGTAAGCAGGTTAATCAATTAGTTAATTACACGTTTTATTTTTAAAGTAATTTCATTTTAAAATATATTCAAGTGAATTTTAAACCAGGTAGAGGATCACAATCTGTAGATGGGGTTTAAAAGAAATCTAATAATGATTTTAATAATAACAACAATTATGCAATCTCATTTGATAAAATTCAATTCATATTAAATAGTCGCTAAACCGTACATTCACATTGTATGACAACAACAGGGTAATTAGCTGATTATGCAATGCCATTAACTGTTTATTATCGTTATAGAATTTAATAGTGTATTTAAAATCAAACGTATACGTTACCTTTACCTTGATTAGCTTCTTTTAATACCAAAAAATATTCTACCGTTTATTAACCCTTAAAAATAGGTAAAAAATACGATCCTACGTGCACATCCATTTGCCTATCCTTTAGGGGCTCCCCGCCAAAAGGGCTCTTAATACAAACAAAAAGGTTGAAAATACTGTCAGGGTTGAAATGTACGTCGCTCACGCTAGTGAACACAAAAATTGCTGTCAAAAAGGCCCTTAATACAAACAAAACAGTTAAAAAATTTCATCAAGGGTTGAAAAATATATCCCCCACACGGATCTGATAAATACAAAAAAGGCCTTAATTAAGAATGCAAAGGGTTGAAAAACGCGTCCTACACGTGGACGAATCAAAAAGCGAAAATAATTAGGGTTGAAAATACGGTCTCACACGTAAGCGAGTAAAAATAAGGGTGGAAAATCCGGCCTCACACGTAAGCGTGTAAAAATTAGGGTTGAAAATACGGTCTCACACGAGGATATATAAAAAATTGGGGTGAAAAACCCGGTCTCACAAGTAAGCGAGTAAAAATAAGGGTGGAAAATCCTGTCTCACACGTGGATGTGCAAAAAATAGGGGTGAAAAAACACGTCCTACACGTAAGCGTGTAAAAATAAGGGTGGAAAAACCGGTCCTCCACGTGGGCGTGTAAAACCGGAAGTGACGTCAAAATCCAAGATGGCGTTTAGTGTCTCAGTACTACTTCCGTTTGTCTGTCTGTTCGTGCACGCTATAACTCAGCTCCTAGACTACCTATCGACTTCGGGTTTTCGCAATTTGATAGCTTACGTACCCTATAATTGTGCAACAAACAAAAATTTTCCATCTCTCTCACTTCTTGGCTATTTAACACAAGCAAGCCCACATCAAGTTAGTAATAAATTTCAGCAATAGATGTTTTTTTGCTAAATCATTGAAATAATTTAACCTTTTGGGCGAAATTTCATATAAATGAACGTACTTAATCCTACCGTATATCAAATACATAATTAAAACGATTAGGTAATTGAAAGAAATTACAGATAAGAGTAACTTTGGTGGTGCCAGTTTTTTCATAATTTTGAAAAAGTACTTTGTACATACAAATTAAAGCTAATCAAAGTACGTCCCAGAATATCAGAGAGTAATAAATCATGTTATTAGTGAAACAGTGTCGTTTTTTTTTTGCATGGAATCGGCAAACAGAAATCAGTAGCAAACCGGACTAGTTTAAACGGGAATGCTATAAATGTGCCTCCAGCAAAATATTGTGTTAAATAAACACCGTTCAGGTAAACGGCAAACAAAAGACGACCGTTTAAAATTCGACTTAAGCCTGAAGATCAGGCAACTCATAGACGTGCAGTTGAAATTTCAGTGTATTACAAATTGTAGATTAATTATCAAACAAATGGAAAGCGCGAATGTGCCAAACATTTATTTTAGATGTTTTGATTATATAAAATAGTTATAAATGTAGTTTACATTCATTTTTTTACATTGTCATGGAAACAAATGCGATATGTAACTAATAATCAGTCTTTATTATCCTCATCCGATTCGGAAGAGCTGTCATCTTGTCCTACGGATGTTAAAACGGGCTCTATAGTTTCTTCCATTATCACATCAAGTTCTCACATACGCTGCTCCTCTTCAATTACATGATCAACACATTTTTCCACTTTTCTGCATTGGCATTATCTATGGTTTGCATTCAAAGCTGTCGCACTTCAGTTAATTTAAAAGTCGTATTATTACGACCTACGTCACTTTTTATTTTAGCCCATACTAACTCTATCAGGTTGAGTTCGCAGTGATATGGTGGTACTCTATGTACGGCAATCCCACGAGAAGCAGGGAGTTCATCAATAACATACTTAAGAAATTGTTGCTTATGCTGATTTACTACAGCTAATAACTCTCGTTTTAGCATAGTCTCTTCAAACTATACCTGTTTTGATGGCAACTAGCATTATCCAGAACAATTGCAGCTCCTTGTGGCATCTTTGCTATCATTTGTTCAAAATATTCTTAAAAAACATCAGAGTTCATATCTCGCAATAATTCCTTGTGTGCTAGGACTCAAACACAAGTAAATCAATTTTTTAAGAATCCATTAGCGCTACCTATATGTGTAATAATTAGCCGTCGACCTTTACCCGATGGTGTATTTATTCCAGTTGACCAATCCGTTTGGACTGCTTATTGGCGACTTGTAACATTTTTATCTTGCCAATTTTTTTTGCAGTATATCCTTCGTTCAACCAAGTCTCATCGAGATAAAAGATTTCCCGTTCTTCGTCACGAAACTTCTTTTCATTTCACGAAGGTATTTGCGTTTCCAAGAAATAATTTGGAGATTATCAATTAGTATTGATTTTCGATTTACTTTTTCCCACGAAAAGTTAAGCTCCTTGCTGTGTAGTATCGACCGAGACAATTGTGCTCCATCAACGTCTCCTTTAGTACTTGCTACTATTTTGTTGAGGGTAGGAATTTCTTTATTGAATTAGAAGGAATGGATTTTTCTTGTAATATGAACGTTTTCTTCACTTAAACGTTTTTTTTCTTTCTGTTGAGGAAGCTGGTTTTTTCAAAACACCTTCTTTTTGTTGTTTGAATAATCTTTATAATGTTGACTTCCCTTCTTACGTCATATTAGAACACATTTCTACTACACTATCTACACTATTTGTATGATTTTGATACTTTAAGACATTATGTTCATTTAGGATGATAATTTTTTCATTTCCAGAGAGTTTCAAACGCCCCAAATCGGAAGATATCATGTTCACCACCGTTTTTAACCAAAACTCGAAAATAACTGAGCATTTTAAAGTACTTGAGATTTCTATTTTAATTCTTCGCGGTATAATAAATGTGCACCCTGCATAATAATAGGTAAATTAACCAGAAAACGATCATAACAGTTGCCATACTTAAATAAATGGTAAAATGTATAACGTATATGAGTGAGAATGTAATTTCATAAAAAACTTTTAATAGATATATAAATAATACTATGAAAAAAGAAACTTTTTTAAAAATCACACCTTTATTTACACGTAGAAAGTGCACTAAAAAGGAGAAAATAATTTCTTTACACCAAAATGTGTTAAAAAATCCTGACGATTAAAAATAAAAGCGTGGGGGGCTCCTCATAATTCATTTCTCTCCGTCTCATATTTATAATATACACATTTATTTTTGGTCATACAGATTTTTGATCACATTTTGGTGCAAAGAAAAAAATGATTTTCATTTTTATTGCACTTTCTACACGTAACTAAAAGCGTGGTTTTTTAAAAAAGTTTATTTTTTCATCGTATTATTTTTATACCTATTAAAAGTTTTTTATGAAATTACATTCTCACATACGCAATACAAAAGTCAATACATTTTACCATTTATTTAAGTATGGTAACTGTTATGATCGTTTTATACCTATTATTATACAGGGTGCAGATTTATTATACCACGAAGAATTAAAATAAAAATCTTAAAATTGTAAATATTTCAAAAACCGTTGCGGATAAACAAAATTTGTTTATTACAAAAAATGTAAGTCTTTCAATTTTCTTTCGAATAATGTAATAATATACATTTATTATAAGGTAGTTATTTACATTTAAAACACAAAACTATAAATTCATATTTCTGGTACACCCTGTATAAAAATTAAATAAGTCATAATCAATGTCTGCACTAATTACACGCGCAGTTACAAGTTCATAGACTTGGTAGTAACCTCATAATAAATTTTTGAACTACGACTGAAAATGATAATTTTTTATGTAAAAGTACAAATATTTAAAAACACGGTTAAGTTTAGTTATACAACATGTTTAATAGAAAGTGGTTGTTTTTCAGAGTAGAAACGAAATCCGCAATAAAAACTATACCATTCCATTTAAAATAACAAAAATAGATTATGTACTGCAGTTATGGAACACTCTGTATATGAGAAAATATTTTTAAGTTATAGCTCGCTTGACTTCAAGCAACTTTTGTATGCAACCGTGCATATTACCGACTTTATAGCATATGCCTTTAATAAGTACGCCACTAACCTGTGGCTGGCAAGATGAGTTATTACTCTCTGATATTCTGGGATATAATATACAAAATTTAAAACTGTACCCCCACCCCATTTTGAAATTACGTAGGTGATACGTAATTTTTCAACAGTCGTGCATCGCAGGTAGTTGAACCTTGTTGTACACCCTTTTATTTTAAAAGGGTTTACTAGAAATGGTGTAAGCGCAAATAAAATATAAATACCTCTGGTTTCGAAATCGCGTAATTTTTAAGAAAACCATATTTAGAAAGGCGTTGTATTTTGCCGAATACAAATGTACATACATCCCGCTTTGAAATTATGTAATTTTTAAGAAAACGCTTTTTTAAGCGACGGTGCCGTATTGAAAGGGATGTTGTACATCAAATATTTTTTATTCTGTAATTTTTTCCTTTAAAATGGTTCACTAGAAATCGTATAAGCGCAAACAAAAATGTATATAACGCCGATTTTGAAATTACGTAATTTTTAAGAAAACGCGCTCTCAATGCACCATCACCATATTGAAAGGGCAGAATTGTATATAACTTATATAAGTATGAACAAAGTTGTACATACTGCCCGTTTTGAAGCTACGTAATTTTTAAGGAAATGCAATTTTGAGCAGCCACTTTCATTCCAGCAACCAAAAGTTCAGTCAAACAAATCCAGCCTAATGTAAACTTATAAAACATATTACAAACCATGCAACAATTATGCTGAATTTCTCCCATTCAATTGTAAAGGGGAAATGTTGAAAAATCACCCCAAGTGTAAAAAAAATCATAAATCCCTTTAGAAAAGTTCTGCCAACTTTAAATTTAGAAAATCTGTATACAGGGTGGCATAATAGTGCGTAGGTGGAAGATTGTAGGTTTATTAAGGTTTGTTGATGGGATCTGATGGGATATCCTTAAGGCTACAAACCTAAAATATTTTCACTTGAATCGCAAAGTTTATACAGGGCGATTTATATCAAAGTTACATTATTTTTAATGGAACCCTCTGTATATTATTGCATATTTGGATTCCTTGGTCAATTCTAGTGCGACTTTATGTATCCCACATAGTTCCTTAAACGAATCGTTCAGCCGCAATTCGTCATTTTTACACAAAGTAGATGTCTGAAAAAAACTAAATATCGCTGTGATCATAAAACTTAGTAGGACATGACTAGACATGAAATGTACTAGCGTAAACCAAATGTTCAAATTCTTGTGTTTAGAGAAATCACTTTGTCAATTTAGAAAATTTCAATCAATGGTAAACTGATTTTTTCAAATGGAATGGCCATTTTTTCATTTTTGCATCAAATGCGGAATTTTTTTACCTTTCTAACGACGTAAATTAGTCGGTATCTATCTTCGGTGTTTTATTTTAATTTCACCATTTCTGATTCTGATATCTAGTAACCCGTGTAAAATTAACTATTTTATTAAGTAGAAAAACACATAAACACAAAACAGAATTACGAGCTAAATTAGAAAACGAAATAGAAGAATAATTTAAAAAAAAATTTCATGCCTGGCACACCCAACTACAAGAGCTCAAGGAGACCGATTTTCAAAACAGGATTAATCTTAGCAATTGGGTAGAACAAAAGTTAAATGAAAATATACAATTTTTGGATAAGATCATGTTTACAGATGAGTGCACCTTCCACCGCAATTTGTTAATTATTACTCAGATTAAAACCCTCACTATTTCCGAGTTCATAGCCAAGAGAAATGGTCGATTAATGTTTGGGCAGGCATATTCGGCACTTCAGTTGTTGGTCCCTTTTTCTTCGACGGTATTCTAAATTTAAACTTGTACTTGAATTTCCTGGATAATAAATTATTTGGACTCACTCACATTAGGGACATGCATTTTCACATCGTGCCCGTGTAGTAAGTGGATGGCTTAGTAATGCATTTGTTGCAAAGTGGATAGGAAGGAACGGACCAACACAATGGCCAGTGAGATCTACAGACATTTCCCCGTTTGTTTTTTTTGGTGGGGGTACAGCAAGGAAAAAGTGTATGCTGAACTACCAACCACTGCGAAAGATATGAAAAATAGAATCCGAAACGTTTTTGTAATTATTAACCCAGTAATGTTAAATAGGGCTAACAATTATTTTCGTCGCAGAATTAAAATTTGCTTAGAACAAGGTGGTAGACATTTTGAACGTTTATTAAAATTATTTTTATTTTAGCTTGTAATTTTGTTTTGTGTTTATGTATTTTTCTACTTAATAAACAATGCTTTATAATGTGAATCGTGTTTTGTTAGGCTCCATAGGTTACTAGATAATACTAACGAAAGATTGAAAAATACAACAAATTCATCAAACATTGTGAAATTAAAAGAAATCTACCGAAGATAGATACCGACCAATTTATTTTATTTATTTATATCGTTAGAAAGGTAAAAAATTCCGCATTTTATGCGAAAATGAAAAAAATGGCCCTTCCATTTGAAAAAATCAAGTTACCATTGATTGAAATTTTCTAAATTGACAAAGTAATGTCTCTAAACATAAGAAGAATTCGAATTTGACCATTCGGTGTATGCTAGTACATTTAATGTCTAGTAACATCGCAGAGTCATGGTCTTGTAAGTTTTATGAACACAGCGATATTTAGTTTTTTTCCGACATCTACTTTTTGTAAAAATGACGAATTGCGGCTAAACGATTCGTTTTAGGTACTATGTGTGATACATAAAGTCACACTAGAATTGACCAAGGAATCCAAATATTCAATAATATACAGGAGGTTCAATTAAAAAAAAATTAACTTTGATATAAATCGCCCTGTATAAACTTTGCGATTCAAGTGAAAATATTTTAGGTTTGTACCCTGAAGGATATCCCACCACATCCCATCAACAAACTTTAGAAATATTCCTTAATAAACCCACAATCTTCCACACACGCACTATTGGACCACCCTGTATATAAAATTTAAAATCCTTATTGACTCAATGACTGACCGATATATCAACGCACAGCCTAAACCGCTGGTCCTAGAGACATGAAATTTGCATTTTAAATATCCCCCCCCCCCCCCCAGCCATTCTGAGATCACAGCAACGCGCGACAGGTACGGCTAGTATATTATACAGTATACAAGAATCAATCTTAATTTGTCACATTCATTTGCAAAGGGGATAAAAGGCAATAACTTACAAATATAAAATAAATTCAAAAATTCCACCCATCGTCAATGTCTTCAAAATATTGAAAAAATCAAATGTTTAACGAAATATGTGAACTATGTAAACAAAATTAAAAACTAAAACTCGTTCATACTTTAATTTCTTAATTAAGGATTACGTTTTTTTTCTGGTAGGTACTTGAATTAAGTGTTGATATAATAGTCTTTTTATATGTATTTGTGTAAATTTTATTTTATATTGTGTATTTTCTTTATTTAATCACCTCCCATAAAATAGCCGTTCACTTGTCGATAGCCTGCAACCAAAACTAGTATAGAAATTAAAAATACAAATTTTAAAAATTAATTTTTTAAAACAGTTATTATTTCCTGAGGCGATAACTGTAACTATTATACTGCAAAAATCTAGTTATTACATAATTCGCAACGAATTAAAAAAAGGCATGAGGAAGACCGTTCAAAAAAATTAACTGCATCAAAATTGTCCAAATTATAGTTATTTATGTATCAAGCGAGTTATATTATAATGTATTGGTATGAAATAAAATAAATTAAATATCCATTATAATTTGGTACTCAACGTGTACTTTAAGAAAACGTTTTCACGTGTTTATAGTTCGTACAAAAATTTCATGCAATACATAGGGTGCGGACAAGATTTTCTTCACTGATTAAATTAACTGCATCAAAATTGTCCAAATTATAGTTATTTATGTATCAAGCGAGTTATGAGGGTGTTAATTACCGAGGGCAACGGATTGCAATCTCGAGGGACGTTAGTGCCGAAGGATTGTAAGTTGCCCGAGGTTATTAACATACGTGACAGATAAACAATTTTATTTCATTATAAATGAAATATGAAAACGTTTGTTGGTTATTAAAATTAAACGAACGTTTAAAAATTAAGTAGGCATTGTTACCATGGATATATCAACTGACAAGCTTGCAAATATTTGTCAAAATACATTAGAGGGAGTTATAGATCTATAATTCCCTACATAAAACTCTATAGGAGTTATGAACATGTTTACAGTTACGGTAACTAAGGGTTTATTTGTTTGTAATGTATTGGTATGAAATAAAATGAATTAAATATCCATTATAATTTGGTAATCGAAAAAATACTAAGTATGATTTTATTTGCAGAATTAAATGTTGAATTTAACAAAAAAATATTTCTTCAAAAAAAGCAGGGACGTGCGTTTTTTTTTACTTAAAGTGATTAACTTAACATATTCTACGCTACTGGATGGAGCCAGTTGACTCAAACTCACCTGATTAATTGTACTTAATTAGATATTTAGGTGTACCAAATCTCAGTGTAATATCTTTTGTAGTTTTGGGGAATCTTAAAAAATTATTTTTTAATCAACCTGTATCTCGGTTAGGAAGCATTTTCGGAAAAGCGTTTATGATAATTTTGGTCTTATTTTGAATCATAGAATTTCCAGTTTTCGTTTGTCGGTGATTTTAAAATACACACTGTATATATATATATATATATATATATATATATATATATAGTGTGTGTGTGTGTGTGTGTGTGTGTACAGTGTGTTTCAGCGAGACCGTTCATTAGAAGTTTATGGGGTTGTGGCCAAAATAAAAACTTCAAAATTTAGAATCAGATATAATTGATTGCGTTCTCTTCAACTAAAATAATTTCAGACTTCTAGCGCTTCTGGTTATATCGGAAGTCGCCATCTGTTTTTCAATGGAACACCCTACATATTTTTGCATTTTTGGATGGAAACCACAATTTTGAATCTTTTTCATTGCCACTATACCATGCGCAGGTATTACGGTTTTTGAGATAAAAATTATTTTCTCTGAAATCTTGACAACTGGGTGACGTTTACAGAATGGACTGTAGCTCGTATTTGGATTGAGATAAAAGTTAAAATCTAATTAAGTTTGATAGTTTAATGATGCTTTTATCGTATGCAGTTCTTAAAATAAAAATTTTTGCCTGAGAATAATGCCTAAATTTATGCCTTCCAGTCGGAGTTAAAATTGTAAAAAATCAATTTTTTTAAATGAAATGTTATGTTACGTAATCGTACTCGCGATAAGCTTTGCTACAAAGTGATATGACATGCTGTTACACTTAAATCAAACTGTTCTAGTGTTATTTCCAAAAAACGGAAAATTTTAATTCCTTGGATATTATTTCGAGAATGATATGAATTGTTGCTATGGATACGAGAAATAGTTTTTCAAATGTCAAGTTTTTAATGTTTGTGATTTAGTACTTATCCCTTAAGTGCCTTAATATTACTGCTAAAAAGAGTAAAAATGGATAACAATAACGAAAATAATGTTTATAAAAATCATGAAATTCTTAATTAATTTTTTATACATGAAAAATGCGGCAAGATTCTTAGTAGAACTTTGTACAATATTTAACGAAAACTATCCACATTTATCTCCGATGACAAACGGTAAATCTAGAAGAGTAGAAGCAAATTGTGTGCGCTTTGGACGAATTGATAAAGTATTAAATCGACCTAAAACTATAGTTGATAACAAACAAATTACACCCACGTACCACACAATTACTAGTCGACCGCTGGTGATGATAGCGTAGCTATTGAAACGTGTTCGGTGTTTTTTAACTTTGTGTGGTATGTGATATATTTTGTTTGTTACAGATCCTACCTTCCAGTGTTCCAGATTTTTCAAATATAGTTGATGAAAAGGAAGAGTTGATCACCTTGGCTTATTTCGAGGCCAATTCCAACGCCTCAGTTTGTTCTACCGAAGAAGATCTAGGAATCAGTAGGTGTTCAATAGAGATGATTTTGAAGAAGCATCACTTCCATCACTATACATTCTCGTTAGTACAAGACCTACATGCTCAAGACGACAGAGTTAACTTGTGTGAGATGCGTCAAGATGAATAGAATTTTTTGGGAAAAAATATCTGGACGGACGAATCTAAGTTTTCGCGGGAAGGGATTTTTCACACTCATAACAACCTTACCTGGGCTTTAGCCAATCCGCATAAGATCTGAGAAAGAAACTATCAGGTCAGGTGTAGTTTCAATGTATTTTGCCTTATGATGGATGCCAGTTTCTCTTACGTCATTTATGATGGCGTGTTAACAGCGGTGCCTTACCTCAATTTATTACGGACTGTAGTAGTAGATTTTTTGACAAACTGCCTTTGAACTTGAGAAGAGGTTGTTGATATCAATTGGATGGAGCACCCAGGAAGTATCTCAAGAACTCACCTTAATGTTCGAAGACAGGTGGATAAGGCAGTTAGGGCCATGGAACTGGCCTGCAAGATCTCCAGATTTAACACCTTTGAACTTCACCTTTGAGCACACATCAAGCATCAGGTCTACCAGAAACCGGTGAGCATAAGGGAGGAATTTGCGGCAAGCTCTCTCCTCAAGAAGTACTAACAGCAGTACTGGAGGGTGTTTCTTCACGCTTAACATCAGGCTTGAATACGAACGGCCACCATTTTGAACATTTATTATAATTTGTTTCTAGTTTTTTACATCAATTTTTTGTCATTTGAAGTAAATGTGAATAGTTTTCGTTAAATATTGTGCAGGTTCTTCTAAAAATCTTATAGCATTTTCGGTATATAAAGAACAAACTAAGAATTTCTTCAATTGTATAAACATTATTTTGGCAATAATATTAAGGCATTTAAAAGATAAGTATTAAGTCAGGAACATTAAAAACCTGTCATATGAAAAATTATTTCTCGTATCCATAGCAACCATTAATACCATTCTCGAAATAATGGGTGTTCCATTGAAAATTATAAAGTAGATGACGATATCCGGTATAACCGAAAGCGCTAGAAGTCTGAAAATATTTAAGTTGAAGAGAACGCAATCAATTATACCTAATTCTAAATTTTGTTTTGGACACAACCCCATAAACTTCTAATGAACGGTCTGGCTGAGACACACTTATATGTATATATTATTATATATATATATATATATATATATATATATATATATGATATATATATATATATATATATATATATATATATATATATATATATATATAATATTAATATAATATTAAGTAAAATATAAAATTCTACGTTTCGGGGACTTTTATGTCCTCTTTGTCAAGAATGAAGTAATAAATTAAAACATGAAGCAAGCTAACTAAATATTAAACTATAATTATGATGCACGGGCTCTGCCGCGAGTGAAAGGTCTAAGATATGATGAAGAATTTATACTGTTCGTAGAGGCCGGGTTATTGGAATGATCTTGAGAAGGATTGTTTATGGGAGAATCTTCAATGATGTTAGAATTTGAAGTAATTTTGATGTTCGAATTAACTTCTTTTATTACTCCTTTCCAAATTTGTGTTAGCCTAGAGCTGTTGTCTCGTTTTTTCAGAGCGTTTCGTCTTCTTTCAATTTCGATTGCCTCTCTAATAACCCGTTCGTGTAAATTATATAGAGGTGCAATAAGACGATTATTATTAGTATTATTTATGTGTACAGTGGCCAAATGGTGAGTAGCCAAATATGAATAAGGGTTATGTTGTTTAATAATGATTGCCTATTTATGGTCGTCTGCGCTTCCAGGTAATTTTCTCATAGTTTGGCCTATATACGTTCTGAAACACTTATGACGTGGAATTTCATATACTTTTCATTAGAAATTTTGGTTTTGCGGTTTCTCAAAAGTCGATGTAGAGTAAAGTAAGGTTTAAATAGGTCGAAAGTTGTTTTTAGGGAATTTCTTAGCAATTTTGTCCGTGATTTAATGAACATCTCTGAAACTTTGAAACATATCAGTATAATTACAAATATAAAACAGGTTGCGCGCTTTATTCCGCACCCAATAGGAATAAAATATACAGGTGTTTTAAAAGATATAACTTTTACACCCAGTTTTGATTAATAACGGGTAGTTTCGGGTAAAAACGAATTTAACTAACAAATGAGTGGGTTTGAGTATAGGGAATGCTTAATAAAATTGATGGAGTAGCAAATAGGCTATCCAATGCCGATAAAAAGTATATTTGAAAATTGAAAAATATACATACAATATCCTACTACAAATAATAATTAATTTCGTTTGTTCGTGAAAGATACAGAGTGTTCAACACATGGCCATTCAGGCAAAGAAATTGTCATATCTTTGAAAGCGCTCGGTATAAGATGCTATACGAAGCGAGGAAAATTTAAATCTGCAATAATATATAGGGTGTTTCATTAAAAAAATACATAAGTTTGTATTGTCATCGACTTATGCGCCACCCTGTATTCGTGAAAATATTTTTAAAATATGCTGTCCGTGGATAAAGAAAGTATTGCGTTGTCATAGCAACAAAGAATAACTTATTAAAAGTGTCAGTGTAAAATTTCGCGTCAAAAAGTTAAACCAGAGTTCGCAATAAAATTTGAAAAAAAGGCCGAAATTGTGAAAATGGAAAAATTGGAGTATCGAGCCATCATCATGAAAAATTGGATTGCAGGCTTCAAAAGAAGTAAATTTTTCCATTGAAGATGAAAACCGATCGGGAAGGCTAGTTTCTATGCCCACCCCCGTAAATATTGAAACAGTTCATGAGATGATTTTGTCAGACCGTCGAATTGGGCTAAAACGAATATCTGAGGCCCTCAATATTTCATATGAGCGCGTTAATCATATAGTTTACGTCGATTTGGACATGAGAAAAATTTCTGCAAACTGGATCCCCAAATGTCTGAATGTTGACCAGAAGCGTGCAAGGGTAGAAGTATCGCGTTCGATCTGTACTCGATTTAAAAAAAAGATTCAAACTTCTTAAGCCGTCTTGTTACTATGGATGAAACTTGGATACATTTCTACGACCCAGAAAGAAAGCAACAAAGGCCTAAGAAATTTCGTGTTCAAAATCTGCTGGAAAAATTCTTGCTTAAGTTATTTGGGAATGCCAAGGAACAATCATGATTGATTTTCTGGATAACGGTAGAACAATAACTGGGAATTATTATTCGACGTTACTGGCCACTCTACGAGAAAAAATTATGGAGCACGTGCAATTTTGAAATGAACAATTTGAAAAACTAATGTATTTGCTAACGAATTTATTGTTTCTACAACAGATGATGTATTTCCACGCATAGCGTTGCATTACTATCATTATTTTTAATGAACCATTTACTATCACGACACTTCTTTGATCCTCCCTGTGAAGTTTTATTAAAAATGGAGTTGTATTCAATACGATTAGTGAGAGAACCGTCGCATCGTTTTGTTTTTCTGTCTGAAAATATTCAATTGTACAAGCTGCAGCTTCACCGCCTCGCTAAGCTAATTCTATTGCAGCGATGTGGTAGAATTTCCTTTGAAGACCTTCCATGATTATTTTCGCCCCAAAAGTTAACAATTTTATTAATTTACGGTAATCTTAGTGGGGTCGAGCTCATTTTTCGCTTATATGGGCTTGACTGTTATTTTTCTCTTATTCCATCGCGGGCATCTCATGATTGTTGAAATGCTATACTTTTTAATGGGTGGGTCAATTTTAATTTTGTATTTATATATAATACCACTAGTGCGTCCAAAATTATCGATAATCCGGGAAAAAGCGGTATTACCTGGAACCTGCATGAGTTGGTTTACTCTGTTGGCTAAAAGTTAAAAAGCCCGACTCCGAAGGAGGAGGGCTCTTCTTTTAACCAACAGAGAAAACCAACGAATGCGGTTTCCTTAAGGAAATAACGCTTTTTCCTGGATTATCTGATTAATTTTGATGCACGCGTGGTATTCGGTAGAATATTTCCAGAATAGACAAATATATATATATATATATATATATATATATAAGCAAACTTTTTAATTACTAAGCACGTAACAAAATTCTTCGGAACACTCTTTTCAATATTGCTATCAATGGTTTCTCACGAAATTTTACGAAATCGTTTTTATAATAAACTTAACTTAAATTTTTGAACGTGGCTGTCAGTGTTTGACAAATTCTTCTTGTTCATGACAAGAGTATGACATCATTGCAGTTGAATTACCGCTGTAATTTATAACGTTCAATGGGATTATCGCTGTAATTCTAACGAAGTTGCATTGCTGTATAGGAGTAAATTATACACGAGGGAAATATACAGTGTAATCTTCATGTTATTGGCCTATTTTAATCACATGACGACAAATTAGCTCATTTAATTGGATTTATGATTGGGCAAAAAAAATTGTATATAATACAACAAGTGGGAGGAATCTTGCGGGTAATTTTTGGCGGTCATATCATGAATAGTTGTGACCAACATTTTCTCAAGACAATAACTACTAGTGATTCTGAGTGACAAAAATTACCAAAGTATTCCTACCACGAGTTGGATTCAGCAAGACAATCCAAAGAAAGTTTATAGTAATTATGTTATAAATAATTATTATTATTAATACAGTTTATTGTTGAATTATTTTACCTTTACTCTCACCTGTATTATCGCTTTAAGAACTTGCTCCTTAGTGTGGAAGGATAGCCAGTGTAATCAGATCCTAGTTGGCTTAAATTAAAAAATAGAATGTTTCGATTGGTTGCTAAATTTTGAGTTAAGTGAATCTTACGGGTAACGCGCTCGTAATGACACCAATAATAATTCTATAAAAAGTAATAGTATTAAAAAGTACTATTACTTTTTATAACAAACTTCCAATTTAAAATATTGAAAAAATGTTATAAATAAATTATTTATTTAATGATTTAATATTACATTGGCTGAATATACTCCTTAGTTTTCATTCAGCACTTCCTAAACATTTGATTTTATTAATTTAAAAACATTAAAAATTTGTTATTTTTTGCTGAAAAAAACAAAGATAGTTTTTTAAAATATTTATAAACAATTAAGATCGTTATTAATCAGGGTACGAAACAGGTAAAAATTATGATGCTGCTTCGTTACTCTTACAATTAAATCTATACCTATCTTGAGTTTTAGATAGGTCGAACTTCTGGCGAAACTTGAGATTTATATAAGTATAAAACAAGACATCTAAATCTTGTTCTGCGTAAATGAAGAAAAACATTTTCTTGCATTCAATTTTTAAAATTTATATTTAAACGACTCGTAGTCCAGGCTCTAAAGCGATTGAGCATGCACTGGAAGTCTAACGAAGTTTGACTTTTGATTATTGTTGGGGGCATATAGTAGATGAAAAAAATCGATGTCGTCGCATTTCCAGCATGGGCATAACATGGGGGTAGGGGGGGAAGTCGCGCGCGTGGGTGATTCACGCTATCGCTTCTAACTCGAAGACGGTAAAAGATAGAGCAATAGTTTAAGCGTCTATTTACAGCTAATTATATTTCCTACCAAAAAGATCCTAAGGGTAAAAGTCGTATCTCTATCAGTTTTCGGGCAAACATGATATTTAAGGGAAAATCTTTGAATATAATTAAATTTAACTAAATTTAACAAATGGTACACGTTTGTTATATCTATGTGGCAATTTTGAGCATAACTGTTATCTTATAACAATTAAAAATCCTAAAGTACCATACTATTATACATACTAAACACATTTTTTTTTTATATGTTGTTTACTTTCAATTGGTGTATCTAGGTGGCACATCAGTAGTAGCTGTTATCCTTATTCTTCATCACAGCACTCGATGTAGCTTTATCCAAATACTTTTTATATACATTATTTACAATTTCCCAGAAGTAAGTAGAAATGTTCTACCCGATTTTGGCATTCAGTCAAAAGCCTTCTTCGTCTTGGCTTTCTTCGTCAGTCTTTTTAGTTTGTAGTGGGTTTTTGCATCCATCACCGCATTTACAATAGGAACAACAAGAGGAATTATTTGTTAAGCAACTGGATGTTTTTTTGGAATAGTTTTTGCACTTGCAGGGCTGAACCAATGAAGCTGGAGTAGCAGGCAGTGTCATCAGCAGCACCCAGTTAACGATAGTAGTACTGTGTAACTATTACTGTAGTTTTTTATGTACTTAAAGGCTGTCTTTTTAGTACTTATTTTGCTGGTAGTGTCTTATCCGGTGAATACATGTAATGCAGGTAACACTTTGGATAGGTCTTTCCCTAAATTTTCTACGGCTACATGACACCCCAAGCCTCATTTTTTGTCTACTGTACCAACTCTAATCCATAACCCTTGATAGCCAAGTTTTTCAAATTCTACCCAAAATCTAATTCCAAGGACAAATACATCTGTATCTGGGCTGTGTACGATCACATGATCGACATTTAGGCCTTAAACAAGGCAATCTTTAACGTGAAGAAACATTCTGGTGTCTGCCTCGACATGATTACTGGTAAGGTTGGGCATTTTTGAGATCAGTTGTGTATCTGTTTTTGAAAAACATAAATTCCCCTCTGAAAAGCAGCCAGATAAAAATAAGATTTTTCCCTCTGGAATGGATCTTGTTCATTATGAATGATGAAATGTATTGAATTAGATTTTTTTTGTTTTCTGAAAACAACAAATAACGGGACCACTGAGAAGGTAGTTTTGTTAAATCATTGTGAATTTTAACGACTAAGGGAAGTTTCGCGCCAGCTCTTAGCTCATGCTCGACACTCTTCATTGAAGAAGAATTATCATAGCAATCGTAAACAACATCGACTCTGCTTGTATATCTTTGGTTGAGAGCTTTTTCTATTTGAGTCATTTGATGCTTTGCTAATTTTTCAAAACATCCCATATTTGAAATTACTGCATTAGTGATGCTGTGTATTAGGGCTATGTCATCGAAAACTTGTACTTGATTTTGAAGTTGTTCTAGGGTTTGCATTTCTTACTCCTGGGTTTTTCTTCTTTAGGTAGTGAATTGAAGGACAAAACTTTATTACGTTGTATTGGGACAAACAAACCTATAACCTTTTTAACCATTCTGTCAGTTTTGAATCTAGCATATAGTTGTTGTCCTAATTTCTCAACATTAAGAAGGAAAGAGGCAGCCTTCTCTGAAGAAGCTAATGTTCCACTTACAATGTTTCTCAGTGGGGTGATTGAATCTGGAAAGGGACTGTCATGCTGTAAAAAGAAGTTTATCACAGTTTGTATATCTTGTTCGTCTTTTTCAACCCGATTTTTACTCTATTCCTTGTGAGTGGGCTGGACGTCCCCTGTTGGGTCTTGGTTTAAGTCACAGAAGTTTAAAAGGGTCAGTGAAACGTCTGCTTTATGATGGTACAGGTTACACCATCTCTGCACTGCGTGATGATTTGATGATATTCCAATCAACCCTCCTTTAATTTTAGACGAACGAATGAGTGACTGCTCTAGAGCATGGTCTGCTGCAGCACAATTAAACTTCCCCTATTGTTTCTTCACTGTAAAATGGCCCTGTTGAAATGCATTTTCTATTTCTGGTGGAAGGTTAGACATGTCTTCCAAATACATAACACACCTTCGAGCGTAGTGGTAGTTGTTAAAGAGAAAGCAGTATGGAATCATTCTTTGGACTACGTTTATATGGAGATGCCAGTTTTTATCTCTTATCAGATTTTACGCAATCCAGTAAAAGCTCGACCATTTGACAATACTGGTTCCAGAACTTAAATGTTTCGTTGTTTGCAGCTTTTTCGTCCAAAAAAGTTATGAAACTGTTAAACAAAGTTTTATGTTCTCCCCTTATAAGTTCAAAAACTGCAGAAGCTTCTTCTTCAAAGTCCATTACGGTTGTTTGCAACCTTTTCACAAGTCCTTTTGTAAGTTTATACTCTTCAGTCTCAATGTTTTTCTCTAAAAACTGCTTGAATTGTAATCTTCTGCATGCTTCATACACAAGCTTGTGTATACGGATACCCCTATTATAATGAGTACCATGCAACCATGCACCATAGATGCCACACTCTATAACAATGTCTGCAAAGCCTGAATCCAAAACATATTGGCCTATTATGGATAAGAAGTTTTTGGCCAAATGAAAGATTCCGATTCTAAAAAAAGCCTTTCAAACCCAGTAGTTTGCAGTTGAACTAATTTGGCCAGTAAATAAACTACCATATCACAGCTTAGAATCGCATATTTCTGATCAAGTTGATCATTTATTTTCAAAAAGTTAATCATGGCAGTGTATACAGAATCATTTGTAGTTGGTGGTGCGGGAAATATAGTACAAAACCCAATTTTTGTTACTGGTATCTCAGATACTGAAACGACTTGGTTGAAAGGAGTCCAACCCAGAGTCAAAGCATGTTTGGGCAGTATGAGACCATTGCCCTCGGAGTCCAAGTTGAGCCTTGAGAGAACCCATATCAAATCCCCACAATTAGTTCGTGTGTTCGTTGAATCACAGTGCTGGTCAAAAGGTTTCGGAAAATGTTCCGGTTTCCTATTTATTGGTGGGCTTTTTTTCAACACTTGACATTCAATTATTGTGTAGTCTGGCACATTTAAGCCAGTTTCAGGTACAGTAATCTTTTCTATTTCAAGTTGTTGCATATCTTCTATCCCCGAAGGTGATAAAGTACCATAGCTGTGACGTGCGTGGTTGTTTTTCCATCAAAAGTATCCTCCTTAAAATCGTAGTTATCTATAGCACCATGAACAAATACACTAGGATCACGAGTAATGTTTGATGGCACAGGTATATCAACATCATTACTACTATTAACGATATGTGTCAGCACCTGGTTGTCAAGTTTAGATAGTGTTCTGTAGCTTATGGAGTGTCCTAATCTGTTCAATAAACTTATAATGAACTTTGACCTTGTGTAGTGATGAATACATTGGGCTAAAGCCACATGTTTTGGAGTTATGCCACGTTCATTAATTAAATTATGTAAATCCATATACACTGAAATACATTTTCGTTTTATATCATCTTCTTTCTTTTCCCACCAATAAACGATTCCCAGGCCGGTGATAAGTTAAACTCATCGAAAGCACTACTGATTGAGGAGTCATTACATAAAAACCCTTTTAAGTTAAACGACTTACTTTTTGCGTCATTTCTTAAGGTTTCAGTGTTCACACATTTTTGTGACACATACCTAACGCGCTCAACTAACTCATTGGGCTTAAAACATGTTTTAAAGACGACAGATGACTTTGATTGATCTGAGGAATGTGAAAAAAGAAGAGATTCTCCGTAATGCGAAACTAACAAGTTGTTGGTAACTCTATTATTAATAATCAATTCAGCACAGTCACTTTGTTGGCGTAACCGCTCAGTAAGAAAAGTTACTTCAAAACACTTTTCATTTAAATCTTCATCAATTTCTATGATTAGCTTAGTGAAAGCATCGTTCAACATTATTTTTTGTTTTTTGTCAGATACACTATTTTCTTTTTCATAACCATACTCTAGAAAACATTTTCTGTGGTACAACACATCAGCCGCAAAAATATCGTTTTCATCCGAGCACGTGCTCAATCTAACAAAAACATTGTTCTTTCTCTCTTTACAAAGTGCTAATAACCTTTTAGCCGCTTCTATTTCATTAACTCTAAAGGTTTGCCTATCACCTTTCTTTTTTGTTTGTTGACAAAATATAAACTTCTTAAAGTCAAATTTTGGTATCACGCTTCGAGTAACTAAAGTATTGGAAGTACAGGGAAGGCTTTGATCTTTTCCATCAAGGGTTAGGCTTTCCTCGTTTTGCTTAGCCAACAATCGTTTTCGCATCTTTCCAGATTCTGTTTACTTACATAGGCAGAGTAACAATTTCTATGCCATTTACACAAATGTTTAGTTTCTTCATCTATTAAGCTGTTTATACTATCTTGCCGACAAATACTAGCTTGCTTAACATTATCTAAAGAGGATTCCTTAAAATTCTTAACAAATGAACCGTCATTTTTTTCCTGGCAAAGGAGGCATAAATCATAATCGAACACCTTTTTCTTCTTTTGTACATTTAAATCAAATGTCATTTTATGAAATCATCATTAAATTTCCGTAAATGAAATAGCTGTTTGCTAATGCAAGAACAAACACGTGTAATCAATTTTACTAATTAATAAGTTAAAATGTACGTATACTATTTTTAGAATACCTTTATGAAAGGTTTAATAATAATCATAAGTCTACTTGCTTGGTTTCTGAGCAAAACCTTCCTTTCATCTGTACACGTTCATATCCACAAGTCCAGTTAAATGACACAAAATATTTAGTCACCACAATTCAGAAATATGCACTTCTGTCCTTTGACTAATTCATACACATCAAATACAAAACACTTCCGATCGCGACCGAAAACCGCCACTGACTGGCCATTCAACACTAGACAACACAGTAAAGATGATTTCATGTTAGTACTTGATCGCCTAGTTTCCAGCAAACATAGGCACGCATCTCAGTTGTCGCGAGAGGTCGGTACGGTGCGCGACACGGGTCAACATTGGTTCATCACGGTTAATACATTGTACCACTTACAATAATAGTACGGTACTTTAGGATTTTTAATTGTTATAAGATAATAGATATGCTTAAAATTGCCACATAGACATAACAAACGTGTAGTTAAATTTAATTATATTCAAAGATTTTCCCTTAAATATCATGTTTCCCCGAAAACTGATAAGAGATACGACTTTTACCCTTAGGACCTTTTTGGTAGGAAATATAATTAGCTGTAAATAGACGCTTAAACTAGTGCTCTATCTTTTACCGTCTTCGAGTTAGAAGCGATAACGTGAATCGCCCACGCGCGCGGCTTCCCCCCCATGTTATGCCCATGCTGGAAATGCGACGACATCGATTTTTTTCATCTACTATATGCCCCGAACAATAATCAAAAGTCAAACTTCGTTAGACTTCCAGTGCATGCTCAAACCATTTAGCGCCCGGCCTATCGGCGCCCGCGGGTGCTGCCTGATTTTGCCTCCCCCACTATTGTAGATCTAAATTCTTTTTTCCCGCTTTTTTACCTTAGTGTGTAGAAGTAATTATTGCTGACAGTTCTGCTCGTAACTTCCAGCTCGGGACGGAAATAAATTTCAAAAAAGTGTATATTACATTTAAACTTACAATATAGTATCTGGTTATTTAAATTTCCAATTCGAGTAGGTGTTGTTTAGTACTTAAAAAAAGATAGTAGTCCAAATCTTGTAGCACTTAATTAATTAACCGATGTTGTAATTCTACTTTTAACCCGAGGGATTTGAGTTATAAAAATTGTATCTCGCTTGTCGGGAATTAATTACTTTCTGTCTTTTTTGACACATCACGGAAAACTGCTGTAATATCATGAACCTTTTTCTGTGTTTCTATGAGAGCAAGTGATATACTTTAGGTTCGGTTGAAATAAAGTTAAACAATGGTCTATTTGCTTTACTTAAATCTATTTGTATTTCAATATTTTTTGTAACATCCTCTTGTTATCTTTGTTAAACTTAACGTATTTCATTACATTTATTACGTATGGGAATAATCCCTGAAACGTTTAACGAATTTGCATTCTTGATTGTAATTATACATATTTAAATTTTTTCTAATTACATACATAAAAAATATTGTTCAAATCTAAGAAAATGACAATTGCACAAGTCACATTTGTGACATTTTAACGTTATATATAATAAACAACAATGTCGGTGAAAAACGTTGCGTTCTATTAATTTATAAACAAAACTTTAAAACTACACTTTAAAATTACACAAATTCATACATGCTGGAAGTGTCCGCTAGTTTGTTGTGCACATAACCACATAACCGACTCGACGTTTAACGCTGTCCTTTACATGATGCTGGAGAGCCGGAATATTATTTATTTCTTCACATTTTATCTTGTTTGCCCAGTAAGTTCATCCAAGTTGTCAATATGAGTTTTAGAAATCTTGTCTTTACGAATAAACCAACGATGAGTTAGATCGAAAGATCTAAGAGGCCATGTTGGAAATGCTGTATTTTGACTAATTAGACGACATCATAAAATACTTGTAAATATTCAATAGGGGGGTGTTAGAATGTTAAGAATTTAATCTAGAAATGTTTGTCCCATCATGTAACGGGTACCTGAGAATTTTCAAATTTCGCGCTAAGTTGTATGGTATTTTATGTCAGTTTATAGATTAAGAAATGATTGTTGTTTACTTGATAAATGTATTTAATATTGATAGGAGAAGCTTGAATTTACTTCAATAAGTTATGTACATATTTAATTAGTAAATATTTTAAGTTAGCGGCAATTCGCGAATGCATAAATGAATTATAGAAGGAGGTGAAATAAGTTGTTGAAATAACTTGCAGTTTTAGAAAGTAGTGAGTCCTTGAGAGTTGGTTGAAGTTAGCCTTAAGGAGAGCAGCGAGTGATAATGTAATAGTCATGTTGCCCTGTAAAAGCAGGAAATAAGATAAAAATTAGTATTGTAATAAGGAAATAAAAAGAATACTGTCCTTATTAAAGCATAAAGTGAAAAAGAGTGCGTACCTTATTAAATAAGTGATAAAAGGGAAAATGACGCAATAATTTAAAATAACGTTTTTGTGCATATTGGAGGTCATCCACTGTTGTGTTTAAATATTGAACAAAAGACATAAAATACAATAATCGATTCAGTGTTATAAATTAGTAGATAAAGAACAATACCAGAAAGTATCAATGGTTAATGTATGATGCAGCACTGCCGTTTGTAATTGCAGGCGATTTGTAGCGAAACTAGATCCAGTGAAGTGATAATTAAAAACTATAAAAGTATCCAGAAAATATCAATCGAATCGATGGGCTGAAATTGGAATTTTATTGGTCAGCGCTAAACGTCTAAAATAAGATATTTGGGGAATAAAGAAATACGGTGCCCGAATCAACTGCATAGCAACGCAGTAATCCCATCATCGGCCTCTAGAAGTAACAAGTAAGATTGCTGACTGTGTAATAAAAGATAACGTTTATGTGTTTTATTTTCCTTAAATTGTCTATCCGCACTGAATAGATCAAATTTCAGTCACTGCTGATAAATAAATTATATATGCATGTTAGAGAATAAGAAATACGAAATATCATAATAATACCCAGGGGTTATCATAGGATTGTTTTTTACACGTAAACAAAGCATTTGTGCATTTTTGAGCTTAGTTAAATTAAATGAGGGTAACGTTTGATTTATTTTTATTATTAACCATTACCAATATTAAAAGATTTAATACTGAAGGAAGTAATTTCAATAAAGTTACAATTTTCATATACATTTAAGAGAATCCATTTGAAGATATTTTTGGTAATTGATAACAATAATCATGTCTTTTAATAATCGAGATAGCCGGCGCAACAAGATAAGAAAGGAATTTTTTTAAGCAAACATTAGTTTCATTTATGCAGACCGAAACCTAATAGCAAGTCAGTTAAATTTAAATTGATAAATGTTATTTTTGCGAGTGAAACGACTCAAATTAAATTAAAAGGTAATCATCACAAATTCTCACAAAAACAATATGAATATTTATTAAAGGATTTTGAAATTGTTAAAAATTGTAAAAGAACACAAACATTTCTCTTGTGGGAGTGTAAACAATCAAAAGGAATTGGACCATATTTACGCCCGTTGCAATCAGTGCTATTAAAAAAATGGCGCCTACTCATTCGTCGTTGACTTAAACCAACAAAAACGCCTATTTGAGAATTGACATCCGGAAACATGAAACCATGGTTCATCAGAAAAAAATACGATCCAAAAAGTCATCATTTATATTGGCAATAAATCTCAAGCAAAACTGTTCCCTTCTTTGATAATATGTGGGCAAACTCGCATGAGGTGGAGATCAAACGATAAGGATGTAAATGCAAATCTTGTTTTAGTATTCGTTGGGTAGTAACATAACGAAGGTCGGTTTATTGTGAAAAGATACGTGTAGAAATGGTCGGTATATTGTCAATAATATGTTGTACATTTGGTATGAATTATGCAGTTCTTTTCCTAGAACGACATAAAACTGCTGTTATTGCAACTTCGGGGAAATTTTTCTTGAAAATCAGCCAAAAAATCTTGAATGGGATAGTGCCATTGTCGATCGACTTGTAACCAGTACGAAAATATGCTTCTAACATGTATGTGTAACGTGCAAAAATCGATATTTGATTCATTCGTATCGACTTCATCATTTTCTATAGTCGTATTAAAAATTACCTTTGAATTGAAAAATGAAAGACTTACATTTACTGGTTTACATGATACCTGTTTCAATATTACAATATTGGAAGATTCTTACGATTTTCGTGTTGGTTTCAAACCGCTTCCTTAAAGGTACGTGTGTGTTGCTTTCGTCAAATTACCACTAGAGAGCAGTATATGTAATAACTAAATAACAAGTTTTGATTACAGAAATCTTTATTTTTACAAAAATTTGGTAACCGTGTGTTCTGATAAGAAACAATTTTTCCGTAAAAAGATTCTTGAGGCGTGTTTTTGAACAGTCAATGTGATGTAAAGTCAAGTATTTTTAGAAAATTTTCTTTTTCTGGCTTAATCGATGGCATCATCATTTCTACAAGAGAGTTTTCGAATATAAAGTATTTCTATACATTGTAATGTAAATATTTGGCTAGAAGTTACTAATCGCTATTGGACGGCGGATATATAAGAATGTTACTTTCATTAAAGGGGTAAGCTAAACCGCGTAGAGCTCGTCTTTAATCTAAAGAGGTAAAACAACGTTATCTGATCCAATTACAATTACTTACATTACCTTATTTTTAGCTCCTTCGATTTTCCTTCGCTTTTCTTTGCGATCTTCTTTTCGAGTGTACTACTTGATTATAGCTTATAGTTTTACCTAAGTTCCTTTCGTGCGTCGTGCTTTGCTGCTGTTAATGTTTCGTTTGTCTGGAAGTAACTTTATGTGGTGCGGAAGATAGATATTTCTGCTCCCTAACTGTTTTTATTGCTGGTATTTACGATGATGGAATCTGGCGGTACATTCGTTACTGCTGATGCGAAACTATTTCACCTGCACTAACCAGGACCAAGTTAATTCACACCAGGGTCTAGAGTATAACTACACATCAAAACCAGGTCAGGATATTCCATTCTCGCACGTGTTAATCAATTTTATCACCACGTTTACTTTATAAACTGTCATATTTCGGAAGCTGCCTTCAGCAGTGGTTGACAGTTTTCTACAAAATAAAAAGTGTGTTTAAATTAATAATACCACCGAACATTATCATGAACTATTTACCTTTATTGGTCACTGATATAATTTGATAAAACCGTTAGCTATTATTTATAACCGAAATGTAATACAAAACACACAGTGCTGTAGTAGCGTTTAACGTCGATTTTGTGATTTTGGGGAGTTACTATCTCAAGTGCTACCGTCTGCGGATTAACGTAAACTAAATTAGTGTGTCATACCGGTTGTAATTTTTGTCCAATTTATGTTATTACGTCAAACTTTAGCGCGGGATTTTTTTTTAATTCTGTCATAGATTTAAGTACATTTTTTAACCTGTGGGTAAGAGTGGGTATTCGACCTAATTTTAATTGTTTGGGTATTCACACGTAAATTCATACTAGGGTCAAATGTGAACTGAACACGCTTCTCCACTAATATATGTAAATGAAGTTTTGCTTATTATAGGGGATTATTATTTTGTAAAACAAAGGTAAGTAGAATTGGAACATTTATAAATTAAAATTTACTGGTTGTATATGAATCTTCCTTTTCAGGTTAACAATTTGAAAGATCTTTAAACGAACCAGAGAGGCGTATAATTTCATTCTAATAATTAATCAATCCTTCAATCTTATTTTGTTGAAAGTAAAATATCACGACGCTCTCGTCAGTATAATTACTGGTATATTGGTTTACATACGCAACTTTATAGTTTCATCGGGAAAACGATAATATAATTATACTAAAATTAATTTTCTATTAGGAATCTGTTTGTGATAAATTGCGTGCTCTGTGTGTATACGTAACTCGTCTAGTCTTTAGAGAAAATTTAATATTCAAAGATTATTTTGTATACTAAATATAATAATCAATAAATAATATAACGTTAAACCGATTTAATCCATTGATTGGAAGTTTGAAAAAAATTACGATTACCGAAGGAACCGTTATTTATTTACTAGTTCTGTTTCTTCTCCCTGGTTCCAGCTTTACAGGGCCTCTCTCCGGAAATAATAATTTCCCTTTTTTCCTTCTTTTCTTTAAAAGCTGGTGGCGCTCATTCTTATTTGCTCTGATTGTCACTAATACTACAATTTTCTTTCTGCTCTCTGGCTAACCTAATCATTTTCCGATTATATCGCTTATCAACACTCAAAAACTACCCATTCCAACAAAGTGCTGTCATTTGTGTCTAAAATTCCGCCTTAACGGGATATACATTCATACAACCTAATTGAACATTTAAAGAATAGCATGTTACAGTACGAGGCGAGGGATAAATCACTAGTGGAAATATGTGTACAGTTAGGTGGAAATAACTAGAGATAAAGTGAAAATAAAGTGGAAATATATGTAAATACGAGAGGAGATATCGTAGAGTTCTGCTGTGACAAACTTTCAGAAATGCTGAAGCATTAAGCCTCACATTCATAAGAGCACCAACGTGAACGAAGCAAGGCGATGCCAAACTCTTTTGAAGTACCGACTCGGAGAGGATGCGTTCGAATTTCGTTGCTTTGGTTCGTTGAATCTTGTTCCCAATGAATACACTCCTTAACTTACACTTTTTCCACTGCAGTTAATACTATAGTGCAAAGTAGTGTTTTTCTAAGTACTGCACCATTATATCCTAAATCACATTATAGCGAGTATCACAGTTATCTTTCCAATCATTATTTATAACAGGCATAGTGATGGGATAGTCGAGGTAATTGTGCTATTGTTGTTTGGATACCACGAGGATATTATGAATTAATCTATTATGTGCGCGTCGCGCGTGTGTGTGTGTGCGTGCGTGCGCGTGCACGTGTGTATGTATTTGTCTCACTATTTGTATTGTGGTACGTATCAATTCTTTTCTTCGTCATAAAGCCTCAAATTGCCTTCTTTTAGTGGAAAACGTTACATACGTGTATTCAAGAAACGGTTTAAAAGAATAATTCGTCCTCGAATTCGTCGGTTGATTTCGCTTTTGAACATGATCGTTTTAATCGAGGTTTAAATAAAACCGAGAATAACACTATGACTACTCTGAGGACTATTCATGTATCAATGGAATCGGAGACCATATCCCATCGAGAGTACAGGCGAATCACTCGATAAATCGTTTGATTTATTTCAATAAGCCGAAAATGCACTTAACATAAAAATGTCTTCTTATTTAAAAAAGTTACTGGATATAAACGGATACAACTGAAAGCATTTATTAACAGAATTAGATGACAATGACATTTTGGAAATTGAAACCTTTGCAAGGAAACTTTGCCATCAATTATTAATCAATCTGATTTTGACGCGGATGCATATTATGGAATCTTTAAATCGAATGTGCAGGCTTTTAAAATAGGAAGTGGTGATAGAAAGATGATGATTTCAGTTTACTACAGAAAGTCACTTCAAAACGAAGTACTGACTGTAAAATTAGCACATAAACTATTTGCTGATGGATGACCTTTAACTTTAAAGAAATTTTCAAGCGAACAACAAAATAAATCATTATTATGTTTAGATATTAATATGAATGAGTTTGCACATCAAAAATCATCAAAACTCATTTAGGATATACTGTCCAATAATCAAAATAGACGGTAGGGGGTCATTATCAGGTTCTATCGCATGTCTTAAATGTGGTAGAGTAGTTAAAATCTACAAAATTGCTAGAAATAGCAATCTAACAGTTCGTTGTATTCTAACAAACTTTTGTATTCATTTAATAAGTCATGTGAAAAAGAAGTATTAGTGCACAACGCGCAGAATCGAAACCACACTATCGGTAACTGTTTCTCAGCAACACCGGGAACACACTAACCAACATCTGTGATGAAGTCTGACTCTGATGGTAAACCGGGTGGTAAACAGAAAAGTGAGCATAAAAGTGTAACCACAGAAGCGTTGCGTCAAGCAACAACTGCAACATCATGTAAATTTCGTAGACCTCTATGTAAACCATCACACTCGCCATCAAATAAATTGCAGATCTCACAAAATGTAATAATTAAACCATCGTACTCTGAAATAAGAAATGATGAATTTAGCCCAGAGATAAGTGTTGAAGCCCCTCATCTCAAATTATGGAAAATATTTCAACGCTTCCGAATTGATTTTAAACGAAAATGATTGAGACTAAAAGTATTAATAATTAATACCGTAATAATTTGTTCAGATACTTATTTGACATTATACAGGGTGAGTCACGACGGACGCGACGGAGTTTTATGAGAAAACTGGTTGTCTTTATTTTTGTTGCAGGAACATTGTGTAGGTTCCATTAAGGCTACATTTTTAAAATAATTTCAAATATACACGGTGCTTCAAAAAAGAGAGGTATATCAAAGTTATATTTTTTGAATAGAATGCGCTGTATTTTATTACATTTTTGAATTAAGTATGAAGAATAAGATAGACTTTCGTTAGGGTTCCCTATACCTAAATGCTTTGATTTATTTTGATTGTTCTTAAATTGCAATGTTGTGGAAAAAAAATTGTTATCAAACGAAACTAATTTTGTCAAAACTGCTTCAGAATCTCGAAAATAGATTGTTTCGTTGATTTTGTTGGTAAGTTAGTTGTGAAAAATACTATACTGTACTGTCTTAACAATTTAACATAACTACTATAACAAATGCTCGAAATGACTGCCATCTTTTTCAATGCAGAGTGCGATTCTCTTTTCAAGCAAACATCTTACATTTTGCAATATAACAGGAGTGACGGTGCGTCCCAAAATATCTTGTAGTTTTTGTCGGTTTTATAGTTTTTCGGAATTTTGTTTCCACACTGACGGATAAACACACATATACACTCTTCCCCGGGTTAAGTGAAAGTAGAAATGAAGAAAAATTGTATACGAAGACAAAATACTTTAAATTCAAACTATAATAAAAACATCTGGTGTGGTCACCACCTCCCTAACAGTCGATAGATCACCTAGTTATAAATGAACTTACTCAAGATTTAATTTTAATGTCAGTGGGTACCTATCTAATGTCCGTAGTAACATGTTTATAGCACCAGTATTCAAGTCAGAGGTAAATCGTGATTTTTTTACTTGTCAATTTTACAGAAAAAAGTACAATTTTATATTTTCAGATTTTTAAAGCGTTTATAACGTTTACTTAAAATATTTTTTGAAATTATTAGTTCAACATTAATTTTCTTCATTTAAATCAAAATACACTTAGTTTATGCAGTTTTATTTGTCCTTTTTTACTGAAGTAAACTGTTCGCATGCGTGAACCGATTTTAAGCTTCCAGGTCATGAACAACAATGATCTATAAAGTTTCAACCATTCAGAATTTATTCAAGTATATATATATATATATATATATATATATATATATATCATATATATATATATACAATTCCGATAACATTTCATGTATAAAAGTTACTCCTAAGGATTAGTGAAATTCATAGGACATCTCCAATTTCCAAATTTCCATGTATTTTAAGATTATGGCAAGAAAAGAAAATGTCAAATTTCTTTCTCTTGGACTTGCACTTTCTTAAGATATTTTTATGCAGAATTTAAATATCAATTTGATTTTTCCACTTTCTATTTTTTTCAACCCTATCAATTTGGAAATTTTTCTTATGGAACGACAAGTCGGCTTTGAAATAATTGATCGTGTTTTTTATCCTCTTTACAATGATATAGCACATGACTATCTATTTTAAAACAACAAAGAAAATTTAAAAAATGTATTTTATTAAAGACTCTAACAATAAGTAGGCCGTGAAACATGAGAAAACGACAAATAATAGATAACAACAAGAGTTAAGCAGGTAATAGTATTGGAGATAATTATCCAATTATAAAAGATGTTCAAACAATTGACCATTCCGTTCTAAACATAATTGTGCCCTGCGTAGTGTCGACGTAATTGCTCTGCGTAGTTTTTGGCGTTTAATGCTACCAAATGCTGCAAGAACAGCTTCACGAAGATCTTCGGCATTCTCAAATGTTTGCACGTACACTCGATTTTTTACGTAGCCCCAAAGGAAAAGTCCAAGGGCGTTAAGTCTGGAGATCTGGGTGGCCATAAAATCGGCCCTCGATTACCAATCCATGAATTTGGAAACCGATTATTAAGATATTCGCTGATGATGTTTGAATTGTGGGGTGGGGCGCCATCTTGTTGGAAGCAGATATTAATATTCTCAATCAGTGGTAAATCATCAAGTTTATTTTCTAAATCAGTTTGTAGTAAATTCAAATACCTTTCACTATTTAATGTTTCGTTAAAAAATATGGGCCCAATAAGTTTAGCGCCTAAAATGCCACACCAGACGTTAAAACCAAATCTCACTTAATGCCGACTTTCCTTAACAACGTGAGGATTTAACGGTCCCAAAAGTGAACATTGTGTCAATTGAAAAGGCCAATATTTGTAAATCTGCTTTCGTCAGACCACAAAATCGTAGCTGGAAAATAATCGTTATTCTCACATTGATTAACATACCATTGGCAAAATTGTAATCTTCTCCCTGATCTCCATCTCTAAGTCCCTGCAGAATGGTGTACTTATACGGATGATACCTGTGACGTTTTAAAATTCTTTGTGATGTAGTTTTCGAAATACCAGTGTTATGTTCAATTTCTCTAACAGATGTTGAAGGATTTTCAATAACTGATTGTAATACATTTAGTTCTGCATCTTCATTCCGTAATTTCGGATTTCTAGTAGGTTTTGAAAATGAACCATATTCTTTTAAATTAATTACCAAATTTCTGTACGTACGAGCACTGGGCTGCCTTCTTTCAGGATACAGCTTCTAAACTGTTTTTATGAGACAAGATGTAACAACTCAACATATCAAACTTTTCAGTATTAGTAAATAAAGCCATGTTTGACACAAAAATATTCTGGAACGAATAATTTTTAAGTGACATTAAATTCGATTGTGTTTTTATGTTTCACGGCCTGCTTATTGTTAGAGTCTTTAATAAAATACATTTTTTTAAATTTTCTTTGTTGTTTTTAAAAATAGATAGTACATGTGCTATATCATTGTAAAGAGGATAAAAAACACGATCAATTATTTCAAAGCCGACTTGTCGTTCCATAAGAAAAATTTAATTTAAGGGTTGAAACTAAAAAATAGAAAGTGCAAATAAAAATCCAAATTGATATTTAAATTCTGCATAAAAAATGTCTTAAGAAAGTGCAAATAAAATTTATATGTCTAAGAAATTTGACATTTTTCTTTTTCTTGCCATAAGTCTTAAAATACATGGAAATTGGAGAGTGTCCTATAATTTCACTAATCCTTAGGAGTAATTCATCTAATTTAACCAAATCTGTATCTTTTATAATAAGCGAGATCCCCATGCTGGAAATGTTATCTGGGACACGTTGTATATATATATATATATATATATATATATATATATATATTATTATTATTAAAAAAAACCGAAAATATGCCAAGCTGTCATTTTGACAAATGAAGTTTTCAACTTAAAAAATTTACAATTGTCTCATATAATAACTTTCCAAATTTCATCGCAATATACTGAACGATTCAAAAGTTAGAGGGGGGCGAAGGACTTTTTGTCCTCACGGTATGTATATAGTTTTACGTTGTTTGAAGATATTTGGATTTTTCTTTTGTTTCAAATTGAAAGAGAATTTAGTTTCCCCAATTCTGTATATGGTATAGACATTTATGGTTTGTTTGTCACATTAGAGCAAAGGTTAAGTTACGTTCCTTTTCCACACGTTGATGTTCCGCTTTTAGTAAAAGAGATTTTAGATTAGTTTTGTGTGAATAATAGAATTCCTAGTTATTTGAGTATCATTAAATATATTTAGTGGAGTTGAAAATTATGTCTTGTAAAATTAAACTTAGTATTACAATTGTTACTTTGTATTAAACATCGTTTGTACATTTAAAAGCTTTTGACGACAGAACGTCGGTGGATTTAGATAAATTTTTAGTCTATAGACAAAGAGATTGATCGTTATATACGTTATTTTAAGGCTGATTTTCGAAAGGAATTTGGTTGACGAAAGATATCAGGTTACTATTAATCACTTGAAGTACCATGGGAGCGCAGTTTAATATATGACGTATTTTTTCCGATTCATTTCTGAAATGCCTTCGTTTTTGCCGCGTGTTAAAATTTGAAGTAATAAGTGTGTGTGATGCGTTAATTGAGATAAAATTTAATGTGAATGAAACAAATCTTTAATCAGTCTTGATAGAGATGTCGAAGGCTCAAGTTGTCATAAGAGGCCTTACCCGTGTGCGTTCGAGAGGGGTAGGAGGTTGAACTTTATGTCTTACCGGGGCTGGTGAATGTACCGTAGGAAATCTCTTCCGTGTACCCGTTTATTGGGGATCATATGTAATATTTGTTTACCGGTAATGGTAATGGAGTATCGTTGTCAGAAGTGACAGTTATGTATTCCATGAAGAAGGTCGTTGTGTTTGAATTAGTGCCGGACCGGATTCTGGATCGATTATCGCATTTTCGCGGATTTCTTGTGTAATAAGTTCATTATAATATGTTAGTTTCGCGCACACAGCCAACTCCCATTAAATGAAGGTAAACCTGCTGTAAACAGTTAACGCTTAAAAGTAAAGAAGCTGTAAATAAAGTTATATTGGTGATATATTAACGTTAACCAGATGAGGAAGTGATCATTGCATATGCTTCTGGTTTAAAGATTTGCCGTTAATGAAATTTGTGTTAATATAAGGGTTAGAAATTGAGAAAATTAGGAAGCTATTGGTGTACATCGTTTAAATACCGAAAAGGTTCATTACCATTACCATTGTGAGAAAGAAGTTTAGTTTGACCATCTTGTTGCGCTGGTGAAGGTAACTATTTTTACGTCTGTGGTTTTTTAATGTGTTTATTTGCATTATTTGACGGATGAATATGCTTCTTGCTCATCATACTGTTTAATGGCCCTTCAGACGTGTTAGTTCATTTTACGGTGTGTATTCACCCGCATATTAATCACATTATGTATTGTTTACTTTATCCTGTCACGATATACCAAAAATTACATATTACAAAATCAGTTAAATGCACATATTCGACGTTATCTTCATTCTTTGGATGTTAATTAAAATTAAGGTAGATAAATTTGCGTTATCTTAGCTTACAAGACTCATTGCAAGTCAGCTTTATTAGAAATTTTATGTAATAAATTTATACTTCATGTGTTTGGACAATATGCTGTTTGCTTATCTTTTCTTATTTTTTTGTTTAAATATATATACAGTGTTTATAAATAGAGTATTATTTCTTCTAGTTGTAAATATTTTGTAATCTTATTCTTTTCTCACAACGTCAGTATTACTACGTCTATCCAAATTAAAAAATTTAAATACTTAGTTCATATTTAAGTTATTGAGAGATTTAGTTGTTTGCAGAAATTGTTGATTTACACAACTTTACATTGCAACTTTTTAATTGTTTTATTGTTTGACAAACTCCTTAACGTACTGAATGAACACTGAGAATTTCTATTAGAGTATTTGCTATTTTGATTTTGGTGATAAGTTTATTTTAAAAGATGTTTTGAATTATAAAGTACATTAGTTCAATAATCGATCAGCTGGCTTATTTGCAAGCCAGTGTTTGCTTTGCGACTTTTCGCAAATTATTTTGAAGGATTACAGGAGTCGACGTACTGACTGTGAGTGTACCGTTTTACCTGGGTGGCTACAAAGGTAAGCAAGTTTGTTTTATTTGTTTGGGTACGTAGCTGTGTACCTTTGGCATTTAGGTGTTACAACTCCCTATTTCGATGTTTATTAAATTATAGGAGTTGATAGGATAGAAACTTTATAATATTTGATCGCGTTCGGTTTATTTTGTTGTGACGTAATTTAGTTTTAAATTGTATAATGAATTACCGTATTGATTAGTCATTTTTGTGGTTATTTGAGCTATTAATTTTACGTTGAAGTTTATCGAAAGTTGTAATGGATTTTGAGTTCTTTAATCGCAACTTGGCGGATTTTAAATTATTAAGAGCTAGTTTATGACGTTTTCCCACTATAAATGTATTTAACAGGTGGCGCCTTTGCGACGTTCTTCGCTTATTTTGATGTTGTTAATGGTAGATGCCCTTCTGAAGTGTTAAGTAAGAACTCCGTCACACCAATATATATATATATATATATATATATATATATATATATATATATATATATATATATATATATATATATATATATATATACAGGTGTCCAGTTTAAGATGAAATGCATGGGGATATTGGAAACCGTTAGAGATACGAAGATGGTTAAATGGAGAAAAGTTGCGTCATTATATGCCCAAGAAGTAACCATGGTTACATGTCAAAAATCCTTCCATTTACTAGACACAGGGTGATAACTGAAAATATGCGTTTTCTAAAATCGCTATATCTTGTTTCTTGCAAGAGATACATCCACGATTTTTGCAGGATGGGGGTAACAGGTAGCGAGGATTTCAAAAATGATTTTGAAAAAAATCTAGGCCTACTAGATTTTGAGATAATGCACGCAACTTTCGATTTTCTTATGGACGCCATATTGGATTTTGCATTTTGAATTCTTCATAAAAATGCTTTTCAACCATATATCATATGTTTATAATCTGCCAATGAGAAAGTGTCAAATTACACAATTAAATTTATATCAAAGCAACCTTGACATATTATGTATTTTAATTAAATGAAAATTAATCTACAAATTAAACTAACTATTGAGAACAATATTATTGATTATTAACATAAATCATAATAATAAAAGTGACAAAAAACAACAAAAAATAAAATTTAATATTATACTGAATTTTACTATTAATTAATCAAATGCTCGAATAAACCTTCATTCTCCTGCAAACACCATCTGCATCGAGTTAGCACTGCATCACAAGAGTTCCTTATCATCTCGCATTTTTGAATTCTTCATATAAAATGCTTTTCAACCATATATCAGATGTTTATAATCTGCCAATGAGAAAGTGTCAAATTACACAATTAAATTTATATCAAACTAGGCCTTTGCCAATCGACCATCTATTCAATTATTGCAAGAGAATGGAGGTTTATTCGAGCATTTGATTAATTAATAGTAAAATTCAGTATAATATTAAATTTTATTTTTGTTGTTTTTGTCACTTTATTATTATGATTTATGTTAATAATCAATAATATTGTTCTCAATAGTTAATTTGTAGATTAATTTTCATTTAATTAAAATACATAATATGTCAAGGTTGCTTTGATATAAATTTAATTGTGTAATTTGACACTTTCTCATTGGCAGATTATAAACATATGATATATGGTTGAAAAGCATTTTTAATGAAGAATTCAAAATGCAAAATCCAATATGGCGTCCATAAGAAAATCGAAAGTTGCGTGCATTATCTCAAAATCTAGTAGGCCTAAATTTTTTCAAAATCATTTTGAAATCCTCGCTACCTGTTACCCCATCCTGCAAAATCGTGGATGTATCTCTTGCAAGAAACAAGATATAGCGATTTTAGAAAACGCATATTTTCAGTTATCACCCTGTGTCTAGTAAATGGAAGGATTTTTGACATGTAACCAATGTTACTTCTTGGGCATATAATGACGCAACTTTTTCTCCATTTAACCATCTTCGTATCTCTAACGGTTTCCAATATCCCCATGCATTTCATCTTAAACTGAACACCCTGTATATATATATATACACAACGTGAACCAAAAAACGTACCTGTGCTTCAAGTGTATATTCTACACATAAATTAAAGACGAAAAGTTAGTTAAAATTTTCTCTAAAAGTGTGGTTACAAAGTGACAGGCCCTAAAAGTTGAATTTTGAAAATAGTTTTCACAAACAACTCGAAAACCTTTAGGAATTTCAAAATACTATCTCCAATCAAAATTATTTCTTTGTTGGCGCGGATTTTTCTGGTTTGATTGAATTGACTATGAATGGACTGGAAGTATTAGTTTTCACATTGTTTTTTGGATCCGTTATTCAATTTTCTGCAAATTTGCTCCTCTTGGTTGAAGTTGATAAAGTGAACGATTTACGAGTTAATTTGCAATTTCATCAATCACGGTCATTTAAATACTACTGCACCAAAATTTAGTAAGTCGATCAGTTTTCATACAATTTCTTTATCGATAATGAATAATAATCGGTGTTCCAACTCCCAAATGGCAGATATGCACATAATGTATGGCAAAGCTTTTGGGAATTGTGCTGAAGCTGTTCGTTTATATTCTCAGGCATTTCCAAATCGGCGGATACCGAATAAAAAGACGTTTGCCAACATTGACCGGCATCTTCGTGAAAGTGGTACATCTTATGAATTTATAAAAATTATATTCCTATCGGGTTCTCACAGGTTGTTTGAAGCCATCAAAAATTGACAGTGGTAGGAGGCAAACTGCAAGAACACCAGTTTTAGAACAAAGAGTGTTGGATGCAATTGACGCTGATCCCATAACAAGCTCTCATCAATTGGCAAGAGAAAATAATTTAAATCAGTCCACGATATGTAGAATTATTAAAACGGAACTCTTGCGACCTTTCCATTATCGAATGATACAAGCTTTGACCTTTAATGGTTTTCAAGCAAGAGTGAACTTTTCACGTTGGTTTCTAGAAAAATTCAATAATGACGGAATTATCCATCGATTATCTTATTCATTGATGAGGCAGGTTTCGCCAGAAACGGAACTTTTAACTTCCATAACAATCATTACTACCATTATCAAAATCCACGCGTTTTCATTGAAACCAATCATCAACAGCAATTCAGTATGAATGTATGGGCTGGTATTATTGGCAATAATTTAATTGGTCCATTCTTTTTGCCACAACGTTTAAATGGTAATTCATACACCAATTTTTTGGATAATGATTTACCCGAGTTACTAGCAGATGTCCATCTGGATGTGAGGGGTCGGATATGTTTCATGTACGATGGTGCGCCTCCTCATTTTGCACTCACTGCTAGGCTGTCATTGAATCGAACTTTTAATGCAAACTGGATTGGACGTGGAGGACCGGTTCCTTGGCCTGCACGTTCACCGGATCTAACCATATGGATGTTTTTCCGGGGTCGTTTAAAAGACATGGTGTATTCGGTGCCAATTACAAACATCCAACATCTCCAGAAACGAATTTTTGATTGCTCTAATTTAGTAAGAGATGATCCGCAATTATTTTCATCGTACGTCAGTCAATCATGAAAAAATTCGTAAATGCATAGCAGGCAACGGTGAACAGTTCGAACATTTAATCAACTAATTTGTTTGTTAATTAATATTTTGTTTAACTTAATAAACTCTTTGACAACTATGACTTTTAGTCCACGGCCCACTTTTGGTACGGTAGTATTTAATTGAGTGATTGATGAAATTGCAAATAACTCGTAAACCGTTCACTTTATCAACTTCAACCAAGAGGACCAAATTTGCAGAAAATTGAATAACGGAACCAAAAAAGTCACCAAACTACCTGCAAAATCACACACAAAAAGTCGGAATAGAAGGTATAAGGGAACAATGTGAAAACTAATACTTCCAGTCCGTTCATAGACAATCCAATCAAACCAGAAGAATCCTCGTCAACAAAGAAATAATTTTCATTGGGGATAGTATTTTGAAATTTCTGAAGGTTTTGGAGTTATTTGCGAAAAACGATTTTCAAACTTCATCTTTGAGGGCCTGTCACTTTGTAGCCATACATTTTAGAGAAAAATTTTATCTGACTTTTGGTCTTCAATATATGTGTAGAATATACACTTGAAGCAGGGGTACGTTTTTTTGGTTCACGTTGTATATATATATATATATATATATATATATATATATATATATATATATATATATATTAAAGTGTTACAAGAGGATATCTCGTAAACCGTTTGACTATTTAAAATGGAATTTTAGGATATTAACATGCTACAAGGTGGACGTATTTTGACGTGTTGATTAAAATTTTATGACACACAATTTCGTAACGGGTGGGGGGGGGGGGGATGACATTAACATGTCAAATGGAATGATATCATTTTTTTGGCGAAAATTGATACCGTGGAGTTAGTTATCTATTACCACAAAAAATCATCAGATTTGTTTGAATGGTTTTTAGAATAATTAAAATGAAACGCAGTAGAAGCTAATATGGCATTTTTGATCAAGGTAGGCCCATACATGCAAGAAATGGAAACACGTGTCTTCGTTTCCATGTCGACTATTTATTTCAAGCTTGAAACTAACAGTTTTTGACATTTTGTTGTCGTAATTATTATAAAAATAGACTGTATGGGGTTACCTTGATTAACAATGCCACATTTGCTTCTACTGTGTTGGTTTTTTAATTATTGTGATAACCATTCCAACGAATTTGATGGTTTTTTGTAGTAATATATAACTGACTTTACGGAAGCAATTTTTGCCAAAAAAATTATATCATTACATTTGAAATGTTAATGTCACCCCCACCCCTTACGAAATTGCGTGTCATAAAATTTTAATTAGACGTCAACATACGTCCAGTTTTCGATATCCTTGTAACATTAAAATATTTACCTATTTATATATATATATATATATATATATATATATATATATATATATATATATATATATATATATATATATATGATTATGTCTATTCTGGGTTCAATTTTGTGAGATCTTTAAAAAGGCACAGAATCAAAGAAATGTACACGATCATTGATTTATTGATGATCCCAGTTGTAACAAAAAACAACGGTATGGAATATGTCATCATCTAGAAGGTCTTGATGCATCTGAATGTGATACAGATGGTTTTAAGAACAGATATTCAACTAATATCTTATTAGTGAGAAGTTTCACGTGTACTATGTGGGTTTTCCATAACAACCATCAGCACATTACATTCGTTTTTTTCGGTTGAAACACTGTTTTCCCCTTTAACATTTTTTATACACTACTGTACAGGTACGATTGGAACGGTTAATTAATTTTTTAAAGGAAGTTTGTATATTTATTTAATGGTTTTTGTCAGGTTGTCGTGCAGGATATTTCTCTTGGTAGTCTCTTTTTACATCCTTCCAATTAAAAATCACATCTGTCGGTTAATATTTTTCATGGTTCCCCGCAATACAAGAGCTGTTGAATTTATATTTCTTAGTTTGATTCCCAGTTTAGACTCAACCGGTATGAAATTTCTAATTCAAAGAAATGTTAAAAAATGCAGCACGTATCCAAACTAGTAACATTTCAAAAAAGTATTAAAAATGGGCGATATGGCAGTATAAAGCATCAATTTTGACATAAACGTGGTCGTAACTGTAGAAAATCAGGAATAAGTCTGGCTAGCTTATATTGGAAGACATGCAACAATTATCAGAACTCAAATATACAATAAAAAAAGTTCATTCATAAAATGTATGTTTGATATGCCACAATGTTATCGATTGCCTCGTATATTTGCCAATAATTTTAAAATGTCAAGCTTAAGGGGGTCTACACCGGTTTCGGCATCTCTCCTAATTACGGATACATCGGTAATGGGCCACCCTGTATATCAAATTCGGATCTGAAACGTTATAAGAATTCACTTGCTGAAATAGCAGCATGCAACTGACGGTTGACTATCATGTGTAACTGATACTGCACTCCTTTTAACATTTTTCATTACCGATCACCATATTAGCCTAATTTCTGCAGAAAAGCGTCAATAACGTTAACTTGATGATGCCGATAAAGCGTTCTACTTATTTTACTAATCGCTAAAACTTCTGCTTTCAAATGCTGCATTAGTAATCAGGAATGAAACTTTACCATCAGAATAGCTAGAATCATTTGATAACTATGAAATTGTACATTTTTATTGATTTTGAACCAATAATAAAAAACTAATAAAAAAAGTAACATCTTTATCGATTTTATAGCTTCTAAATGTTGGGAAGACCTGCTTAAATAATTAATTTCCTTCTATCAATATTGCTTAATTACGAAATTACTTTATAAGAGGAGTATACTATAATTAAGTAATAATCTTTTAATTGTTTCTATACATTTTTTTTTGTTTAATACATACCGTCATCTCTCATTTTTAAAAGTACCTATAGTAGGATGCGAATAACATGATACTCTTAAATGTGAATATGTAAGATTAAAAAGAAAAGGCACTTAAATAGGTTAGCACAATGATTAGTTTTAAAATATCATTGTAAGTCACGGTCATTTTTCCTTGGTTGTAGTACTGAGCATTAAAAGCATTTCATCCATATCGCTAGCATCTAGTGTCTACACCTTAGAGGCGGTCGTTAACGTAATGGAATATAATGTCTTCAAATATGCGAAGGCATGTGTAACAAAGCACTTTTAATCTATATGTACGTGTTGTAAGTTGACGAGCAATGAATTTTTTGTTTAATTACACGTTTGTATGACTGCACAAAAGAGTGTTAACTAGTTTTAATCGTTTAATGCTTGAAATATTTCAAAAATAAGGAACCACTTAACCTATAACATTTTAACATTCATTACAAATTGTTTATGTTTTAGAACGATGATGGATCAAGATTATCTACCCAGTCACTGAAATTCGCCTCAGTTTCTCGTAATTTAGGGAGAAGGTTTTGCATACTTTGCTTTATAGAAATTCTTAGATACGGTGTAGTTTTGTATCGGCGTATGACATTTTCTTTCACCAGCTCTTTACCCAAATCTAGCAGATTTCTTCTGGCACATGATAATTTGGATTTACTAACTGCATATTCTGAATCCGTTTATAGCTGCCGTATCAATCAAATGGTACAGTACTACTGTAGGCCACCTATATATTTTTCGTTTCGTAGTATACTGTTGTGTCATCTGATCCACTACGTCTACTGCACCCTTTGTATTATTATAATGGAGGATAATGTCGGGTTTATATGATGTTTCTTTTCCATTTACTTTGTCACTACTATGTTCACCGGAAAATAATACTACTGCAACATTTTTATTCGGCACATAGGAAACCAATTTTCGATTCTGTCCAAAGCAAACGTTGACGAACTTATTGACTTAGACCCCAACGGCAGAAGTTCTTTGGGGATGAAAGATTTATTTCTCCGTAGTGTAGCGCATAATGTCTTATTTTGGTCCCATAGTTTGTTAGCTAACTGGAGACTAGTAAAAAAAAAATGAGAGGTAATACCGTAACCATCCGATAAATGATTTATCATAACTATGACAATCCTGTCACCTTGATTTTTTCAGATTGCTTATTTTGCTTTGCTAAAAATAAAACACTGTTTGGTAAGTTCCAAAAATAAGGTACATGATTAAGCTTTAGCTAAGTACAGTTGCATGTTAGCTACGTAAGGCGAATCGCAACATGCGAGAGCCCACACCTTCAGACCATACCTGCTTGGTTTGCTCTTCATATATACCCTAAAAGGAGCCTTTCTTCGAAATTGGTACTAATTGTTCATCGACGCAGAGGTGGGTACTGGGATTTAGGGCTGTTTTGCAGTTTGAAACAAATTTTTCAAATGTATTTCTTATCGGGGCCATCTTATCACTACGTTTCCGTTCTTCTCTTGTTTAAAAATAATCGAAACGAAGAAATCTAGTAATCTCCAGACCACTACATTTATATAGGCTCACCTCTGCTTTTCAAAGCACTGATTGTAACGATAAGGCCAATAATACCTGTCATTTCAATGTTGTTTGTGGGAATGAGCTTTTTTTTATTACTCGGATGATCACAATTTCAGCCCTGTCAGCCGCGGAGTTTTTTTAATTATATTTTGCTGTCTTCCCTTTACTGTACCTCCAATGGTATCTTCGACCAACAAGTTCCATCTTTAGTTGCATAATAGGGGTTACCTGTTGGAAAAATAGTCGATTGTACTTCATCTTCAATAAATTCTTCCAATTCATCTTCATCAACTTCTGATACATCATCTGTGGCCTCTCCTAGACCTGGGTCGTCATGCTCCAAAAAATACACTAGTTCAACATATGTCAGGTTTTTATCGCCGCAATTTTCCGAAGAAGCACTCATTCTAAACAATAACAAAAAAACTACGCATAAACCGACCTTAAGTTATAGAAACTTGAAAGAAACTGATTGTGAGGAAACAAATCTACTCCTTTATGAAATAACACACGGATTCTGCGAGAACTACCGAGACGATCCGTTTATATAGGAAAGGTATTCCCCAAACATTCTAGGAACTCGAACTACAAAATTCAATAAATAAGTAACTTCAAAAGGCTATGTGGAGTACAAGCGTGCCCCAAACAGAATTTTGCCATAAATAATTAACGATACAAGGTAGAAAATTACCATCTTCAGAAAATGTTACAAATGGAATATACTACACATTCCTAGAACGACAGAATTAAAAAAATTTTCTTAAGAAAAACCACAAAAATATTCCCTTGGAGTGCGTTTGTACCCCTCTTAGCCATAGCTGTGTAATATCCATTACAAAACTGAATTTTTTGTCTGAATAATTTTGTTTTTAAAGCAAAAGATTTTAGCTCTTGTCATTTGTTCAGTGGCACATAGGGGATTCTGATTTGCCTTTCTCCATTATATTATCCGCTTCTGACAAACACGTCTTTTGTTAGAAAATAATTTAGAAACTTAGATAAAATAGTTTAAAAGATGAAAGAACTACTTTTATTTAAAATTACCCTCATCTATTTTGACAATGCTTAAATCCTTATTCATTCTTTATTACTTCACAAGAGTTTGTGTAATTTTAAAGCACACATTTTAAGTGGTTAATTCCATGAACTTATGTTTCAGCATTGCAGCAGACTGGTTACTCGGTTTACATTTATACACGTTTTAATTTTACATGTTGCATTTTACACAATATTTCTTATTTCTTGTTACGTTTTTTTGTATTTCAAGAGTTTGGGTTAATTAATTAATGATAGGGAGTTGCGAACTAAGAAAACTTACAATAGAAGTTATTTTTGTTAGGTTCGGGTGTTATATAAAAATTTGGGTCATGCGATAATGTATCAAAATAGTTCCGTATAAAATATTGCTTGATCGTGTCGTGCACGTAATATTAGGTAACCAAATTTTATAGTATTTGTATTATATAGTTAGTTATAAAATGTATCACTATGTATATGCATAGTAATATGTTAAGTTGGTAAAAATAAATATAACCAGATTTGTATCGATTGATGACTGGACATGGACGTTAATAAAACTTTATACGTATTAATAAATACTTTACGAGATATGAACTGACAATATAGTGGTTTTTTATAAAGAAATCTTCTCTCATCACTAGGTTATATTATTATTTTTCCTTTTTGCGTTTATTACTGTAAGAGTAATATTATTAGTTGGCAGTATAAAAAAAGCAACATCTACTTCTTTAGATTGAAGACAGAAGGACACTACAAGAATATAAGCACCTGTCGCCGAATTGCAACTTTGTCAGACGAGAAAGTAGTGTTAATGGCAGATAAATCCATTTATAAGAAAATGAATTTCTATAACTTTATTATAGGTAGTAAGTCTTATTCATAAGCGAGGAAGTCTCCATTGCTACTTAATGTGTATTTATAGTTCACGTTCTGATTTATTACTCAAGAAAAGTAAAGTAAGTGCGTTTTATGTTTCCTGCATTGTAATTTTCGTGTTGTTTTCATTAATGAAATATTATGTAGATATGGAAAATTAATTGTTTCTTGGTGCTTTGCCCCGCAACACTTTTCAATCCTCAAAATTGTTCAGAAACTCATTTTTTCTGCCTTAGGCCGTCAAAACGTAAAAACTTTTAGTCTGGCACTACTGATTATTCATACATAAACATTTGATGACATCTGTGATATATATTGAAGCCGTTTGACATGCTGTTTAGTGCTGCCAATATATGATTACGTCGCCAGATAAATTTCCTAAATTATATTTTTCATGAATTAATAGCGCCAATACAGAAATTTTATGTCCAGAAACTATTTTTTCCAATATTCGCAAGTGCAGTCTCGGCCTGTAATTCTGCACATACTCGCAAAACCATAATTTTAGGCTAATTTTATACAATTGCGGGCCGAAATGAAATAGTTTGAACTCAAGCTAGCAACAGTAATGAATCTTTATCCCCTCCGACGTTATTCCGAAAATGTTAATAATTTTGCTACGTCAGAGTCTCTTTCAGTCTAACAATCAATCTCTGAATTAGCATCACCGCCAGAAGCTGTATCCGCCTTCCGCAGACGCTCTCATTCCGCGCTTATTCCCGCGTTCATTACCATGGGTCCCTTTTGATGGCACAGGTCTTTTGAGCACCATTCTCCGTTTAGTTAACTTAGCTCCGTTCGTCTGACATTACTTTAGTCCACTACTACTTAAATCTGTGGTTACCTGCATGTTAGTTTTATTACACAACCTTACACATGCATTTGGGGACAGCTCCACGCCGGGTGTTCATTCCCGACGTAGCCTTTTACTTACGTCGTCACATATTTTACGCAACTCACACTAACACGTCGCCCCCGGCTACATAAGCAACGTGCAGGTAGTCTACGAGTTGAAAATGACAAGCCGCGCACAATTAGACCTTTGGTTCTGTAGCCCCGCTTCAAAACTACGATAGTATCTGCAAATGTTACGTAAAATGAGTGAGCGTTAAACTTCTATCTCACTGAACGAAATTACAAGTTTACAATTAGTTTTTTTTTCAGTTTACTTCTTATCTAAAGTTCTGAAAGCGCATTACGTCCTGCTCACCCATTGCGAGATAACAGTTTTACTTTGTAACGGAAGTCCTGAATCTGTAGCTGACCTAAATTGCAAGTCGCGATAATCCAGAGCGAAGGTAATAATCCTTTCATTTTTCACACCAGCTTGTCCGTCGCGAAAGAATCCAGAGGATGAATAAATCCTGTATTAAAACTTTCGTTAAATAATGACGCACGTAAACGTTCAGTGGCCTGTATGTTAAACAGTCCTGTAAACTGAAATTTTCTAAAGGTTTAAATAGCTTAAGCCGCCCCCGAATTAAAGAAAGTCACTAGGTAGCTCCCTCATCGCTCCACCAACCCGCCTGAACGTGACGATATCCACAACAGTATATTCAATAGGAGAATATTTAGTATTCAATTTCTCATGTGTAAATAAGCTCAACTAGCTAGGAAATATAACTAGGACATATTCTAATTGCTTGTAATTAATGTTAAAAAGACTATCGTTAGTTAATAAACCCTTGAACATATTAATTAGATACGTTAAAATTCCTTTCGTAAAATTGAATTTGTATTTGTTACAAAGAATTGTAGAAATACAAGTCTTATGTCCCTTTAAACTTATCGGTGTTCTGAGTGACTTAGAAGCAGGTAAATTAAAACCATTCACCTCTTTCTTATCGATTTGAAAATATTTCCAACTCGAAATCACGTTATAATAACGGCATACAACCCGCTGCCCTCTGCCGCTTTCTACCAGACAGGACCGGCCTTGAAATATTCTGGTATTTTTATTTAATTTTCCTTTTGTTTTCTTTCTATATTCACATGCAGTTAATGTTATTTTCGGAGCAAACCTAACGAGAGTACCAAGTTGTCCGCTGTTCCCAGATACAACCAGTTAACTCGTCGCCCTCTGCCTGGAGAACAACAATCAAATCCCAAGACACCCTCGGTGGATGTTTTATTTTATTTGGAGTATATTGTTTTTCTGTTGTTTTAATTACTCACTTGTAAATATATAGGCTGTATATCAGTTTAAGTGTGCAATATTTACCTATTATATTGATACAGAGAAAATATATGTATAAAACCCTTTTAGCGTTCATTGATCAATGTGGTAAAAAATCCGGTTGGAAGCGATCAGTCCTATTTTACGGACCACCCCCCTTTATCCTCCGGTTTGAGCTAGAACCGCGGTAAATAAATTAAAAATTAACGTAGCTGAAAAAGGCATTTACAATTTAAATTATACCATAATTTCTTTACTATCCATTTGGCACACAACCCATTTTTTCTGGTTGGTTCACTTCCATCACATCGGATATATGAAATCGGATGTAAACCGAACAAATCATTACCGTAATTTTGTTTTAAAATTACGGCAATAATTTGTCTGGTTAGTGCTTAACACATGATCAATTTTTTTCTAGTCACCAACAAGCCCTTATGCATTGAATATTTGAAATATATGGCACCGAACTAAGTCTGGATAAAAACTTAGTCTGAATTTTAGACTTATTTCATACTATTTATTTGAAATACTATACATTTTCGTTACCAACCCTAATGAGTTAATTCAACTAACCATATATCGAAAATATGAAATCCGATTAAAACAGAATTTAAAAAATACCTCAATTGTAGACTAATAATTTAACACAATCTATTTTTTTAATTAGCTCTTAATGTGCTAATTCCACCTCCTTAAAATGTCTATTATCTTTTAATCTAATTTAACTCTACTATACACTAAATATATGGAATCGGATTAAAAGAAAAACAATCCATTTTTTCTTCTTCAACTTCTACTGGGTTAATTCCGCCTCTGTTATATATCAAATACGTCAAATATATGGAGTCGAATTTAGGGCGTATAAAAAAGTAGTCTTAACTTTAGATTTATTTTAGATTATTCATTGGAAATACAAAGGTTATATGTTTTAACCTATAATGGGATGGGATATCCTTTCCCTATACCAAATATATGTAGTAGGGTTAAAATCGCAACAACTCACCGTCATCAGTAATGTTAGAATCATATAACACGCAATCATTTTTTTCTGTCAACCCTAAATGGACAATTTCGCCTTTTCCATATATCGATTATATAGAATATGTGGAATCGAATTGAAGCCGGATAAAAATGTAGCTTCAATTTTAAATTTATGTTAGATTATTTATATCAAATATATGGAATCGAATTAAGGCCATATAAAAAGGTAGTCTTAATTTTAGGGTTATTTGAGACTATACATTTGGAAATTAGATCTTTCAATTTATAATAATTTAACGTTCCCATACATCAAATACATGGAATAGTACTCAGAATAGTTTTAAAACCGCAAAAACTGATTACCATAGTATTAGTCTAATTTTGAGATATTCATTTAACACTCAATCAATTTTTTTCTATCAAGCCCAAATTGTTAATTCCACCCCTTTTATGTATTCATTGTACAGAATATTTAGAACCCAATTAAAACCGTATAAAGACGCGTAGTAAATTTTTTTTTGTGCATATTGGGTTGTGGACGATTCCATACATTCGCATTAAATTAACACATTAGGGGGTTGAAAGATAAAATCTATAGCGTTTAAAATGAATAGTCTAACATAAGTCTAAATTAAAGTTACTTTTTATCCGGTCTCATTTCGATTCTACATATTCTATAATAGACGATATATCAAGGAAATGCAGTTAACTCATTGGGGCTGATATTGCTGAATTATTACCTAGTATAACATTATTATAAGTTTTTGTTATGAACGAATAAGTTCAAAGGTAAATATGTAATTAAAAATTATTATTAATTTGATTAAATACATAAATAAAAAGTTTACCTCGAGTAGGATTTGAACCTAAGACCTGTACTTTGCGCGGTACTCTAGCAAAGTACAAGTCTTAGGTTCAAATCCTACTCGAGGTAAACTTATTATTTATGTATTTAATAAAATTAATAATAATTTTTAATTAGTATAACATTAGTCTAATATCTTAGTATTTTTTTTGTCCGGTTTTAATCCAATTTCACATGTTCGATATATGTGGAATGTTGAAGTAATTAAATAATTAACAGTCTGAAATAAGTTATACTAGACTACGTTTTATCCGGCTTCAATATGGTGCCACGTATTTGATATATTCGATATATAATAAGTGGGATTAGCTCACTGGGGTGGGATAGAAAAAATCGATTGTGTGTTAACCTAAAATTAATTTGAAATCAAGATAATCAATGATATTTGATATGGTAGGGGTGGAATTAACCATCGGGGTTGATAGAAAAAAGTGGATGGTATACCAAATGATTGGTCTAAAATTATTCTAAAATTATGATATAGTTTACATTGTTAAAAGTTACCGTGGGTGTGTTAGATTAAAGTCAATGCACCCCCACTTTTGATTTTATTATAGCGTTTTAGGGGAGACGGTCGAAAATTTTATTTTTGTGGCCCATAATTTTCTAAATCAGTCCAAAGTTACATTTAAAGTAGAAAATCGTGAATGGCTTTTATTTTTGGATTAATTTATTTTGGACAAATACAGATCTCGGCTTTGTGTATAATTAAAAAAGAAACATAGTACCCTTTGCTAATGGCAAGACAACGTATGTAACAAAAGTTTTCAGAAAAAGTTTATTATCTCAATATCAATCCTGAGTAACTTCGAATTTAGTCGCCTTTGGAATCAAGTGTCAGAAAATAAATTAAACTTCAATGTGTCATACTATATTTGTCAAATATTAAAAAGTTATGGCGTACAAACTCGATATCCGAAAATCTGTCTACAACCTAGTTGGACAGTTGCCAAAACGTGAAATTGTGAATATATTTAGAGGTCAAAATGCGGCAGTGTCGACCATTTATAAAACCATAGCTGAATGTGAACAAGGTATACCATGTGTAAACCGCAAAGGATCAATTGGGAAAATCCACTCGGAAATTAGGTCGTAGGTTTCGAGTAAGTCACACGTCCGTTAGTCGAGAACCGAGCAGAAGGGGACTTACGTATCGGAAACGGAAGAAATATCCAAAATACACTGATGAACAGTTACGCAGAATCCCAATATGTTGCCGTGCATTAAGAAGACGCCACTTCACAGCTAACAAAGTTGTGATTATGGATGACGAAAAATACTTCACGTTGTCTCATTCGGAAATTAAAGGTAATGACGGGTTTTATACAGCTGATATACAGAATTGCCCAAATAACGTGAAATATAAATCAAAAAAGAAATTTGAAGACAAGGTGTTAGTCTGGTGTGCCATATCAGCTAGAGGAATTTCAAGACCTTACGTTGGTCGTGTTAGAGGTGAGGCATTGGATTCGAATATTTATACTGAGCGGTGTCTTCCCAAATTGCTTGATTTTATTAACACACATCACCTTAACGATGGTATTATATTGTGGCCCGATCTAGCATCTTGTCACTATTCTATAACAACACGAAATTGGTTAGAGACAACGTTCCATTTGTGCCCAAAAATGACAACCCCCCAAATGTACCTCAGGCTCGTCCGATTGAAGATTTTTGGGCAATATTACGTAGAAAGGTTTACGTTAATGGTTGGGAAGCCCAAAACGAACAACAGTTACGTTGTCGAATTTTCCAAAAAATTCGCGAAGTAAACATCACCGTCCAGAACATGGTGTGACAGGTTAATCGAAAATTGCGTACCATTGAAGACCATGGCCCTTTGAGTATCATTTAAGTTGTTTTTGTTGTTAAGTACCTATTAAGAAAAACGTTGTTAAAAATATTATTTGAATACATTTGACCATTTTATTTAAATCGTTCTTTAATTTTTTTCCGAAAACTTTTGTTATATACGTTAGTGCCACCTTCGAAGAGGCTAAAAGGTTTTACTTACGGCAAGCATCCATGACAGGATCTGATGGTATTTTCTGATATTGTTGTTTAGCTGCAAATGTTCTTCTCAAAACCATACATTTCAGTGTTTTACATGTAATAAAGAAGTAATGATTTTAACAAATGCTGAACTATTTTTCATAGCGAACATGGCCGAGTTACGTTGATTGTAATACATCTGCTTTGAAGACCATAGGAAACCAATTTTACAATTCTACTGTTAAAATTCTTTCAGTCTTGCTAGCCATTCCAAAGGTTGTGATGACAACAGATGTATTTCAAACAAACCTTATGTTGTTTAGTATTGGGACAATTCCATCAAAACCAGCTGCTTTTCGGCTTTGGAATGGCATATTCAAGTTCTATTGAAAAAGGACTGGAAGATTCTTCAGACTCTCGTTCTAATTTTTAGTATTCTTTTGAATTTCTTTATTTAGTTCAACATGATTCAATCATTTGCTAATGTTTGTGAAATTAAATTTTGATTTATGTGATAATTAGGATATTGTGTTTGTTTTGTGTCAAAGAATTTACTTCTACTTGATTGCGTAAAATTCATACGTAAATTTTTTTAACAAAAAGCTCTCTTTCTTTTCTTGGTTTGTTTAGCGAATTTAAAGCGCATCTGCATTTTCATTAGAAGGATTTTCTTTGTAATCTTTGTATAAGGTATTACTTTCATCTAACCTCTTATCTTATCTTATTATTCCAACAAATTTACTATAATTTCTTATCGTGAGAACTATTCATTGCAGCTTTGTGACAATTTGCTTTGTGAATTCTTTCCAATTTGCTTTTTGGCGCAGTTCTGAGGTTTACATTATCACCTTGTGAAACAAGACGGAGATTTGTGATCTTTTCCAACGTGATTAATGAATGATTTGTGTAATTTTTGCAAATCCCCAAGTATTGTGATGGCAGTTGATATATCCCACAAGGAAGATCTTTTGGCCAATTTACTTTAGGTGGTTTATAGATATTGGTAATCTCCAACTTTGACAACCAAATTTAAAATTTCCTTATAAATAATTTGGTATTCAAATATATTGTCTTTCAAATAGGTTGCTTGTCCATGCATTGAACTGATCTTAAAAACGCTATATCCTAGAATACATACTCGTTTTTGTAACTGATTCATGTTGTTGGTAATGGGTTTTTTGAATTATAGTGAATTATTTTCTATTCAAATTCTACTCCCATAATCGCTCTTGTCTCTAGAAATACCTTCAATGTTCAAATTATCTCCAAAGGCCTTGAAATGTAAGGTTGAAGTGAAAGGTCTTCAGAATTAACCGAAATCCTTGTTCGGTAACTAACGATTTTTCAAGCCCTTGGTGAGCTCTTGAATGAGAGCTGCTGTCTTTCACCATTGCAATAAGTAGGTAAGGTTGTTTTTAAGAAAACTTCCTTCCGTTTTCGAAAAGAACTTTTCCAGAATTCAACGGTGAAAAATTGATTGCTGTGTAAAAATTAACTATTAAAATTAATGATTTCGACTTCGCCGTTTGGCAATATTCACATACTTACTGGACTTTCTTTTTATTTTCATTTGCAAGCTTAATTCAGATCAATATATACCTATTCTTTAAATGTTGTTTCCTTATTGTATGATAAATGCTTGATTGCAAATGGAATAGGTAATCGTGAATGCAAATAGAGTTCTCATTTTCACAAAGTTGCACACACTAAAAGAGAGTGTATAAGTAAGCACTCATTATTTTTTTGTGCCTTTTATTTTGGTATTTTGGAACTGAAAGTTTCAGGTACACTCTAGAGGGATTGGAGAGACACTCGACCCAGAGATGCCTCGGTTCACGAATTATGCCTATTTTTTTACCAGTACTCACGCTTTATGTTAGCATATTTCTACTTCTATTTCTTTTACGATTCCCGACCCATATCACGAGTTAGCTAGGAATATTTCGGATTTCTGCCTGTCATGGGATTTAGTGCATATTTGTGACGTGGCAATAAAACCATTTGGATTTTATGTAGGTACATCTCCAAGCATAAAATGTAAACTTTCACCAATATTATACATAACTAAAACCGTTATCTTTTGGGTTTTTAAATGGTGTATTTTTCTATTTATAGTTTATAAAAATTTACACATTTCGATAACAATTACATATATTGTCTTCAGTAAATTCTAATATCTGCAAGAGATGTTAGAAAACATTTATAAAGTATGAAGAAGATGAAAACGCAAACATGTTTGCGTTTCCATCGTTTTACCTTCCAACCTACATACAATGTAGGTATAGAAGGTTATGAAGTCGACTTTTTTTGCATTAACGCATTAGCTCATTTACAACGTTTGGCAACACTTCGCCACACGTACGTAATTCAAATTTCGCGTGTAAGGTTCTTTTCTTTTCTCCTGGAGCTGATAGGTTTTGGAGAAATTCAGTGGCGGAGAGGTGGGCTTATTAGAAGCAGTTTTATCTAATATTTCTGAAACGGCTGTATGTTTCAAAGATATATAAATATCAACATATAGGCCTTAAACATATCAATTAATTATGTTCTATGCATTTTCTTAATATGGCGCGTAATTTAGCGGAAATAATTCCTAAGGTAGAATTTTAATGTTCATTTTTTTTATCTGACTTAACCATTGATTTTATAAGAAAATGAGTAGACATATTTTTACAGAAAATTTAATTTTACATAACTTTTTTTAAATATTTAGCTTTTTGAGTTTGTTTTGTTAAAACAAATTTGTTTTTTGTTTTAACATTTTAAACAGTTTTTACTATTGAGGACGATAACTGTAGTATAATCGAAACGTATAGAAATGTATGAACATAAATACAAAAATACACCATTAAAAAACCCAAAAAGCTAAGTATTTTAAATATGTATAATGATGGTGAAAATTTACATTTTAACATTACATAACTATTCTTTATAAAGTTTCTTAACATAAAGCAAACCAAGTCTACAAATTAATTAAATAGGATTGAAAATGTTTAAGTTGTGTTATCGGTATTTTATAGAAGCGGGTGACTTTGGAATTTTTTTTACGTTAGCATCGTTAGCATTTATACTGTTCCGTCTTATTTTGCATTAGAGCAGGATATGGAAATCTCGCGAGAGTGTGGTAGAACTGTCATAAGAACAAAATGTTATTACCGTAGCTTGACTTTTAAAAATTGTAGGTTTTAATTTTGATTTCGTATCCACGGACAAGACCTGGCGAAAACCAAATATTTAAATGTATTTGTACTAAAATTTTGTAGCCAAAGGGTAGGGTCTTATTCCAACTGTATTATATCACCAGCATCACTAAATCCATATCACAATCTGAATCTGAATCAGATTGTCCTAGTGCTATAATAATAGGTGGGATATTTTCAATCGAAAATTTGGATAAAACCTCAACCCATAATTTCTGAACCCTGTCTTTCTATTAAGATTCAGAACTTATTTGATTACTCTAATAATTTTTATAAAAACCCCATCCCATTTCAATAGGGCTATATTGACAATTGTAAGGAGGTAACCGTAAAACTTCATACCAATGCTTAATCAAAGTATTATCAACTACATAGTTTCTTTCTCTGGACCTAAAAGGTTAAATTTTGTTCAACAGTTACTTTTTTGTAACCACTCCTGTAGCTGATCTTTCTGACTAGCAAGTGAGGCTTGTGTAACTGCACCAAATAATACAGTGCGTTTGCCATAACCATAACAACATTTCCGGGTAGTTTGGACAGCCCAGGAACCAGCTGTTTAATTACCCAATCTTGAATACTCGTTCGAGCAAATAGTCGCAGTTTTCCAAAAAACCTTTTACCTTCAATTTTAATTTTGAATGGATTACTTTTGATGTCAGAATCGTGTATCCAACGGTAGATATTAGAACCATTTTGAAAAATTCACGTTTCGTCTAGATGCACAAAGCTGACTTAGCGTGTTTCAATTCACATTCAATTTTCTATCCATTAACACGTTTGTGATTGTAACCCATCGATTTCAAAATTCATGTTGTTCGACTTCCATCAAAGTCGAAATCTATGTTAACGTGATGATACAATTTGGCCAAAGTAAAATATTCGTTTTTCGAATTAAATTACCAAATTAGTCCGAAAGGTGAAATCCCAAAACTCGGCGTTTACCACAATATATCGACATTTCTGGTCTTGCCGTTACGATGTCTTGAATAGTTCGCTGTGAAATCTAAAACAAAATATATACTTAATGTTCTAAATTACTCTTCCCCGTTACACTATTTTTAAGGTGCTGATAGCACCTTAAAATTTGCAACTTTGATCTCTTTGCGATAACTTTTGGCAATAAACTATAATTAATTCAATATGAGACTTGATCATCATATCCGTTACTTAAGTAGGCCACACAGCACGATACTTTTGACAGGGCGGCGACTTCTTGGCATTTTGACAAATGGGAATAGCACTGCAGAAAAAAAATCATGGCGTACCCTAACGCAAAATAGGACGGAACAAAGTATACAGGGTGGCCAAAAGTGGAGGGGGTGGAAGATTGTAGAAAGACGAAATAAGTTAGAGAAATTTTTGGACCACGGGTAGATATCAATGGGTACTACATTTTCAAAATATTTTCATTATAGAGGGTGTTTCATGTTGTCGGAGCAAACTAAACTTATTTTTTTAATGAAATACCTAGTGTATTATTACATTTTTGGAAAGCCCATAAAATACGCTTTCATTTGATACCAAATTGTATGGGTCTATCTCCTTTGGTTTTAGAGAGACTCAATTGTTTTTCCAAAAAATTATCCCACTTGCGGTCGCCGCCATTGATTTGTTGGGCGTCTTTTGTTTATTTTAAAATGACAAATAGAGGTATCAAGTTGGCCATGGGATTGTAGTTTCTTCCTAAAGTTTCAAGTAAAAACAAGAGTTAATATAACAATTATAAATTGATTTTTTGAACAAAATTAATGCATAAAACACTCTTGCTTCTAGGCGAATTTAAATCAGTCCTTAGCAAAATTTCTGAAGTACTCATTTTGACTATGTTCAGATCAACGATTTCATTTTTTAGGTCTTTTTGTAAATGTAAACGTATAAAGATGGTCATGGAATTGTAGTTTTGCGTTAAAGAATTTTTTAATCAAGTATTTATAAAAGAAATTTTGGCGTTCTTAATATCCTATCACTTACAAAGTTTTGAGATACTCTCAATTCTACTATAAAAATTTGAATCTTCGAAAGTATTATTAATTTATTTTTTATTACGTTTTCAGTAAATTAGGCCGGTGAAAATTACTGTAAATATATATTATTTTTATATGTGTAATAAAATTAACAAATACAAATGACAATAAAAACAATACAATCAAAAAGAAAAAAATCAATTTCTCATTAAATGCTCGAATGTTCTTCCTTCATCTTCAACACATTTATTAACACATCGCACAAGATTATTTTTCACTCACTCTAATGTCGGCCATGTGATGTTTTGAAAAGCATTTCTGATTCTTTCCTTCATATTTTCTGGTGTGGTTGGAATTTATTTATACACATAATCTTTTACGTAATTCCACAAAAAGAAATCGAGTGGAGTCAAATCAGGTGACCCCGGTGGTCAAGAAATGGGTCCTCCTCGACCTATCCCATGATTTTCTTTCCAGTGATTAAAAAATGTTCTTTCGTCTCTAAGGTAATGGGCGGGTGCACCTTCATGCTGGAACCACATATTTCCATGAACTGGCTTCATGAATATTTTAAAGAAGGTTAGGCCGCACATCTCTTAAAAGTATCATCAAAAAAATAAGAACCTAATATGAGACCCAATAATTCCCCCCATACATTTAGTGACCATCGATTTTGTTGGTCAACATGCCTGATCCAATGAGGGTTTTCAGTGCTATAATAATGCATGTTATGTCAGTTCACTAAACCATTACTTTTGAAGGTAGCTTCGTCACTAAATACTATTGTTAATGAAGTTCTATACGATATTCATGGTATTTATGGGTATTTGTAAAGTACTTACATGAGGATTTTTTTGGATTGCAAATAAAACTGTAAGTTGGTTTTGATCATTTGTCACTGCTTTATTAGTATCTTTCGGTTCTTTAAATTTAACACTACCTGTTCCTTCAAATCTTTGTAAAAGATCTTGAAACACCTTAGGTCGCGGCTTTTTTTTAGCATCGGGATATCTTGTTGCATAAATTCTACTTGCCAGTAAGCAATTTTTTGACATTGGAATAAAAATCATTAAAACCATTTCCTGAATGTTTAGAATCATTTTCAACACTTTGAATAAATTAAAACACAAATTAGGTTTAAACTGAATAGAACCAATTGTTACCAACAATTTTTCTTTCAACAAAATATTGTCATGGCACTGTTGTTTTTTAATCATTAATTCCAAATAATCTTTGTTATTTAATCAGTTACCAATTTAAATTTACAAAAAAACGTATGAAATGGAAATATTGATTTGAACGTAATCAAATTGAGTACCTCAGAAATTTTACTAAGGACTGATTTAAATTTAGAAATTTAATTCATCAAATCATCGATTTAAATTTGCCTGGAACGAAAGAGTGACTTGTGTAAAAGTATGCACCAATTTTGTTCAAAAATTCTGCTAATTTAGAATAATTTAATTCAGTTAATTTGTATTGTTATATTAACTCTTGTTTTTACTTGGAAAAATTTTTTAGCATGAAAAAGAACGCCAAAGTTTCTTTTACTACAACTTGATTAAAACATTCTTCTGCATTAAAGTACAATTCCAAAAAGACGTAAAAAATGAAATCGTTGATCAAATTGAGTACTTCAGAAATTTTACTGATTGATTTAAATTTGCTTAGAAGCAAGAAGAGTGTTTTATGCATTAATTGTGGTCAAAAAAGTCTGATAAATCTAAATTAATTCATTAAATCAATTTGTAATTGTTATATTAACTCTTGCTTTTGCTTGAAAAATTTTTTTAGTAAGAAACTACAATCCTATGGCCAGTCCTATTCTCAGTTTTTTGTATTACAATCGCAACTTCACAAATAAACTGAAAATATTTTGAACATTATTAACTTTAGGTATAATGCATGGCTTGATGAAAAAGAAAGAACATCAAACGAGGCATCGAATGATATGAACAGCATGGCGAGGGATGCCATTTAAAAAAATTTTAAAAAAGTTGTATTTACAAACAGTGACACGCTCTGTATATTATTAAAAAAAACTGAAAATTAAGAAATTTCAAAATGCTGCAGGACCACAAACAATTTTCTGCCTTTGTAAAATAAACAAAAGTCGCCTAACAGTTCAGCGGCGGAGGCCGCCAGTGGGAATTTTAAATTTTTATTTGAAATTGGATTTGATAGTAATATAAAAAATTTATTTTATATGATAAATGCTCTAATGATATTTTTTATTTGCATATGCAATTTTAATTGATTTAGAATCTTTAAGTGTATTTTTTTTAAACAATTGAATATCTCTTAAACCAAACGAGATAGACCCGTTCAATTTGGTATCAAATGAAAGAGTATTTTATGGGATTTCCAAAAATGTAATAATGTATAGGGTGTTCAATTTAAAAAAGTATAAGTTTAGTTTGCTCCAACAACATGAAACACCCTGTATGATCCAAAATGTTGTTAAAATATAGTACCTATTGATATCTAACCGCGGTCCAAAAATCATTTCTCAGACTTATTTCGTCTTTATATAATCTTCCACCCCCTCCTCGTTTGGCCACCGTGCATATTGAATTAACCTCAACTGACATGAACTTTTAAACGTCCATCGGACATACGCTATTGTTTTTGTTTCTACAGTGTTGCCTATTTTCGTTATCAACGTATGAAGAAGGAGATTGTATAATTATCCTAAATAAATTATTATTTTTAAAACTATTTCATTATTTCCACTTTGTAGGTTGGAAGGCCGTGTGTTGTGCCGTACCAGACATTTTATTTTTTATTTTATCATGCACAAGTTATTTATAATAGTTAAATACACTCCTTTGATTCATTTACTGAAATTAGTTTGTATTTGAATCGAATTTTATTGTTCGTAATTCCAATTTGTTAATTTTGGATTTTCAATTTTTTTATATTTTAATATATTTACAGGTTTACCAGAAGTTTGACAATACTTCGTTTTCAGTTATAATACGCTTTAAGTTTGGTATCCATGACAACTTCATATGTTTGTGCCTAAAGTTTTACTTTCTGTAAAATAACTTTATTTAAACTACCGGTCGTGACAAAACACTTCCTTAATAATTAATTGTGTGTATATTTCTTAAAATTACGCTTCTTCCTATTTGTCAGATGTATACGTTAAAAGCATTATTTCAATTAACTACTGAAGAAATAAATAACTGAGTGTAAAGGTCTGTGAGCCTTATCCTATTGGTAATCCATAAATTAAGTATGTACATTTGAAATCCTGCTATATGAGACGAGAACCAATATCCGTTATTACCCGATTGGATTAAAGTTCTGTTTTAATAATAACCGCATTGCGCCGGGAAATTGCAGATTCCCAAACGTTTTGCTATAATATAATTTTTAGGTTGAAATTAATTTTTTCGAAATTTTCATTAAATATATACTTTGATTTATTACATGTTTACACAAGTTATTTACACAAACTAATTGATTTTACGTTACGCCATCCAAAGTTATCTGTTGGCTTCACCCTTATCATACAATATTTAACTAATAGGTATTTTGGTTATCCAGAAGAGAAATGTAACACGAAAACTGTCCTTTCACTAAATTGAAATAATCCAAGTAACTTTTATTAGTTTTAGTCATACTTCTGTTTAAGCTTTGAATAATATAACGTGGATTATCGTATTTAAATGAAAGTTAAACAAATCAATGCAGGATAGAATACGTACTCTTATTGAGGGCGAATTTGAACGCGGTAAAATAAATATTTATTCATTTAAGATCCTGCAAATGTAGAGTTAGTTCTCTAGTTTGTTTTGGGGCGGAGACTTGTTTGATATTTCATTTTGAATAGCGTGCGTATGAAAAATTTTATTTAAAAGAAGAAAGTATAAGAACGTTTCATGGTTGCACATTTATATACAATATGTCTGGGCGATTAAAGTAATATTAATTTATATTGATTTAAATACTAAGTGTACCGTTTCAAGTGTTATTACCTAACCCTGCACAAAAATAATCAAAGCCTGCAAAGAAACCTGACGTAAATAAAGATTATATAATAAGCCATAGAAAGGCCAAGGTCTAGTGAAGCGAGTTTATACAGTGCGATCATTATTGTTTGACCGTGCCGCTCCTAGAACAGTACCACTGTTCCGCATCCTTAAAATGAAAATTGTACCATTTGTCCAGTGGTGTAAATGCAGATATTAAAATAAATACTACCATAAATGACAAAAACTTTCGGGAATCACGAATTGCCTAATATGTAGGCGTACAAAAGCGAAAAATTGTAATTTAGGTTTCTTTTGAATTAACACTTATTTTTTTTAAATTTAGCTTTATTTAATTATATTTACGTACATAATACAGTAGGTAGATGTTTATTATTACAGTTAAAAATAGAACAATAAAATCAAACTTGGCAATTATCTATAAAACAATTTCAAAGTGACCACCATTGTTTGTATTACAGGCATCTACTCTTCGTTTCATACTTTTAAATAGGTGTAGATTCTCTGCTGACCAGAAACGGAACCATGCTTTATCCGTAAGGAAACTTAAGTTCAGAATTTCGTCATCTCTCAAATTGTTTTTGAACCATTTGAAATCTTCTAAACGCTTTTGAAAATCTAAAGGTAGGAGTAATTCTTGCACAACCGTTATTTTGTAAGGATGAAAATGTAATTGACGTTTGACTGCTTTATGGCATGTACCATAAGAAAGACCTGTAACAATTGTTTATATTGAAATATGCGAAATGTGGTGAATCTAACTTTACTTATTTAATGTTTTGCTTATTAAGATTCTTTTTATTTTATTGCTTAAACATACAAGTCAATCATGTTTTGCATAATGCAAAATTACCTGTTTGCTGGGCCAATTATCTTAAAAGTTTTATCGGACTTCTTTCCCAATGTGTTCGTACATTTTCTAGTACTTCTTCTGTAAGTGCAGTTGTGCGACCCGTAGATTTCCCCTTGCAAACACTACCTTGCTCATGAAAACGACTAACAATTCTTCGAATGTGTCGACATAACACATCATCATCTAATTCGATGTTCTGAAAGCGATTTCGATATTCTTCAACACATAATCGTACTCAATACTTCCAGTTTCCATCTACATCTTTTGGGCCGGAAATAAGCTTCCAAAATAAACTTGTCTTGTTCGACAGTAAAAGCCATTATAACCTAAAAAAATTTATTTACGAAAAAGGCATAAAATACACGAATTAACTTACCTTGAAGGTCCTGGTTAATTTATCAATGAGTTTTGATAAAAATTATTTTATTGTAACACAAATGTAGGTAAAGGAATAATTGAAAAAGCAAAAATCTATGTACGTTTATGAAATGTCAATCGAAGTTGAAATAAATATTTGTGCTTAACTTCACCAGGAACTTGGAATAAACTTTTGATAAAAATTCTGTAAAAAGCAGTTATTTTTTCGTTCAATCATTGTTGATATCTTCGTATATACACACAAAGCAGGTACGCTAAGTGCACACAGTTTGAAAATGAAAAATAAACAATTTAATTATATTTATATAAGATCAAGCAATGAATTCTACGCAAAAAGGGTGTTTCTTATAAAAACTCCTAAAGGATATCCGTTTATCATTTAGTTATTAGATTTCAGAAGACTGGAACAGTCACATGATACTTTACCTTTTATTTGGTCGTTCTGTAAAAATTGCAACAAAATTACTACCATAAAACTTAGAAATGAATTTTGATTGTTTATATTTACGTAACGAAATAAAATTTTCATTTTACAGAGTTATATACCGTTGGGTACATTTGGTTTCCAATCTAGACATAATTTGTCTACAGAATCAACATTTAAGCTTTTATTAGCTCTAGGTTATCATATGTTACTGACATCATTTCCTCTTCCGGTAGAAATACATTTCGTTCTTAAAACTGGACGATTCCATTTTCCAGGATATCATCCAGGATTCATGTATTGGTATAACGAAGTAATTAATTTAAGCCAAATATTGTAGCAACACTGTGCGCCTAATTACTTCTGTAACTTTAACTTTGTAAAACAACAAAATGAAAATTATACATTATAAAATTTAATATTGCTTTACTTTTTTTTAAGGCAGCTTCGTTGCCGGTACTGGTGATACCCTCTCAAACATTATTTAGTTCTAACCTATCTTTTTACAGGTTACTTTTAGATTGTAACATTTAATTAAAATACTTTGGATTCTTTAATACCATAACTTAATTGAAATGCTTTTAAGTTACAATATTTAATGTAAATACTTTGACTATATTGTCTTTATTGGAAATATTTTGATTGAAGTACGTTAAAAAAGGTATTCTAGAAATAATTTAATAGAAATATTTTAGTCGAGTATGTTTAATTATCACTCTTGAATTTATTCTTACATGTTTTAATTATGAACTGACTTAACATAATCTCGATTTTATAAGTGTTTATTTAACTAATTTTCAATTTTTTTTTTCATTCGAAAGATTGGTCACGATAACATATGCAAATGCGTGGACATTTTTTAAGTAAAATTCGTTAACCAATGCGAACTGTAATAAATGTGACCTTTGTTTTCCATCAATACAATTATTTTTTAAAATTACAATGTGTATCACTCGATTCTAAGTTATCCCTATTGTGAAGGCGTTCATATGCTCTGTTAGTGTTAGATTTGTACTAGTTTTAGTTTCAGACTCAATATACCTGGAATTTAAGTTTGTGTACTTGAATTTTTCTCTCAGGGCTTTCTCTGTCATTTTGTATTATATTTTATTATTTTTGAAAGCGTCTAAACTATTCAATATACAATGGTATCAATAATCATTGATACAGCCGCTCGTATGGAACATGATGTTAGTCAGCATTTGCCGCCTCTCATGTGGTCCTGCACGATACAACGCAATATAAACATAACCGTACAAATATTAAATAAAATTAACACGCCTTTTAATGTTTTAATGTTGCTAAACTTTTGCGAAATTACATTAAGAAACAATTTGGTAATTGAAACGTGATTAAGTTTCTTTTATAAATTGTGTATTAGGTAACAGTAGTCAGTGGCATATTATAATAAGTGTTCAAAGTGATCACCACCATTATCGAGACAGGCATCCACTCTCGTTTTCATGCTTTCAAAAACTGCCTCCAATTGTTGTTGCGTTATGTTGTGTACATAAGACATGAAATAATCGTGGTCAAAACAATAAACAGACGAAAAAGGAGAATTATTAGAGGTTATGTTTATTGTCTAGCAAAGATGTACTATGATATGCGGTGCGGCAAACGGTTATTAACGTCATGTTTCCTAAGAGCAGCGGTGCCGGGTGCTTATGATCACGCCGTACTTATTAATCATTGTAGAATTGTTCTAAACTTATTTAAAAGAAAAATATATTTGTCACATACGTTAAGTATTTTTATCGAACTCACCCGAGCTAGTTTTAAAATTGTAGAATTTTTTACATACCTATTTAAATATAGCAACAGTTCTTGTATATGATTTTTAAACGTCTTTTATTAAAAACTTTACCACATGTTATAGTATATTCCTATTTTGTGAAAGCAGACATCCAACATCATAATAAATTAGTTTATTCTTTTTAAGCCTAGAATATCTTTATAATTTTATCAGCCTCGCCTGGCCGGTTCTTCTTCCCGTTAATGTTTGTGATTGATCTGGATCGGTTGACACTTACTGGGTCAAAGCGGAAGATCCACAAAGTTATCAATGCATAACTTGTAACAATGGAGATGTCTTGCGGAGATTTTGAATATGCCTTTCATGACCTATCTCCGTTCTCGCGATTGTACGATAGATGGCGCAACGTTTTTCAAATCTGTTTTAGAAAAATTATAGCACATCAACGAAAAAGGTAATGTACTGTGACGCGTGTAAAGTTTCTTAATGTATTTTACTTCACATTCATAATTTCTTTGTAAAGTATGTGTGAATGTACATAATAATTTCACCTTATTCTCTACTAATGTATAATTTAATACTTTACTGAGAGAATAATTATTTAACTCATCGTTTTGTACGTTTATTTACTTATTTCTACATTCACATCAACCTAATCACTGATAATTATTTAAATTCTATGTTAAAATTTACTTCTTTAACGTTATCTAGTTGCACACGTAAAAAGATACTTTATTTTGTTTTACTTTTCACATTTAGACTTCCCAAAATCATTAGAATACGTTTAAAAAACGTGCTTTAAAGCTTCCTGCATTTTATATTAATTAAATAAAACCTATCAGTTTTAGGGATGTATTTATAAAGGCACTAATATTTGTTATCGAGGTAAACCTCGGTTAAAAATTTTTCAAAAATAGGTTTCGTACACACGTGGTGAGTAATTAACTACCACCCATTATGTCAACATTTTTAACATCTGTACTAATGGGTATATCGTTTTCTCCTACGAAAAAACGTTACGTACAAGTTTCATAGAAATTATATGGAGTTGTAAGAGTGCTTACAGTGGTGGTTATTACGATCACATCCTGTAGCTGAAGATTTGACAGGTTTAAATTTTGACTTTCCTTACTTTACCGAGATATGTGTAAAGCATAAAAAAAGGTTGGTGAAACTTGCATTTACTTTATCATCTGTTCATCCGGTCCTCAAGACTGTGTTGGCTAATTATTTACATCATGCATCAAACGGTTACACCGGTGAAATTATGTAAAACGTATATTGCATAGAATTACTTTCATCGAACTATCGTGTATAACTATCGTGTATTGTGTATTACTTACTTGTATGACTACAGTATTTTTAGAAACTACAGTTAAACGTTTCTATATGCTTATACGAAATGTACTTATCTATATGCTAATTTGATATTTAATAATTGTAAAACATGTCAAAGCTGTCAGTTTATGGTTTTGTTATTGTGATCGATGAATAAATTATCTGGCACATTTATTTCTTAGAAGATTTCTTGAATAGGTTCAAATTTTATACCTTTTGTTCCATTTTATATTGTAATATACAGAGAGTTTTGCATGTAGGTTTACCGGTTATCTTATATTACTATTGTACATCGTATTTAAGCTGAAACACCTTTCTGTTTTTCATAGAGCTTTTTGGGAACCGGCGGAAACCTTGTAATTTTACATTCGCATACACACACCCTCTTTATATTGAGGCAGCGGTCACTGAGGTCACTATAGTGCGGAGCTGTGACAGACACTTGTTTTTTGAACGTTTATTATTTCATATATATATATATATATATATATATATATATATATATATATATAACGAGACACACAACCCTACGCGCGTGCGTGTGGGCGGGTGCCGGCGTGCGTGCTTGCATGAGTGTGTGTCACATATTGGCAATATATCGGTAAATGGCACTATGAATGGATTCGCTAGAATATCAACAATACTGCAGTTATATACGAATAGTATATAAAATAGTATATAAAAGAGGTTGCATAATTATCCTCAAAAAATTTTATTAAAATTATTTCATTTCTTCTAATTTCCATTTTGTTGGTTGGAAGGTCGTGTTGTGTACCACACCAGATATTTTGGTTAAAACTTGAATTATTTTCAAAACCGTAAGATTTACATGCTTGAAACCTATATAAAGTTTTAAAATTTCACGTAGAATCCAAAAATCAGGTGATATACGGGGTGTTCCATTTAGAAAATACTATATTTGTCTTGTCATGCGTTTTTGGAGTACTGTATAGTCAAGGATAATTTTAAAATGCTCACACTAACTAGCCATATAATATGATGAATGCATTGTACTGGCAAAGTTTGCGTATAAAGCGCCAGTTTACTTTACTCTATCGTTGACTCACATGGCACAGTTGCAAGATAGATATTTATTACTATAGTCTGTCAAAACCACCAAGTGTAGTACGTGCTTTTATGGACTAAATGTCTCTTTCAACTTCAGTCATCTTCAAATAATGCTATCCTTTTCTTTCATGGCAGTGTTGTCAAATGTAAAATGTTATTTAAAACACATAACCTCTTTATACTTTCATATTATTGTTCGTTTGCACTACGTTATTTTTCAAATTAAACCAACTCCATGTATTAAAAAATCGTTCTTTTCAGAATATTTAAACTTAGTACAAGCCTCTTTTAAGGTAATGATGAGTATTTTTTATAATTCTGTTATTGAACTTAATTTTGTAGAAATTTCTTTATTTCTTCGATATGGAAGTGGAAGTTCAAGCTGGCCCTTCAAAACGACGTACTGGAGAATATTTCACCCGTAAGAAGAAACGTCTCGTTCTTAATGTACTAAATTATTTCTCGGCCAAACTTAACGTTAGTGTAGCCGATAAGGAAGCAAGCAGTTTTATGTTGTTCAGAACGAAGTATCTATGCAATGATCATCTTCATGTATATACCTAGAATATCCAAACTATTATTCGGCGAAAAGTGCATGATTCTTTATTGCAGACATTCCACCAACGATGAACAATATCCTTCAAAAGATTCGGAAAAGTATTCTTACTGAGTGTGATGATATAAGATGGAGGAATAATTACTTACGATGTATTATAAACTTCAGAGAAGAAGGTATTTCACACTAATTTTATTATTATTAAATTATTTCTAATTACATGCTTAATAATGTCGAATTTCACGTATTTAAAAATGTTCACTTTTTAGATAGCAACATTATATATACTGATGAATCGTGGAATAACGTAGGGCATGCAGTGAGTAAAGCATGGCATGATACCACCATTGAAAGTGTTCGGCAGGCATTTATCCGAGGGCCCAGTACAGATTTAAAATCACCAAGCGGCCATGGACCCCTATTTGCCTTAGTGCACACTGGTGGGAACAATGTTTTTTTACCAGGTGCGTAACTAACTTTCTTGTGAAAAACACTGCTGATGTGCATAAGAAAATGGACGCAGATGTGTATAATAACTGGTTTGTCGTCCAACTTAATCCAAATACACGACCGAATTGATTTATTGTTATGGATAATGCCACGTATCACAGTAGGAAGGTAGAGAAGATTCCAACAATGGCGTGACGAAAAGAACAAATTGTTGTTTGGCTTAGTGCAAAACGTTTTAAAGCGAGACTTACTGGCTTCTGACAAAAATAAACTGGATATTATGGCACAAGAGAGGCCATGATTTGCTTCGTTTACCTCCATACCATTGCGAATTAAACCCGATAGAAATGGTATGGGCACAAGAGTCAAACATATTAAAGTGAATAATACGACGTTTAAGGTAACATGTCCTTTACCTTAAGGACATGAAGTAGTTAATAAAATCCGGATACAAAGAAGTGACAATTTATAACTGCCAACATTATGTAAATCACGTAAAGATTATTGAAACTAATATGTGGATTGCAGATAATCTGCAAGATGATATTGAACAGTTGATAATCAACGATACACAATCTTCTTCCGAGGAGCTAGAGGTCGACTCCAGTGATTAAACCACATTGTCTGGAATATATCATTTGTGCGAGAAATATTATATTATGTTGAAAATAAATGATGTACCTATAATAAAATTCTAATAAAATTATTTTGTTTACAGACAAGTTCCTACTATAGACAAACCTTCAATTTCTACTTCATCAAATATTGTATGGTGTTAGTATAGTGCTTCTTTTACATATCAAAGCAAATTCTGTAGCAGTATCTATCTTATGTAACAGGTAATAGATTTATTTAACTATTAACTGAGAATCCTCTCCCCTATATCAAATTTACAATCAATTTTTTAAAGTTTTGATTAATATAGTAATGTTTATTTGCCGCTGATAAATTGTAATAACTTGATTGCTGTTAAAATGCAGAAAAAGAACACTTACAGAAGTAAAAAGAAATAAAAATTAATACTACAAGGTTAAATTAAACTTAAATGGCTTTGCTCGAAATCGTACATGCATTTGGACCAGTCGATATATATATATATATATATATATATATATAATATATATATATATTGATTCATTTGATGGATCTCGGTAACTATAATAGTTACAAGGTCGATTAAATTACAAAAGTTGCGATATTTTCTGCTCGTCCAGAATCCATTAAAATTTGCCTTATCTTTTCCGTTCCTGAAATATCCAAAAAACTGAAAACTTGAGTTTGGAAAATCGGCCATAACTTTATATTTCTTAACTATTGCAATAAAATTTGGTACACTTACATAAGACGTAGATAGTACACTGGCATTAATAAAATTCTTCCAGGAGTACTAAATTCTTAATGACGATAGTCAACTTTTTTTTTTCTTATGGACGCCATATTGGATTTCTGCACCGATAGATAAAGAAAAATATTCTCTTTATAACCATATACATGATTTCACAATAATTAATAAAAGTAATTGTTGTATGATGAAAAATAAAATTTTGGAAAAAAATCAAGCAGTCATAGGCATATCGTTGTGAATAAAATGCTAATGTACATTTTATTAATTATTGGGAAAGCAGGTATATGGTTATAAAGAGAATATTTTCCTTTATGTATCCGTGCAGAAATCCATAAGAAAAAAAAAAGTTGACTGTCGTCATTCCGAATTTAGTACTCCTGGAAGAATTTTATTAACGCCAGTGTACTATGTCTTATGTAAGTGTACCAAATTGTATTGCAATCAGTTAAGAAATATAAAAGTTATGCCCGATTCTCCAAATTCGAGTTTTTCAGTTTTTTCAGGATATTTCAGGAATGGGAAAAGATAAGGCCAAATTTTTAATGGATTCTGGACGAGCATAATATATCGTAACTTTTGTAATTAAACCGACGTTGTAACTATTATAGTTACCGAGATCCCAATATATCACAATCAAAAAGTGGATATATATATATTATATATATATATATATATATATATATATATATATATATATATATTAATTACAACACGATTTGATACATTTAAAACAGTTTTAACAAGCTGTATCAAAAATTATTGTCGTAATTAAGGTATTCGTTATAGTTATAGAAAGTTGCTGTATTTAATGGTTAATTTGAATGTTGCCATAATGTGATTTTTGTTTCCAAGTCAGTTCTTACGTCAAGACCACATCTCAAGTGAAGTTCAGGTATAATCCCATGTTGTTTAAATGTAAGCATGTGCACCTAAAATAAAATTCATTAATTGCAAAAATGAAATTTAAAAGTAATTTTTACAGTTACCTCGGTGCCCACATTTCGTTTCTAATGTGAACAGCTTCTAATGAATCGAACTTCTATTCGGTATACTTACAACTTGATTTATAAGTTCATTTAAAATTTATATTCGTCTTTTATTATAGGTTAGAAACTGTCTCTTACATAGTAGCTACCGGGCCCGCTATTATAAAACGGTACAGTAATCTAACGGTATAATAAGTTTGGCAAGCATACACTGCCTTCCTATCAGCCCCATACTGCACTTGGAGGTTTGGACGGTCAATAGTTATTACTAATTGATTTATTTAGTTTTTCTACCTCAAAAAATAACCCCTTGTGTTATTAGTCCATTTTTACTTATTTAAAACTTCTACTAGGTAATTGGAAATACTCATTTAAAACAATAGTTGCATTTTACTACTTTATCTCTAGAACAATGTTGGTGTTATTGTCGATCAGCCGTCTCACTAAGATAAATTTGGTAAATCTCGCAATGATCAACTAAGATTTCTTCAAACTGTAGAGGTTGTAACTCACCCAAAAAGCATTAGTTATGACAGGCGTGAAAAAAAATATATAACCTTAAAGAACGCAAAATAATAAAAAAAAATTCATTTTATTTCTAGTTAAGGTTTAAATGGGTGTGCTAGGTGTGTGTGTAACCGCACTATCAATAAACGTTAAATAAACCGTAAATGATTTAGCATCGTATAAACGGTTTTGGTTATGAGGAATTGTGTAATCCAATATACCTAATTCGATGCAATCAAAAATACAGTGAACACAAAATTCCGTTTATTTAGCCAATTTGTGGGTTGCCGATCAAATTACAATCATGTTCCTAACATTACTTTAACGCATTGAACAAATATAAGAACCCTTCCAATGTAGCAAAATCGACTTATCAACATTTGGCTTTTAAGTTCTTCCTTCAATTTCTCATATTTACTTTATTTTGCAAATAGAATTTTACATTTTACTTTCTCTCTAAAATTTCCGTAGCAGCATTAAAAACGAAAAAATACTATTTTTTCATTATTTGCAGATTAAAGGCGGTTTCCGTCAGATATTGAATTTTTAAATTTTAATTATGATTTTGTATACATCAAGTGATAAATTATTATTTAGTATGAATAGCAATTCAACTAAAATCTTATATACACGCAATTCTAATTGTTGATAAATCTTGTTTTATACAAAAATTCTAATTGTTTATGTAGTCTTTTGAATATGTTTTATCTAAACGCAAAATTCCATTATGTCATTATCTAAATAACATACATATTTACATTTTCTGAAGAAGGAAAGTAATATTTTATTTCTTTTCTTATTCTTTAAAATGTGTTAGTGAAAAGTAAAACTGGTAGATTAGCAATAAGGAAGTCGAGTGGAAACATGAAAATCAAACATTCAACGTAATATTCATTCGTTCACATGGTTTAAGCCTTTAATCATTTTACCTTCCAATCTATATTTGTGTAAAATTTTCACTATCGCTGAATTGACTTATTGTCTTATTTTACGACGTTTGTCAAAGTTTAACTGCCATCGGCAGTGTGATGTCTGCGTTTAGACGTCTCCTAGATAACTAAAAACAAAACGTTCGTACGTGAAATTTCGTATTCCAGCTGAGAACAATACAATTGCCTCGGATCGACCTGGCTACAAGGGGCGGTCACGGTCGAAACACATAGGCCCCGTTGCTGACGACTGTGTAAGGAATGAATGGCGAGTCGGTACTTGGAATGCTAGAGGTATGCATGGTAAAGAATTTGAAATTGCGAATGTAATTTACGAAAGACACCTTGATATTCTGTGTCTATCGGAGATAAAGCGCAAAGTAAAGGATGCTGTGGAGATGGAGGATGACAGCCTAGCTGGGCAGGAGTTAAGACTGAAGTGCATGGCACAAAAGGAGTTGAGGTGAACATAGGTGAAAAAGCGAAAAGATGTGTTAAACCGTACGAATTGGTATCTCCCCGGGTAATATGGGTTAGAATGAAAGTGGAGTTTCGAAGAATTTTTCTTATTGCATGCTATGCACGGGGAATGAAGAAAGAGACCAGGAGCATGGGAACTTCTGGAATGAAGTAGAGAACGTGTTAAACGTATGTAAGCCAAACGAAAGAGTGCTGATAGTGGGGGATATGAACGGATGGGTGGGTGTACAGAGAGAACATAGTGAACGCATTCTAGGAAAATTCGGAGACCAAAGAGTCTATGAGAATGGTGAACACCTGTTGAACATCTGTGTGGAGCGAAGCTTGTTTGTATCCAATACGTGACTTAAACATAAAAATATGCATATGTATACATGGCAACGAGGTGAATCTAAAAGTACGATAGACTTGATAGTGTATGATGAACGGCTTTAGAAACCTGGTGAAAGACACAAAAGTAATGCGCGGATCGGAGTGTGGATCGGACCACTTTTTGGTTTTATCGAGAGTGTGTTTAGGGCAAAATTGGGTCTGAAGAAGGAAAGCAAACGTAGCGCGAACGTCCAGAATTAGGGTTGACAAACTAGTGGATAATGGTGCGAGAATGAAATACGCAGATGCTGTGAGTAAAGGGTTAAATGTAAATGAAACAGTGTGGAACGAACAAATAAAAGACACTGACGTTGAAAGTGCATGGATAAGCTTGTAAAACTCTGTTGTCAATTGTGCCGTGCGAATATGTGAAAGAGGGACTGTAGGTAGACAGAAAAAATGTGCTTCGTGGAATGAGTCGGTAAAAAAGGCAGTATGTAAGAAAAAAGATGCGTACATGCAATGATTGCTGAAAGAAATGAGACTGAGAAGAAACAAAAAAGCGAAGGAGGCAGTGAGAATAAGTAAAGAGGAAGTAATGGCTGTGGAAGGAGAGAAAATGCAGAATGATTTTGAGGGAAACAAAAAACTCTTCTGGAAATGGGTCAAATAGACAAAACGTGGCCTAAAACTGAACGCTGCAGGAGTGATGAATATTAGCAACGAAATAGTATGGGACGGTTGTGAAGTGAGGAAATGCTGGCAGGAATATTTCGGAAAGCTGTACAGTAGGAAAGTAAGACTGAAGGGTTAAATAAGGAGAATATAGAAAGAATGAAACCGAGAAGGATATTGGGATAAATGAGGTAGAGAAAACGGTAGGAGGGTTGAAAAACGGCATGGGAGCAGGCGTAGATGAAATCACTGGTGAAATGCTAAAGTATAGTGGTGCAAAGCTTATACGAAGATTCCGTGAATTATTCAATGTATTCCTATGTGTGGAAAAGTGCCGAGGGATTGCAAGAGCACTATCATTGTACCACTGTATAAGGGTATAGGGAACAAGAGTGATTGTAAGAACTACAGAGGAATAAGTTTGCTCTGCGTGCCTGGTAAATTATTTGGAAGGATACTGATTGATAGAGTACGAGAAACTACACAAACTAAGATTTGGGATGTGCAAGGTGGCTTCATGCCAGGAGAGGATGTGTCGATCGGATGGTCGCTCTCCAGCAGGTGATAGAAAAGTGTTTAAGGGTAAAAAGGAAGTTGTACTGTTCGTTTGTAGATCTGGAGAAAGCATACGACAGAGTGAATAGGGGAAACTGTGGGAAATATTAAATGAATATGGCGTAAATAAAGGTCTAATAAATGGAATACGGGCAGTATACAACGGTAGCGGGCATGTGTTAGGGCGAGCGGAGGTGTGAGTGAATACTTTAATATTGAGCAAGGAGTGCGACAAGGCTGTGTGATGTCACCGTGGTTGTTCAATGTATACATGGATAAATGTGTTAGACAAGCATGTACCGATATAAATGGTGTAATAGTTGGTGACGTAAATGTACGACTTCTAGTATATGCAAATCGCTCTGAGGAAGTTTGATAAAGTCTGTGAGAGCATGGACCTAAAGGTAAACGTGAACAAAACTAAGATTGTGGTGTTCAATCGGGAAGGTGGAAAGGAAAGTAGAGTATTTACTCTGCAAGATGAAATTGTGGAGCAAGTGGACGAGCTGGTATATCTCGGTAGAATGTTTACTGCAGACGGTACAATGGAGGGCGAGGTTGGAGGAAGGGTCAATGCTGGGAGGAAAGTGATTGGAAGTATGTGGACGATGATGAGAAATGAAAGCATGGCCTAGCTGCGAAACGAGCAATCTATGATGGCGTGTTCGTCCCGTCAGTACTGTAATGAAGTCAGACATGGGTATGTCAAAAAAAGCACGAAAGAAAAATAAATGCAGTAGGTATGAGATTCCTGAGAAGCGCATGTGGTACAACGAGAAGGGACAAGATAAAGAATGAATGCATAATGACGGAGTGTGGTGAGGAAAAGATGATGATGGATAGATATAAAAGTAGTGCATTACGTTGGTTTGGTCACATTGAGATAATGAACAACGCAAGATTAACGAAACAGATATGTGTGGGTGAGGTTAGAGGCCGCGTAAAACTTGACTGAATGTACTAGAATGTATGATAAAGGAAAGAAAGATAAGACGTTTTAAAAATAAAAAGGCATGTCAGAGACAATGTATGAATCTTGCGGAAGCTAGGGAGATATCCGGTAATAGGAAAGCATGGAGAAAGATTGTGAATGGAAAATAAATAAGAGACGAGGATTGTTTTGCCTACCCCGCAAGGGAATGGCGTGAAGATTAAGTTAAGTTTTCATTTCTCCTTAAACTGATTTTTGGGAGAAATCCTGCGGCGGAGAGAGAAAATTTACCAGGCGCAGTTCATAAAATAAAATTTTAAGTATTCGTTCAAATGTTTTCAATGTACCCAGTCAACTTTATGGCAAAATGTGTAGACTTCTCTTAAAATTAATTTAGTTAATTAAATAAGATTTAAAACGCGTAAACTGTATTTGTGATATATTTGACATGCAGGATTTGGATTTTTTCAGATTGGCTTCTAAATGTCTATTAGTGCCGATCTGAAATAAAAGCTTAAATGTCTATGTGACATCATAATTTTTTGTATGACGTTGCCTATTTCCATTATGGACATATTACAAAAAAGGCTGCATAATATTTATTATCCACCTTGTATCTTGGTGCAAAGTCGTGTTTTGTTCCATACCATACTTTTATCTACCTATTAACAAATCCATACGAATCACAGTAACATTCTAACAAAAGGTGGTTTGTTTCGCTAAAATGAAAAATTAATGCTAAGGTAAGTTATTACGCGACAAATTGGGAGTAGATGCCGCGTAGGCTTATTAAAGTAAACAGGTTGCCAATTAAACTCGCCTAAGAAGGCCGTGGATTTTAGCAAGATGTAAAGAATTTGAAAAATTGCTTCAAACTTCACACTCACTCTTCAGTTAATCTCAAACTCGATAATATAGGTCACAGGTGCCAGTACAATGACAGTTTTTTTGTAAAAAGGTCTTGGGAGAGATGTTAAGAATTTTGAACAATCGTACAAAACAAAATAATTGCCTACCCAGTAAAATACTAATTCAATTTCAAGCACAAAATTCGTATGTCACTTTAAATTGCAAAAAGTACGTCAAATTCATTAAACTTACTTCATTCCAAATTAATAAATCGTTCTATAAATTTGAAAACACAAAAGTTTAGAAATAGTCATAATGCGTCTTAACGCTTGCATCAAGAGCAAATAATTCACCGAATTCTGTAATGCTCTATAGTACAAGCAGAAGTGAGTATACTTTTTTTTCACTCTACATATAAAATTATTTTTTTGCGAAAGGGCTATCTTGAATTGTCTGTAAATATTTAGATCTGAAATAGAGTAAGTCAAACACAGTCCCAGAAATGCTACTTAAATTTTTATACGTCAAATTCGTTTTAAAAATTACTGAGTATTTCAAATTGTATAAATTATTTATTTCATTTACAGAAGAAGTACTCGTAGGACTACAGATAAATGGTCCACATTGATAACATTATTCACGTCACAATATTCGTAAAACAATTTACATATAACTAAAGTGACGTAGTAGTATATCAGCATTAAGTAATTAATTACTGTAGCGGAAGCGTTATTAAAGTATAAACCTTTTTTAGTTAACTGTGAATCGAGCAAATTTATTGAATATCTGATTAATAAAGAAATCCTGTGCGTCTGTAATTAAACAACATTCAATAAATTTAGAGGGAGAAGTTGTCAATATGTTTCACACTTCAAGCTACCCAAATATTTAACTGTTTTAAGCCAAATATACGTTATGTTGACCTCGAATTAAATTCCCAAGTACCGTTATGCATTACAATCTACATTTTACTCTAGATTAATGATTTTAATTTTCGAAACTAGCTTAACAGGTTATTTTCTTAACGCTAAGATTATTGGAGACCATCGACATTAAAAATGTTTCATACATATATTGCAAAATTGAAAATCGTGTTGTAAAGTTTACATCTGTTTATCACTAACGCATCAGTTTATGTAGTTTTAACTAAATTTAATTTAAAATCTATACACGAAATATAATAGTGCTTGAATATCAAATGGTTTCAAGATAATTTACTAATTAGTCAAAAATGAGACTTTTTGATGTTCAAACGCCAGAAACTACCATTTTTAACAAAAAAGGATAATTTCTTACGTATACGAAAAGTGTTCGAGCAGTCATTCTTTGCGTCATCAAATTAAGACGCGCTAAGTATTCATATGCACGCAACTTTCTTCCCGCAATCCTTTAGAACACATCACAATATTTTATTGTTTTCCGCCGTGCGAAATAATGCTTTTATTTTAATCAAAATAAACCACACAATAAAAATAAAATAAAGTGCCTCAATAGTAGTACTTTTCCCATAAACTAAATCGTCCATCGCTCCTTTCAATTGAACGTGAACGTCCTCTTATTTAGTCGTTAATTGACGTGTATACTTCACACTAATTATTTATCATAATAACCCTTACAGAATTAATTTATAATAGTTTTAATTTACTTGTCTCTTACGAGCATTCCTTTTAAATTCCAAGTACTTGTAATTTAATTCGTCACATTACAAACGCGGTACTTAAGGTTGCTGTATTACGCGTCAACTCTGTCAATGACATAAAATCTTTAAAATTGAAATTGTCTCGTAAATTTACACTCTCCATTGCTAATTATTTAAAAAATCACACATTACGTCACTAATGTATGGCGAGTTTTAGGCGATAATAACCCATATTCAAAGATCGACAACCTTTCCTACAATATATTCGCGTTAAAATTAAACTTCAACTAACAACAATACTACCCAAATTTTTAATTTCTAGTATCGAAAAAAGTTGTTTTATGGAATTTTTTGACTTTTTAGTGCTTAGATATTACTCTACAAAAATTTCATTAATGAAACTTGTTAAATATTTAATAATTTTTAATAAAGGTCTTTTCGCTTATTTCTATAAGGTTAGCAGTATTGGACATATTCACAAAGTGTACTTTAGCGCGCTCTATAAAATACCTTTGTAAATAGATTTTAATCAAAATGTTATAGAACCGAGATGTTTTAAAAGAAACTCTAAATATAGTTTCATTAAACTTGGTTACTTACTACTACTACACACACACACAAGTCGAAAAGAGTATTCAAATTGCTAAAAATTCGTTGAAAACTCGAGTTCGATACGAAAACTATACTATACTTATGAGTGCTTCGAGCATAAGAAAGTAAAACAAACTTTAAAACACATATTTTAAATTTATTGTAAGTTTTTGTTATGAACTAATAAGTTCAAAAGTAAATATGTAATTAAAAATTATTATTAATTTTATTAAATACATAAATAAAAAGTTTACCTCGAGTAGGATTTGAACCTAGACCTGTACTTTGCTAGAGTACCGCGCTAACCAACTGCGTCATCGAGATTCAAGCCCCAATCGATGCAAATGTTGTCTTTATGTATGTAGAACTGATGTAAATTGTAAATATAATGAGATTACAATCAAATTACTTATATTAATGGGATGTGAGCCTGCAATATCACAAGGATTCGCACATACCAAAGCAACTTGACAAATATTAAATTATTGTAAGTTTTTGTTATGAACGAATAAGTTCAAAAGTAAATATGTAATTAAAAGTTATTATTAATTTTATTAAATACATAAATAAAACGTTTACCTCGAGTAGGATTCGAACCTACATACATAAAGACAAAATTTGCATCGATTGGGGCTTGAATCTCGATGGCGCAGTTGGTTAGCTCTAGCAAAGTACAGGTCGTAGGTTCAAATCCTACTCGAGGTAATCTTTTTATTTATGTATTTAATAAAATTAATAATAATTTTTAACATTTTAAATTTATTTACTACTTTTTGCGACTCCATATACTTAATTAAAAGTAGCAATTCGCTTGGTTTGAAATTTGACCATACAAATCATTATACACTGAAGACGTGGTTACTTTACAATTAACTACATGTAATAGGTGCTAGAGCCTAACGCCATGACCCAATAAATGTGCGCTTTTACGTTAACGCAGTAAGTACGCCATTCTCTTTACTGCACGTCTAAAAACAGTGTCACAATGAGGATATATATATATATATATATATATATATATATATATAATATATATATATATATATATATATATATATATATATATATATATATATATATATATATATATATATATATATATATATATATATATATATATATATGCATATATCTTAATATTTTATACACTTCTCCTTTTAATGTCAATTCTATATCTTTTTACTCTGGTTAGTACCGTAACGCCTCTTCCTTTTTATGCGTATTTAAAACTAGAAAAGCAAAAGGTTGCAATACAGTATTAAAGTACATTAAATTTGCCTTAAAGCGTTTTCCGTGTGTTTATGACGATGTTTTGCTTTGAAGATAAACTTTTATTGCAATATAAGATACTTTATTGTAGTTTATATTGTTTGTATTAAGTTACTTGCAAACCTTTTTTTTTGCAATCTAGAATGTGACGTTCAATTTAAACAGTGTAGATATAACTACTTGGTTTGTTTTATTACACTTTAACCTTGGGCCATAAAACAGTATTTTATTGAAATATGCATAGTCTAACATAATTTATGTTCTGGGGATCTCTTTAATTTTTTCAAAGAAAATCTTTTTTTCGTTTGGATTCAAGGTAGCAAAGCGAATGTGTATACAAACTTAACATAGGGGTATGTATCATTTAGAAACTCCCAGTCACTCGCGATAGTACTCTTAATTATTTCATAATACAATCGGAAAGTTAATATAACAATTGATGTAGGAGTTCGTTACAAATATTCAAATACAAAATAAAAAGTTAATACTTGTCGGGAAATATGAACTCGCGGGGTAATATAAATAAATTTCATTGCATCTAACAACGAATATCAGTGTGAAGGTGTTCTTATTTCACTTTTTTTACAGCAAACCGCGCTATAATTAATTTCCCGAAAATCAATTTTTTATAAATTTTTAAATCCAAAAATCAAACTGAAGGAGGTCGCTTACAGAGGTCAGAGTGAAAGTACACGTTTTAAACTTCCGATGCCCTAGTCAAAAGATTTTTTCTACATAATTTCTGCTTGTGGTTATCAGCTTTTGGAAAAAAAAACTGTTTATCTGGTCTCAGCGTTCATACAATAATATGAATTGTCTAATAAATATAATAATCTCCGTTTTCTTTCTCGTAAATACTTCATACATGTTTGTATACTATTATAGTCCCTTTTTGGTTCTACTAAGAACATGCGTTTGTGTGTGCGTGTATTTGTGAGGCGTGTTAGTCGGCAGGTAGTAGGCTGTACTCTGTTGCTTTGCTTAGAATTGAAATGAATGCGAAATGTGTATATATACATATCAACCTTTTTTCGAAATACATAAATATTAAATCAGCATCTCAAGATATGTTTTCAATTTCATCATCATGAATCTCTGCAATAAATTTCATGAAATTTTGAAGAAAATTCAATAATTCTTGCATTATACTTTATTTTCAATATGCGCCATTTTGTTTTTCATTTTTTAACTTCATATTTGTAATCACCATCTCAAAAAACATAAAAATATACATTTTCATTGAAAAATAATGATTTTTCAATTAGTTGTAGACGATTTTTGAAAAATTTCGATGAAAAATCAGTTCTTTGACTTAAAAAAAGCGCACTTTTTCAACCTGCGGACTTTTACATACAAGTATATTTGAAGGTATTTGAAAAGGTTTTATTCAAATTCATGACTTGCCTAATTTTTTTTTTTATGATGGTGGACCTGAACAGATTAAATTTGGCCTATCGTGGTAAAGCACTCAGGAACACTTAGGAGGATGGATAGAGGGATAATGAATTGCCAATAGATGCCTATGAACAGCTACCTTAAATTTAGTCATATCATAAGTGAGAGGAAAGCAGCAACTAGGGAGATCACTCCAGAGTTTAGAAGCCGTGTAGAAAAATGTGGATTACGCCCGTTTGGTACGACAAGTATAGATTTGTACTGCATACTGATGACGTAAATAAGCGAACTGAGTGTTTCTCGCAAAGATAGCCCGAGATGGTATCAAAGAATATAATTCAGCAGCACAATAGCCGTTGTAATAACGATAATACAAAGAAAGAACTGAAACCATCCTTCTATGCTCAAGGGACTGTATGTGAGAAGTTAAGAACGGGTCATTTATAAGCCTAATCGCTCTCTTTTGAATACGATCAACGATATCGAGAGCGTATTGGGGAGCACTAACCCAGAGGTGAGAATTATATTCCAGATGAGGCCAAATTTGGGCCTTATACAGCAGAAGGAGTTGTCGAGAGGCAAAGTACTGCTTAGATCTGTACAAAAAGGCTATTTTACGAGCAGCTGTTTTGGTAGCTGACAGAAGATGGTTAATCCATGAGAGATTTGAAGATACAGTCATACCCAACAGTGTAATAGAGTCTGAAAACTTAAGAACTGAGCCATTGATACTTACAACAGGAAATGATCGATATTTTTTGGCGGACACAAGGCAACACTGAGTTTTGTTAGCATTAAATTTAACTAGATTATTCCTTCCCTATTCGAGAATACGATGAATATCTTTGTTGATTGAATCTGCCATTTCAGCTTTAATTTCTTGATTTGACGTAGAAGGTGGATTATCACTATGAGTAGACTGAGATGAACTACAGTGAAGAGCGCTATCGTCAGCAAAGCAATGGCTGGGGTTAGTTGTTGAAGAAATAAGGTCATTTATGTACAGCAGAAAAAGTGTAGGCGCTATAACGGATACCTGTGGTACGCCCGCGTTAATGCTAACTTCTTTTGAAAAAAAACCATCAACTCCGACACGTATTCGTCTTTTATCAAGGAAACTAGAAACCCAGTTGATGAGCGTATCATTTAACCCAAACGAGGTGAGTTTGGCAAGTAAACACTTATGCCAAACCGGTCAAATGCCTTTGCGATATCTAAAGCGACTACAACTGTTTCACCGGACTACTCTTCTGTATTGTTCCAAACTTGGGTCACATATGAAAGATCACCTGTTGAACGACTTTGCCTAAACCCATATTGGTGGTCACTAAGGAGTTTGTTAGTTTCAAGGAACGTGAGCAGTTGCTGATTGATGGCCTTTTCCATGATTTTAGACAAAATGGAAGTAATGGCAATTGGTCGGTAGTTTGAGGGATCGGTCTTATCGCCTTTTTTGGGAATAGGTTGAACATTTGCTAACTTCCATGATGAAGGGAATTCCCCAGAAGACATAGAGATCTTATAGAGCATAGATAGGACTGGTACTAGCTCGGGGGAACATTGCTTTAAGACAATAGTTGGGATATCGTCTGGGCCAGTCGCCTTATTGAGATCAAGCCTACTGATGATCGACTCCAAGAGCTTGTACCGAAAATGAATTGGTTTCATAGCGTATAAAGAAGAGTTGACTAGGGCACATCTTTTCTAGAATCATTGAGACACGAGTTTGATGCAAACAAATCCACAAAAACATTGGCTTTGTCTGCAGAATCAGCAACTACCGATCGGTCAATAGATGTCAAGGGGAGGAAATGAAGATGTTCCAAAGTTTTTACTAATGGCTTTAGCTAAAGGCCAAAATTTACGACTGCCTAAAGGAGATGTAGCTAGTTCATTGCATTTTCGTTGTTCGAACAACTTTTTAGTTTTAGTGATGACACTTTTGCAGATATTTCTAGCACCAACGTATTCTACATGACTGTCAACCGATTTATTAGATTTCTATTTAATGTAATATTTATTTTTTAAAGATATTGCATCAGCACAAGCCTTATTGAACCAGGGTTGGGAACGTGAATGACCTATACGGTACTGTTTTTTGGGAATGTATAAATCCATTCCCATGAGGATGACTTCAGATACTGAAAGAGCGATGTCCGAAGAAGAGGACGACTTAAAACAATATTCACGCCATGGAAAGGTTGCAAAGAAATCCCGTAAATCACTCCATCGAGCTGACTTAAAACACCACAAGGTTCTATCGGTTTTGCGAACAACAGTGGAATTAGGTACAGTAGAAATGATTTCTATTAGGCAATGGTCGGAAAGACCTAAAGGCGAAAGAACGGAAGTTTTATAAACAAGAGGGTTTGATGTAAGAAAGAGATCTAGAAGATGTGGAGTATGGTTAGGGTTATCAGGGATTCTTGTGGGTTCAGAAATCATTTGTGCGAGATCACATGAAATAGCAAATGTTTCTGCACTATGACCAGCAGAATTTGTAGGAGATGAAAACTGAAGCCAATTAGAGTTATGAACATTGAAATCGCCCACAATTGAGATATCGCAAGATGGAAACTGAGACAGGAGATAGTCAACTTTCATACTAAGGTATTCGAAGAAGTGTTGAAAGTTACTGTCATTAGGAGACCTATAAATGCAACAGTAGAATTTCACAAAATTAGGACCAGAATGTTTAAACCAAATCACGTCAAAATTTTTACTTTCTAAGGAAGAAACCCTCTTGCAAGCAATTCTGTCCTTGATGTAGGCACATACGCCTCCTTTATATCGGAAGTTAGAGTGAAGGTGGTATTGAGGAAATTGGAAGTCGGGTGACTCGGAGCGACTTGTGTTTCAGATAGAAACAAAATATCCGGTTGTAATTATTCAAGATGTTGGTGAATAGCATTACGATTAGACCTGATACCGCGGATGTTGCAGTAGTGAATCAGAAAGTTAATACTTTCGATGACCGTGGTCGCTTGGGCCCTGCCCTCCCGGACATCCGAATGGGCAGGATTTTACGTCCGGAATTTATTACCTTAGAAACCACAGCCATCTTATATTTTAATTTGGGACTTTTAATCCGATAGGAAAACAGTGAGGGCGAGAAAGAAGAATAAGGATGAGAATAGATCAAGGATGAAGGAAAAGGTAACCGGCAGCCCTTACCGAGCTTAGAAAATCGGAGACCCAATATTAAGGAGGCCATGGTAAGGGTGGTGGTACCTCCCCGGCTGGCATGGAGTATACATGCCTACCACCCTGCAGTCCTAATAAACACTCTTTTTCGTCTACGTTGAGAACCACGATAAAGAAGCCGAAGTGTGTGCAGGGAAAACTAATTCAAAGATGGGAAACTTAAAGTAAGTATGAGTGTCTGAATTTAAATTATATACACAGGGAGAATTAAATCATGTTGTTTATTTATCTATTGAGGAACACTTATTTCGTCGTATATTAGCAAATAATTAATCAGTTGCGATACGAATAGTTTTAACTTATTCATTGATTCATATTTACTTTTACATGTACAAAACACGTGTAATCAATTAAACATGTAGGCAAATTTGACACACACAACACAACACACACACAGGACGCACGCACGCAACGCACGCACGCAGCACGCAACACACACACACACACACAATAATTACACCACACGCACACGCACACGCACACGCACACGCACACGCACCACGCACACGCACACGCACACGCCACACGCACGCAACACACGCACACGCACACGCACACGCACACGCATACACACGCACACGCAACACGCCACACGCAACGCACACGCACACGCACACGCACACGCACACGCACACGCACACGCAACGCACCGCACGCACGCACACGCACACGCACACGCCAACGACGACACGCACACGCAACGCACACGCACCACGCACCACGCAGCACGCACACGCACACGCACACACGCACACGCACAGCAGCACGCACCGCGCACGCGCCACGCACCGCACCGCACGCGCTACGCGCACGCGCACGCACGCACCGCCACGCGCACGCGCACACGCGCACCACGCACGCCGCACACGCGCACACGCGCACACGCACACCGCACCCGCACACGCACCACGCCACACGCACACGCACACGCGCACACGCGCACACGCCACATACACGCGCACACGCCACACGCACACGCGCCACACGCACACGCGCACACGCGCACAGCACAGCGCACACGCGCACACGCGCACACCGCACAACGCCACGCGCACACGCGCACACGCACAACGCGCACACGCGCACCACGCGCACACGCGCACACGCGCCACACGCGCCACGCGCACACGCGCACACGCGCACACGCGCACACCACACGCGCACACGACGCACACGCACAACGCAACACATACAAGCGCACACACACACGCGCACACGCGCACACGCGCACACACGCGCACACACGCACACGCGCACACACGCACACCGCACACGCATACGCGACACGCACACGCGCACGCGCAACCGCACACACGCACACGCGCACACGCACACACGCACACACGCACCACGCACACGACGCACCGCGCACACGACGCACACACGCACGACACGCACACGCACGCACAGCACGCACACGCACACAGCACAGCAACGACACATGCACAGCACGCAACGCAACGACACATCGCCACAGCACGCACACGCACACAGCACACACGACAGCGCAACGACACGCACACATGCACACGCACGACACGCACACACGCACACGCACGCACGCACACGCACGACACGCACAGCACGACACGCACGACACGCAGCACGCACGCAGCACGCACACGACGACAGCACGCACCACGTACGCACACATGCATACACGCACACGACGCACACACGCAACGCACACGCACACACGCACACACGCACACACGCACAGCACGTACACAGCATACGTACATACGCTACATACGTACACATGCATACGCAGCACATGTACATGTCATCGTACATACGTACATACGTACATCACGCACAGCACATGTACACATGCACATGCAACGTACATACGCACATGTACACGCATACGTACATACGTACACGTACACATGCATACGACACAGCATACATGACATACGTACACATGCAACGCACATACGTACACGTACATACGCATACGACACATACGCATACGTACATACGTCATACATGCATACGTACATACGCATATAACAGTACACATTCACATACGTACATACGTACAACGCAACGATACGCATACGTACGTACATACGCATACGTACACATCGTACATGTACATACGTACATGACATACGCTACCAGTACACGACATACGACATACGTACATCACGCATACGTACACACGTACATACGCACATACATGTACATACGTACTACGCACATACATGACATACGTACATACGACATACGCATACAGTACATACGTACATACGCATATACTACATACGTCACATACGTACATGCACATGCACATACGTACATACCATACCACATGCATACGTACACAGTACTACGTACATACGTACATACATACATACATGCATACGATCATACGCATACGTACATGTACACATGCACATACGTACATCGTACATACGACATACGTAACATACATGCAGCATACGTCATACGTACATCACTGCACATACGTACTACATGCATACGCATACGTACAGTACACATCATACGCACATCTACATCAATAGCAACATACGTAATACACTACATACGTACACATGCACATACGTACATATACACGTACACAATTACACACTACACACGCATACGCATACGTACATACATACTATCATGCTACATACATCAACGTTACATGCACATACGTACATACGTACATACGCATACGTATAACATGCAACATCAACGTACATACACATACGTACATACGTAACATAACATACGATACTAATACGTACATACGCACACTACATCGCATACACACACATGCATATACATACGTACAATACGTACACATACACACATACGTACATACGACACATCACATACAACACGTACAACACATACGACATACTACAACATACGTACACATACCAAAACCAACCCAAATACATATATACACAACAAACCAAAACCACTAATTACATAATAAAATCCAATAATAAATATATACCTATATATATATATATATAATATATATATATATATATATATATATATATATATATATATATATATATATATATATATATATATATATATATATATATATATATATATATATATATATATATATATATATATATATATATATATATATATATATATATATATATATATATATATATATATATATATATATATATATATATATATATATATATATATATATATA
>JARFJB010001104.1:2967500-3035000 GCA_036346205.1 Vesta saturnalis
TTGACTTTGAACAGTTAGGCTATGAATTTACTGAGTAGGCCGCAATCCTGTTTTCCACAATCAGCGAAGATTAATTTATCATCTCGCCTAAAAATCTAAGATTGTGGTGGCCCCAAGAGACATCTTTCCCGGACTGAGCTGTATAAGTTGTGAATTTATGGTAACTGTAAGGTATTTGAGCTTATTATTCAATCATTTTACTCGTTATCTCGACACCGCCCATCTCCACTGTAGCTGATTTGGCAACCCGCTTACTAATGTAAGCATACGCGACACCTAGTGCGGATTGGACGCGTAACACAAATAAATAGTAAGAAATACTAGTACATTTTTGCGTGAACAAAGCTAAACACTTTTCACTTGTGTTCCAAATAATGGGTTGAATTATACAAATTCAAATTATGGGAATAAAAAGTTAGTAGTTTTAGCAAACATAAACACAATATTTTATGAAGTTTTACATAAAAATTAGTATGTATTTATGCAAAATAGCACAGAAATTAAAGGAGTTGGGGCACAATTTAAACTATAGGTACAATAAACTTAAATTTGAGTGTATTAAATTTTAATTTTAATCAACATTTTTGCGTAATGCAATAATTTGAAGATGATACGGATAAAACATTAGGTGTAGAATTTTTTATGGAATATAACGCGATAATAAGTTATTAAAACCTTGCTCTTAGTATAGATAAGGCAAATAATGAAACAGTTGGTATACCACTAGAGTCAAAACATAATTTTGTAACGTTAATTCCAATTGCTAAGCTATAAAACATTTTTTTGCATTCGCCAGGGTAATGGTCCGTTTCTATGATCACAAAACAGGGACGAAACTCACGTTTATAGACAGTTATATAGACAAATATCGTTGCCATGATACCTTTTTGACGTTACTTAAGTTACTTAAACTTTGCACGGGTGCGAAATGCCATTTTTTCCTCGGGGTACAAATTTCACAGCGGGAAAAATAATGCATCTCTCTTGATGTATAATATACTATTACAGTTCATGTAAAATGAGAGTAGCAAAGGAAGTTTTACGGCGGGTTTGACTGTAAAACCACAAAAGAGTTTAATCTTATATTTTTGAATATAAACGAAATAAGAACCAGATTATGTAAAATAAAAAACTCTGATACAATTTTGACTTAGTTGAGTAGATAAACTTTAAGATTTAATTAATATAAATAATGGTAATACTGAGGAATGAGCCTTAATTCAAAAAATGTGTGCAATGTAAGCTGATGTGTTCCCTATGGAACATGACAAAATATTCTGTAACAAATGATGGAAAAAAGTAATTGAAAAGTTTATAGTAAATAAAACACACTTAATAATTTATATAATTATACTTTGCAGAATCACATTCTGACAATTATACTAAAGGCGCTTGATATCAAAAACGTTTAACAATTCAAAAATTTATCTTAATGGTCAATCTTAAAAAGTGTTGGTTAAAATTTTCACAAAATACTATGACAAATTCCTGAGACTAAAATATGAGGATTTAGCCCAATTTACCTAAGTCTAAAAGTTGATAGTTTCCGAAATACAGGGTGTCAAATTTATAATTTTTAAATTCTTTTTTGATATCTATCTTAATAATAATAGGATTTGCATGAAATTTGGTACCTAGAGCTTTTCTATGATGAGAAATCAAGATTTGATGATAGTTTTGATGTATCTTCCAGACGGCGCCGCCAGCAGCCCTTTGTCTACATTTATAGCGCCATAACTTTTTTCTGCCTCGGTATATCAAATTTCTAGTCATAAATTCTTATTCCCTGACATGTTTTCTTCAAAACAAAGTAGCGGTTTCTGTGGTAATCAAATTTAAATGTTTCATTGCGTACTGAAATTCATCATAGCAACGACTAAACATTATTAAGTATCGTCATTAGTTACAAAAGAGTATTGTCAAACAATTCAGTCTGAAAGATCTGCCGGTGGCGCTTTCTGGAAGATACATCAAAACTGTGATAAAATCTGAATTTTTCATCATAGAGAATCTCTAGGTACCAAATTTGATGCAAGTCCTGTTATTATTAAGATAGAAAAGAGTTTAAAAAAATAATAACTTTGACAGCCTGTACTTGGGAAACTATCAACTTTTGGTTGTCGTAGTATTTTGTGTAGACCTTTTAGAGACACTGTATAATGGCCATTTTGTTGTTAGAGTGAGAAGTTGCTAATGGCTTTAGAGTGATTTTAATTAATTATATATTATTCCATTGTATATGGGATTTACACTCAGTTTTAAGAGTAATTTGTTAAATAGCATTCTTCCGTTAATTGGATTAAAACCATTTCTCTTATCTCGGGGCCATAACATCTGGATTCACCGTTCACCAGTCCGTCATTTTAATGTTAGTTTGGATAATTTCTCTGTATAAAGTAATGGTAATTGGCGTAATGTTTAGCTTGGGGTAGACATCGTTCGTACATTCTGAAGACTTGCACATCTTAAGACCTTTAATTTGAGAACGGCTGGAATCGCTCAATCCTCTACACTCAGCGTGTTGGTATTATTCGGGTCCTAGTAGTGCCTTAAATTGAAAAACCGTCAACTAAAGGTTTGAGATCTATTTTATTTATACTAACCTGGTAAGCTGTGCAAAGAAGGTAACAGAATCCACATTGAACAAGTAATTCTTTGACATTCATGCATCTATGCTCGGCCTGAAATTTATTTATCTATCAGAGGCGTCAATTAACAATGTAAATAGTAGTACGTAGTCTTAATTATCTGTAAATATTATTAATAATTAGTTAACAATTAGTCATAAGTTGATCTATTCACAATTGAACTTATTCATTTTCCATATGATATGGAAAATTACTGTAAAGGGTCATTCGTGATTACCTATAATGATTATTGGGGTTTTAATAGTATGTTTTAATATAAATCTTGTTAGCAATCAATTTATTTACCCTAACCGTGTCTGTTCACTGTGGCGAATTTATATTGTGCAGAAATTTACTTTACTGTCACATGGCCTACGATGGATTAGTTCAAACGTCTATCGCTTTGTGAGATCGTAGGTACAGGGTGCGTCGCAAGCGTTTGCAACAGGACTGGTACGACGTATTCGACTTAGTTTAAATACACGACTTCCGGTTAGGTTTCGTAACAATTACGCATTGTAATTAATCAAGAGTTTTGATTACACTAATACCCCTAACTCTATTCATATGTTTTTCTTTTTTGTATTATTAATTATATTGAAATATTCAAACATTATACGTTTTAAATTCATTTATGGGGTTCTTTTCTTTTGACTCGTTGTGGGAATTTCCTGGGAGAAATAATCTTGCGGCTCCAAAGGGCCTGGCGCCACTACATAAATACCCACTCCCGGACTGAGTTGGCTGGGATAGTGTTGGTAGTAATGTAGATAAGAAGATATTAAGCTCAAAGAAATTTAAAAACCTGTCTATCAGAACCATCATATAATCAAAAGATAGAGGTCATTGAGTAAATGAATGAATGATTAAAAACGGTATTATTGACAAAGTAAGTCTGAATGTTCAACGTCGTTGTGACTAATGCGAAAAACCAAACCAAACAGAACAAAATGGAGAGTAGTCATACATTTTCAAGAATTAAACAAAATATAGAAGATGTTTCTCATGCCAAGTATAATAGAATATAATTAAAATTTACAATTTATACAAGTTTTACCTATTCTACATACATGAAGACGAAGTTTGCATTGAGTAGCGCTGTTATCTCGATGGCTCGGTTGGTAGAGCGGTACCTATCAAAATGCAAGTCGTCGGTTCAAATACCAGCCGAGGTAATATTTTTCTTTATGTACGTATGTAAAACATTTTAATTACAGATAATTATAAAAGTACATAAATTGTTCTTCTTTCTTGATTTATTAATGGTTTCAGTGCCCTTAAAGTCAGTCTTCAATCAAGAGGTATTCTTTTATGAAGTTGATGAATTGATGGGTCTTCGGGAAGAGGGGCACTGTTTTTTTGAAATTATATTACTGTAGTCTTTTTAAATGAAATGGTATCAAAATTTTTAGCACCTCTGTTAGAATTACATTTATACGTATATGTTTCAACTATTTAATACAGCTTAAAATTAATTTGACACATTACTTATTTTCAATTGCGGCACACCATACATTTATGCAAAATAATTGTGGGTTTCTAAGACGAGTGAGCATATTACTACATGTAATATTTTGACGCGTCTTCACAGCAAATATACTTGTAAAAGGGTTAATTGTCTTTCGGGCGACAGTATTCGTTTTTATTAGTAGTTATAGGGTATAAAACTAAACACGTTTTTTAAATTGAAAATATTTCTTTTTGATTTTTTAAATTGTGTAATTTATTATAAACTATACATACTATAACGTTTTATAGCAATTGCTACTACCGTCCACACTACAGGATTACTCTTGTAATACTAATGAAAGTGTAAAACATATTTATAAAATTTGAAAACGCATAGAATAATTATGCTATATTGGAAAGCCTACTATTGCATGTTATTCTACAAGATTTTTAATAGGTGAAATATCATTTATATAAATTTGTTTGATATTAAAAGATCAACTCTTTACTGAATAAAATAACTGCAATAAATATCCAATCGTATATAGCCCGCCTAATTGATATTAATAATTTCGGATTAACCCAAAAAGATAAGTATTTGTAATGTACTAATTTTTTAAAAAATTTTAATTTTTTTAATGGATACAACTCTGAAATTTCGTCCTAAAATCAATAATTTGGCTGTGAATTAATGGATGATAAACAAGACACCCTATATAATCAATGCAAATAAAAGCGAAGCGATTAATTTTAGGATTGAAGCACATATGTAGTTTAAAAAATGTGTTATTTTGCTTCTTCTTTGAACACGATTTTACTATTTGGATTGAAATTTTTATTTAGTGAAGGAATTTGTTTAAATAAAATTAATATAATTAACTGGAGGCTTCTAATTATCAGACATGCGAGGTATTTTAAATTTAATAAGGTGTATTCTGAAGTTCAGATAAAGGGTTTCATAAACATAGCGAACTGAAAATATAATGTTTACAAACATAAATTTATGCAACAGAAGATAATTTATAATACCTAATCTACAATTTAAATTACGGTTACGTAACAAAGTCAAAATAATTTAATTTTTATTGAGAAAAGCTTTCAGAACGTTGTGCTTTTAAAATGAAATTAATATTTATTACGTGAGTACAAAGAAAATTGTAATAAACGCAGAATTGTAATAATTTGCCTTTTCTTTTATTGGTTTAATTGTCAAGAACATTGCTTATTTAGTTACATTTCATGAGAGATTTAATTATGTTCAGACTTTGAACTGTCTGATACTGTATGCTTTTTCTTTATTATATACTTAAATTAGAAACAGCAGGGAGTGTACAGACTAACGGATCGGTTTGTCCAGGAATCGGTTTCGTAGGTGTATGTGCATTAATATGGACTCTAATTGAAACTATGAGAGAATTCCGATATCGGATTAGTACTACGGTCAAGATTCAACTTTGTCGTTTTACACATGTTTTATGACAAAGACGGAAATAAATTTGTTGTGTATAACCCTGCGGGTGATGAACTAAAACCTACACTGTACGTTAAAACCTGGATTCAATTTAAGTATATACGTTAGAAGAAGATGCAAATGTGCATCGACATGCCTTTACATAAATCGCAAATATAGACTTAAAATCGTCTACACAGCGATACTTCAAATTTTACTTATATCGTTTTTAAAAGTTACAAACTTAACTAAATTGAATTGAATAAATAAATTCATTATGAGGCTATAAACAATGAAGTTCCTATAATTAAAAAACAATTCCTGGTGAGCCCGAATACCTACATAAAATATTAATATATAATAGATAGTAAAATGACTTTATATATATATATATATATATATATATATATATATCATTTTACTATCTAATTGCTTACGGTTTATTCCTTAATTGGGAACCTTCAACAAGCCGCTTAAATTTTAAATTATATTTTTTACAAATTGGCAGTTATTATTTTCGGATATTTTGGTACCTTTTAACTATAATTGTACACAAAAAAAAAGAATTCCAGTTAAGAAAATTGAAATTTGAAGGTTTTTTTTAAGTTTGTCATATTTTAAAAACGATATAAGTAAAAAAAAGTACCGCTGTGTAAATGATTTTAATTCGATATTTGCCATTTATGCAAAGACATGCCGATGCACATTTGCATCTTCTTCTAACGCATGTCTTAAATGGAATCTACGTTTTAACGTACAGTGTAGGTTTTAGTTCACCACCCGCGGGGTTATACACAAAATCATATAACATGTGTAAAAACAACAAAGTTGCATGTTCGACCGTAGTGCTTAAATAAAAGCGCTAATACGATATCAGAATTCTCTCATAATTTCAACTATACATTTTAAAATTTTGAAATGTACAGCGTGTTCCCAATTTATGTAATACATCAAAGTTTTTTTTAATTGAACACTCTGTATTAAACAGATTGTAAGATACTAAATTTAGTAAAGTACTAAATCCGCCAACACAAATTTAATTATAAAAACTACACACGTACACCCTGTATACTCCAATGGCATAGTCTGACTTTGGTATTTACTTATTTAATGGCATATAATTGTTAGTGTATGAAATTCTCTCCAGATGGCAGCATGAAAAATATAATAATTTGGAACTTTCTTTATTGAAATTTTTATCGATACGAAAGCGATCTATATAACAATTTTTGGTTGAAAAATGATTGATCACACTTTCTCTTCCTTCTGCCGATGGCCATCTTAGCAATGTTAGAAATTTTCAACATTTCTTCTGGAAAATTTCTAATAACGATATATCGGGTATAATCTAGAAGAAATAACTACGACAAAGCATGTTTGTTTTTCTGTACACTCTCTGTACCAATTTAGTTGCTGCTCGCATTTAGCTGCGGTTTTAAAAAAGTATTGTAGTTGCTAAAGTTTGGGTAAGATGACATAGATTTTTCTTTCTTATTGGTAAAACGTAACTTTCTTTGTTGGCGTTTGAAGGCTCTAAACAAACTACTGATCCTTTCGATCGACTACGGAAAACAGACACTACCATTGTAATGTGCCTGTCTACAACAAAATCGGTAATTAATGTAACCTTCGTTTTAAGTAGTACTTACCTACCTTATCCTTTTAGCACGTAATGGTTATCATCTAATGGTTTAGTAATTACTAGTTATCTCTAAATATCTGGAAGTTAACGGTTGGAATTTAACTTCGACAATTGCTGTAAAACGGCTGCACCACCTTCTGTGATGTAACTACATTACGGTAATCCTTTAACTCCTACGAACAAAGGTCACGGTTAATGTTATCTATCACATGAATTTGAGTACATACTTTATCGTCGCTTTATATTGCGATTATTCGACAGTGATTTCTTTCAAATTCTACTCACTATAAAATAATAATATCGACTTCATTAGTAGAATTACAATATTATCATACTAACTTTATATGAAAATCAAATTTTGCAAGTCAACGTAATTGACCAAAATTATACTGGTGGGTATTTGTTAACGATTCAAAAATTGCTAAAACATTTGTCGATTTTATATTTAAGTGTATTTAGTAACTTTTCAATTTACAATATTCATTACTAACTTTAAATTTTTGATAAATTAGAAACCACACCCGTACCATTCACAATTAGCTACCATTTTAGTTTTTTTTTTACTGTGGAGTTGCGCAATAGAAATTACGTTATAATAGCTAATAGCTTCTGTATTTTTTTTTAATTATCCTTTTGGTTTAATATACCCTACCACCTAGCTCAAAGGTTATATACCTGTAAATTTTTGGTATTACTTGTTTGTGCCATATCTGTAACTTTGTTTAATACATACTGGGTGTGATACCTGAAATAATGGAACGAATTCAGTAAAGTTCTTTTTTTTTATATTTTAAATCAAACATTTGTTTATATTTAACCTTTGGAGGGAGCGTTCAGTTGCCAATGTTAGTCTTCTTTTCCTGTAGTTTATTGTGCGATGAAATAAATAAAAGAGGCAAGCGGTTCTACGGTTGTTTTCGGATGTTGTACAACTACAGCAAGTACAGTTTATTAATATTGAGTATTTTCGGACGTTGTGTTAGGGTAACTGTGTATGTTTTTCTTTCAGGTCAACACAATGAAAGATCTTTCATTGTATAAAGGGAAACATTCAAATTTTATATTTTATTTTTGTGTTTAAAAATTAATCATTGGGTAGGTTCGAAGTTAACCGAACCTGATCAACTTACGAACGGTACCATTGATTCTTTATTCTAGTTAATAACCGTAGTGACCGAGATTTTGTTTATTTAGTCAAATTTTCATTCCCATGTTCCACGATTTTAGTTGAATAATTTAGATTAAAAATATTTTTTTGTTCTCTTAAATATACTTTTTGAGTGGAGTAGTACTAACACATATTTATCTTTGTTTATTTTGGCTGGTTATATTATAGTTTGCTAGTTACACTACAGAGGTCTCTTATTTCTCTTCCGTTGGTGTGTTCCTTTCCTGTTTTCCATACTCGCCTCTTTCCCCATCACTATCCAGAAGTCGGGATAGTGGTGCCTGTTTCTACTAAAGGGGAGCGGCTTTTGGCGCCGGCATTAACATCTCTTTTCTCTCAACCCCGCCCGAACCGACATTGAGCTAGATGGTTTGCTTAACTACCTACAGATGAGTAGAGAACCCTTTCCTTTTCCTCCGCTTCCCACTTACACACGTGACAAGATACTAAAATTTAGATAATAAGTTGTAAACTTTCAAATGGCATATTTGTATCTTCTAAATGTTACACAGGGTATTTTCTTCTGTAGTTTATAGTTTTCCTTTACCAATTTGCTATGACTTCTTAATTTAAACATATTTTATTCATTTTTCAATTAACTTTAAAAATCTTTTGTTCAGGTTCCCTATACCTAAATGTAGTTGTTTTTGATATAATACGACGTACTTGAAAATTTTAGATTTTTACACAATATTGATATACGACTTTGAAGTCGTACGTGATCTGACGTCACGGCCAATAGATGCACATTCTTGGACGAAAGTTTAAATTTGGATGTTGTAGATTTCTAGCCTGAACTAGACTTTTTATTTTTTACCTTTCAACCTACATACCGGGCGAATAGTTTAAAATTGAACATGGGCAATTAACATAGGAAAAAGATTCTCCCAAATTGCTGCTCCCCATTTTAACTTTTCCAATGCCAACCATGATACAATAAACAGAAAGATGTAATATCTAGCCGTCTCAAATTCATTCGCTGCGCGCAGCGACGTCATTGCGTGGGTGACGTGTTTTGAAGTGCATACGTTATAGGCGCATAAACATTTTGTTTTACCTATTTTCTCTACTTCCATGGAAAACCTGTGTCCTGAATGAATTGAAACACAGTACATGTGAATACTATTTATTTAATTGAAAAAACTAACATAAATAAAACTTTTATTATAAATGGATCAAAATAGTTGCATTAGGAACAACATTTTTTGAACTTAATAAACTCTTACTCTCTAAGAAGCTACTAAGAAATATTTATTGACAAGTCATTACCAGAAGAAAGGAAATCTATCGAATAATTGTTCTTAGTTTACAATTTTAGTCATCTTTCTTTTTTTAGAAATTGTTAAAAGTCGTTTTAAATCTTGGTGAAGTGCTTTCATTCTGAAGAACATTCTTGATTGAAAAACGAGTCTTTTGGTCTTCATAGAACAAGAATTAGAAAAACTCATGTCAAGTAATTTTTGTAAATACTTCTTTCTTATTAATAAAGTATCAGCATTTGTAGATTGAAATATGTTTTCATGTGCCTGCATTTGGGCTATAAATTGTGCAGATGGCCTAGACAATCCTCCCTCACTAAGATGAGCAGTCCATGTACAATCTGCCGGATCTCTACAAGCATCACTTTGTTTAGTCTTGTGACGAACGTAACCAGCTAGATGTTCTAAGACATCATATTTCAATTCATTTAATTCCTTGTCCAGGTTATCCAAGGGGTCTTCCAAGGGAGCTTCAGGGTTTTGATTATTTTTTATTGAAGAAAAAACAGCACCACATAAGTTTATGTCATCAATTGCTATGCTTGGTGTATCATCATTATCAACATTGCCAAAGTCTGAATATGACCCTTCATTGCGACCCCGAATATAAGATCTAAGCCGTGTACTTAAATTGTAAGGCATCTGGATGGTGATAAACGCCTCCTTTAGCCCGCATAGCACCAAAAAAGTTTTCCAGTACATCTTGGTTTAATCTATACGTGAGGAGATATTTGATGGAAAATCTTCTTGTTAGATCTTCAAACAATGATTTTATAGACATATTTGTCATAATAATGCCTAAAATATTATGTATAAGTAGGTAATCAATATTCTGGTATATAAATTGCATTGTACCATTCTGAAATGGCAATAAGCATGTTTTTGCTTTCACCTTAAGATGTTCCACAGCTTGAGTCATTTTATTAATAATTTCATTCTGAAGAGGCATGACTAAACCGTAAGCTTTGTTCCGTTCTCTAGTATCCCCAATAGGAACTCTTACATTCATAATTTCAAACCAGTCGTTGACCTCAAATAAATTTTTTTTTTTTTTTTTGAGAAAATAGACAAGTAATGTACTTACCAGTTAAAAAATTCGGCACATTCAATCCAATTGGCTTGCTTCAATTTACCCAAAGTGCCACATCTAGTTATATCTTTGGAAATTGTAAGAGAAAACAATCGTGCAGCAAATGTTGAATGAAAGTACAAATATTTTATCTAAGGAACTCAATTCAGACATCTTCATGACATTAAAGATATTTTTCAGAATTCCTGATGCAATTTTTATTTTCCTCAACCAAGACCTAAGAGTGGCAACTGCAGAAAATGGGTATCCTTTTTTTAGAAGCATTCGGTAACTCCTTGGCCCAGCAGAATAAGTAAGTATTGCCCTTGATATATCATCAACTGACTAATACGCCTTTTGATCCTTCTAACTTTTTCATTTGCATATTACCAAATAAATTTCCTACAAGATCTTGTCTTTTTTCAAGAAATTGTATTTTTTTCCTCTGACCGATTATAATATTATCCCAATGATCAGCTTCGGTTTCGGTGTAGACCCTACAATAAATATGTCATATATTTTTATAGTTTAAATTGTCACTATGACTTAAATATCTACCCAATACTTCTACTACCAGAACTAGCGTCTATGCCACCTTCAACCAACCCAGCAAAATCTTCCTTAAAACATGTAATTTTTCAACTTTGACAAAATTAAAACATGTTTTTTTTTCAACTTTAACAAAATTGTTTTCAACATCTTTAACAATTTTAATAGACGAAGATAACTGTAAGTGTTATCGAAACTTTTAGATTGTATAATTTAAAATACACCATTAAAAAAAAAAAAAGATAAGTAATTTATAACTAAAAATTAATTATGCAATTAAAGAAAGGTTTCAAATAAACTTCTTTTGTGAAACGAATTTCTGACGTTTGCCAACGGCACTCCTCAAATACTGAATTCCTCTGAGTTAATGTTTGTGTGAGGGGTTTTATCAATTTAGCTTTTTACGCGACCCCACAAAACAAACCTCACGCCGCCAAATGTCAGATCTAGCAGGCCAATTGGTTTCTCATCCTCGTCCAATCCACCTATTTGGAAATGAATTATTCAAATATACTGTAATGTCTATTCCGAAATGAGCTGGACATCCGTCGTGTTGGAACCAGATCTCCTAGTTTGGGCGTGCTACTTCTTCAGTTTCAGGGTCAACCTGAGTATTAGCAAATCTAAATAATTTTCTTTATTTAAATTTCATATAATTTTGGAAGGCCCTATAATTTAAATTCAGATGGGGGATTCTCCTGCGCCCAGTATTAATCGTTTTGAACGTTCGATTCGTTATGTAAGGTAAAGGTACATTTATCCGTAAAGTAAATGAACGAGAGATAATTTCAATCCGCATTAGCACGTTCCTGAATAACTTCACGAAACGTTTGTCTAGATTCGTCATGAAACCGCAATAGCTCTTGGTGGCATTGAAACTGGTACGAACGGTAGGCGTGCTTTCTTAAAGTTATATTGAGAAATGGCCGACGTTCTTTTAACAAAACAATTATATTATGTATTTGTTATAATTTTAATAGTTTATGTTATTATGTCTGGTTTTAATAAAAACTGTTAAATTAATGAATATTAATTTAAATTTATCTTACTGCTTGTAAGTTAACAAAACTTGGAAATTTTTTCTTTCAAACAAATCTTTTGGCGTCATTTTGATCTTTTAAATATATCATGTCGAGATTGAATTAGAGAATTTTGTATTATAAGTGTTTTGTAACTGTGGTTTCCTATTAGAGGAGTTTATCGGCCTATTTCCACAGTTTTTGCTTTTAGAGCGCAACGTTTCGGAAACCCACTCTGCTTCCGTCAACAGGCTTAGTCTTGAGAAGGACTGTTTTCGCACTTGAGTCGAATCCATATGTTATAACCAATTTTTTCCCAAGCACTCCACTTCTCTCAGATTCGAACTTAGTACCTTTCACTTACTAGTCTGACACCTTTACCGCTGAGCCACTGAGTAATCCAATATATAGTTTTAGAACACACACTCGAACGCACACCGCCCGCATCACGCGCTAGCGACGCGCACAGCGCACGCGCACACGCGACACGCACACGCGCACACGCGCACACGCGCACGCGCACTCGCGCAATCGAACTGCACGCTCGACTACGCGCACACCGACGCGCACGCGCACGCGCACACGCAACACGCTTGACACCGCACACGCAGCACACGCACCACGCGCACCACGCACACGCACACACGCACACGCGCACACACGCACAGCACCACGCACACACGCACACACGACACACGCACACGCACACGCGCACACACGCACACGCACACGCGCACACGCACACGACACACACGCCACACGCGCACACGACCACCACGCACACACGCAGCACACGCCACAGCACACACGCACACGACACGCACACACGCACGCACACGACACACGCACACACGACACACACCACACACCACACACACGCACACACGCACCACACAGCACCGACACGCACCACGCACACACACGCACACGCACACACGCACACGCACACACACGCACACACACGCACACACACGCACACGCACACACACACGCACACGCACACACGCACACACAGCACACACACGCACACACCACACACGACCACACGCACACACGCACACGCACACACACGCACACACAGCACACGCACAGCACACACGCACACACGCACGCACACGACACGACACGCACACAGCACACACGACACACACGACACACACCACCACGCACACACACACACGACACACGCACACACACGCACACACGCACCACACGCACACGACACACACACGCACACACACACACCACACACGCACACACACACGCACGACACCACCACACACGCGCACACCACACGCACACACACACACGCACACACCGCACACGCACACACACACACGCACACACGAACACACACGACACACACCGCACACCACACAGCACACACAGCACACACACGCACACACACGCACACACAAGCACACACACGCACACACACGCACACAGGCGCACCCCCACGCTCGCACGCACGCACACGCACGCTCGCACGCACGCACGCACACGCACACACAACGTTAAATTATAACGGAAAATAAAGTGTGGTACATAAGTACAAGTCATAAATAAATAAAGTTTCGATAAATCTGTTTTGAAAATATTAAAATACAGCATCTAAGTTACGTACGCTTTGAAATGATAATAAAAATAATTTAGTTTTGCAAATAAAGTAAATATAACAATTAAACTATTATTAGTGGCAGCGTTTATGATATCGTTATAAATATGTGAAAGCACTTACAACACACATTTACCATTCGCTTACTTTCAAAACTGAAGGGATACCGGTAAAGCCGTGTGTAACGAGCATGGTGTTAGAGAGTCACGTATAAGTTATTTACTAGTCCAGCGTTATGTTATCACGATAAGCAATATCATAATTAAAAATAAGGTTTAATGAAATTTGCTTAGATCAAGTAGTGTAAACTACGCGGTCGAAAATATTAGTATCAAGCCAACAAGTTAAAGCTAAATAATCTGACTAATTCTAACGTCTGGGACAAGGAAATTAAATGTTTATTTATTGCGCTCCACCTTGAAAATTGTCGCTCCTTGTGTTATGTACTGCTGCTATTAGTCAAAGTGGTATAATACCTACATTTTATACGGTACTGTAAATCTATACAGATCAATTTAATGTTACGTAAGAAATGAAATTCTTAGTGTATGAAAATATGTAGTAATTACAGCCAAAAACAAATTAAAGGTTACTAATTCGGTCACTAGATACCTGATTACTTTTCTTATACCAACTTTGCAATTTACATTTCCTAATGTCTTACTAACCTCCCTCGTCGAAATTAATCAAATTACAGGTTTCACTTTCCAACCTTTCTAGACCTACTATATTGTATGTAACTATGTATTTCAACAGTAATGAACGTGTTTTATACAATTGCGTCTATTTCTAACATGGGTGGTGTTTGTGTTTGCTCTGAATAATTAATAGCCATTAACTCTAAAATACTATACTACGAACATAATTATTATTTAATTAATAATACTGCAGTAGTTGTCTTTTGCAAGTTTTGTAAAGAGCCAACGTCCTTTACCAAATTTTTCCTTCATTAATTATTTGATAATTGTCCTGTTTCAATCAAATTTTGCAGAAAGCAACAAATAATGAATGTTATATCCCCTCCGACCTTAATTTCTAAAACGTCGAAAGTTTTTCTACGTCAGAGCTCCCCCTATTCAACAACCAATCGCAACCCGATCTCAACCACCAGAAGTCGTAACCGCCTTCCACGGAAGCGCAATAAAAACCGCAACGCGTTACTGACGAAAGGGAATCCAGACCGCGCGTCTGCAGCGCTTGGTCGCGTTACATTGTTCCATCGACCTGTCGATCTTTGTGTTTGGCATAATGTTTTATTTTACCGTTGTGCATCATTTAAGATACCTGAAAATCATGTCCATATAACCGAGCTGCTGGTCGTTATAATCTGAGGTTAAAGGCACGTAAGGTTTTATTGCACAATACTACACAATACACAGATTGATCGATGTCACGCCGGGCTGAACGCCCGTGGTCATCTTTCATTTACTCCGTTGAAAATGAAGGTTTTCGCCTTAATTCTACCAACCACCGGAGCGTAATGGGTTAGTCCCAGATTCTTTTAAATTGTCCTTCACCAAACAGCTATTAGAGTATCTAACACCAATAGGCCACCCACAAAGCAATATAAGTGAAAACCAGAAGTGCCAGAAACCCGCAGATAGCATTACTACCAGACACCGCTTGTAGATCGTGATTCCCTCAGTTCTATGAGGACGCTCCGTGTTTACGTCCGGGAGTTTTATATTTAATCTCACCAAACCTGAGAAATCGCTTCTAGTTAGTTTTCTAACAACACTTCATAATAGAAGTCCCGTAACCAGCTTTAATACCCGCTCACCCACGACAAGACAGTATACTTTTCTAACGAAGTCCTGATCGCTTATCGCGATAACCCAGACACGACCCAGATTTGAGTGACCAGAGAACGGGAGCACCAGAACCAAACCAGGCGTGCCTCTGCAAACTTCTGTAATTATTATATTTTAGTGTTGTAAAATTATTTTCTTAGGTTAAGTGTGCATTATCTAACATGTAAGAAATATGTTAATATAAATATAAAACCCTTATATGACTATAATTCAGTGTGTACAGTGATTGGCCCAAGTAGAAGTAAACGAACCCCGCCCCTTTTTATTAATTTAAAATCCGGTTGAGTTAGTCTGAGGCAAATTAAAGTAACAAAGTAAAATTTCTTTCTTCTAAAGATAGGGCGTTACAGTTTCACATTAGCTGCTAAACAAGTGCGTAATATACATACGTGCGCATAATGACGTTATTAAACGAAATGTAAACGTGTTTTGTGTGTATTATTTAATATAATTAAAAAAAATTAATTATTCGACTGAAAGCGTTGGAGACATTATTACATTTTTGCAAAAGTATTAATCTAACCCAATGTTAACAACTTGATGCAGCATTCAGTGAAAGGGGCTACTTTAATTCGGGTAATGTGTTGTAAATATTGAGATTAATAATGATTGCATCATATACATTACTTTACATCATTCAGTACATTGACTTTGCTGCAACATTAACTCGAAAATCTATTTACTTGCAGTATATACTGTAGCTTAGTACGAGTCCTTACCTTTATGCACGTTTTTTTAATCACTTTTGCTATTATTTTTTCATCTTTGTGATATTTTATAATTTTATATTCCTTTCTCAATCTCTACATTTAGCAGCTGTTTGGAAAGTGATATACTTAAATCTAAATCTTTGATAAGAATTATGGTGAGAACACGCTTTCTATTTTTTTCTAAGCTCGGAAGACTTAGATCGTATAACCAGTTTGTGGCGATAAAATAGTTTCCTTTTCAAAAATTCATATCGACTTTATTCTCCCGTCGAATAGCGAGTAGATATGTCTTACGCTGTCTGTCAGTATTATGCGCTTGGTTTCGTTATTGATCGACATCCAATGGTTTTGAAATATTTGTTTCTCTAAAAAATTCATTTTGCATTTGACAAATAAGAACTCTACAGTACAATGAAAAAAGAAAATTGAAACTTTTTAAGAGCTTTATTGATTAGTTTTGTATTCGTTGCGTTTATATTTCCACAATAATTGTTAAACATTTTGTAAAGTTTAACACATTTGGATGGCGGGTTTGATTTAGTTCTTTTTTTTGTGTTATATAAAATGAATTTCGTTGAAATGAGAATGTTAAATACCTTACATGAGTGTGTGGAATTGTTGATGGCCTGTTTTATTACGCTTACATCATGCTAGGCAACTTGCATATACGAAAAAATAGGATTGAAAAAGAAAGACCAAGGGAAACATCTCTTCTAAGTCTAAGAAAGTTAATATAATCTTAAAAATTATTAATAATTTTATTGAATACATAAGTAAAAAGTTTACCTTGAGTAGGATTTGAACATACGACCTTTACTTTGCTAGAGTAACGCTCTAACCAATTGAGCTATGAGGTAAACTTTTTTAATAATTTTGAATTACATATTTACTTTTGAACTTATTCGTTCATAATAAAAATTTATAATAATTTAATATAATTTTGTTGCCACACTCACAAATGCTATCCATTAAAAGTATTTTGCTTGGGTAGGTTGAGTATTGGGAATAGGTATAAGCACAATGCACTCAAAGTTCATTAAAATGTGGAGAGATTGTGGTAACACCTCAGTGAGAAAGAAAAAGTGCCGGAACGATACCTTTCATTTGAATTCCTAGATGTATTTCAAAAAGAAAATAGACTATCACAATTAGGGAAACATTGTATTTGTACAAGTTCAAATTCCCCGTCGCTAGTAAATAAAATAAGTACCCGTGTTAGATTAGAACGGTGTGTTTGAATAAAAAAAGTGAACAGCATATTGCACATTTATATCATTAATAGCTGTTTTTAAAATTTGTGTTTGTCGTTTTGTTGCGTACTCAAATCTCATTAAGCGTCGCGTACTACTTAAAAATAAACTGGTTCCCAATGTAACTCAATGGAGAAGATCGTGGGTCGTTGTAAGAAATAAAATGCTTGAAAGAATGTTTCAAAAACCTTAGATTTACCAAACCCAACTCTCAACATTAGGTAATAAATATCACTGGCGCCACTGTAAACTGTATTTTCGGTAATGCTGATGGCAATTTTTGAATGATGACAGAAAAGAATATAATTGATTACTCGGTAAATAAATAACTCAATCCTCAACGGAGAATTCACATACGTTAAAGTATGAACCACTAAACTCAATGAGTCTAATTAGTATCAAAAAGGTTTAATAACCAATGCTGAAATAATTTTTAAACGTAAAACCTTAATGATAAAAATATTGATAACACTCTGTTATTTCAAATGTTTAAACATTATCAAATTTGCATTGCTCTTATTACACAACACGTGATTAAATGGTCACGTAATACTTAAATATCGTATGCGAATATGAAATAAATCACTGCATTCTTTTGTGCAATTTCCAAAACTAAACACTTTTAAACTATAATATGTGCGTTAAACACTCTCTTATATGAGTACAAATGTTAATTTACTCCACACTTAAATATTTTCTTTATATTTTATAAAACTCTGCAACAATTCCGTTAAATGCTTATCTGAAGAATGGCAAAATACCTAGCACATCTGCACTATTTTCTTTGAATGACTTGGAAAATGTTGATATCGGTTTCCAAACCAAAAGGCTTCTGAAACAAATCAAAGTATGTGATGAAGTTCAAGCATGAACTGATGAACCGAAATCTATTCATGGACATTGTTGTGCGATATCTGTCCCCACATAAAGTTGATTGTTGTTAGTTGCTCCTGCTTGAATAAGTAGACGCAAAAAAGCAATAACTCACATTTCACGAGTGCATTTTTGAAGGCAGGTTCCTTTCGTTTTGTCTCTGCAAAATCTTGCCGACGTTTGTCCATTTCTTCGTTTATATGTTTCATAACTGCGTCTATGAGATTTGGTGAAAAAAAAACATTGGAGACACTCTCGGGATTCCTTTTCTAATGCGGCATTGTTCAAAGTCTTGACGGGAACATGTACGATGGTTTTCTTTGAAATTTTAGTACTGGTCGTAGGAATGGGGTTAGTATTCCATTTAGTTGTGCCGTCTTTGCCAGTTAACTATTTGTCGCGTATCTCAAGTATGCTAAATGCTCGGTTAGTTTCTTCATCATTTTTGCTGTCTCTGGTCGTTTGGTTGCCTTGTAACTTTTTTTGTGAGGAAAACGGTACACTTTGCTCATTTGATCTTTCTGAATGATTCTTGCAAGTAGAAGGGTCAAGTGAGTCGGCATTCTTGGAAGTAAAAGGGATGGGCGAGTTGGCATTCCTGGAAGCAGAAGGACCAGGCGAGTCGGCGTTTCTGGAAGTAGATGGGTTAGGCGAGTCGGCTCTGTAGATCTTCGTATTCAGATTGTAGGAACATCGCCATCACGAAAGCTGTGAATTATATAAAAGGAAAAAGTCTTTATATGCATAAACTCATTATTAAAAACAAAGAATTAATACACATTTAATAAAGTATTTTTACAAATGATTTTTATTTTATTTCTAGTTATTAAAAGTTTGATACCAACTAACAATAAGGTGCTTCTCTATATTATCCGCAAGAAACGAGTGTCTCCTGTCACTTAAAATTAATTTATAAGCTGAGAAGCTTCTCTCTACTCAACAGATGTAATGGGCGCATTGGAGAGGGTTGATATAATATCCGGAGTCATTGTCAGATCTTCAACAAATTCGCCATTCAAAACCATTGCAACACTTTTTGAAATTTGAAATCCTTCATTTTTACGTAAAACTTGACGCCATTTTTTTACCACAATCCTCTATTAGCTCTACAGAATCGACTAGCAGAGTGTCTTGCTTTTCTAAATTCAAAAATAGTTTTGGCAATACACTAAAATTAAATGTGAGCTAATTGTTGGCTCAACTGAGAATTAGCAAGTATTTTCTTTGACTCGATAATTGCAGCGGACGAGTCATCGGACAATCCGGATAATACTTTTTTTATACCCTGAAAATGCTTTGAATAAAATAAAGTCGCTTCTAGCCATGTAGCCATCTAGTTAGTTCCGGTTTAGGCGGAAGAGGAGTGTTAAGTAGTGTTTCTTTATAAAACTGTACCCTTAAGGCCGCTTTTACAAATACATTTTTTACGTTATTTATAATGTTAATGTGGTTGAACTGGTAATCGTATAAAATATAAAAAGTGTTTTAAATGATATGATAAAGTAATAAATGTAATAAGTTCTCCAAAAACACAAATCGTTAAACTAACTGGAGATACTAACCATTCACCACAAAAATGCCTTCGACTCAAATCGGTAGATTAATATAGGGCCAGTCTTTTGATTTGCTTGATTACCACTTAAATATAAATATAAAAAATTGCAATGTAACACTAATAAAATGATCTCGGACGCCAAGTTATTTTTAATAATGCTCGGAATAACTAAACCGAGTTTTACACTAAAAATTTTATCAAAATGTAAAAAAATTAAAAAGTATACAACTATGTTTATTAACAGTTAATATGATATGGTTAAATAAAATATATCTTAAAAGTCTAGTCTTATACTAAAAATTCATTACATAAATACCTGTTTGTAAAATTTTGTACACAAATTTTTTAATAACCTCTGGTATCTAAACGATTACGGAAATTTCAACTAAGGTGATGTCATCTTTGCTACAATATTGCGTAATATCTTGTAATAATGCTTTACGTTGTAAGCCACATCCAAACTGGAATTTTATTTCTTATAAATTTATCTTCATGAAATGGAATAATCCGTTTAATGCATTATCTTCAAATTTTCCAATAAAAATTGCAATCATAAAATGAAAGCGTACGCAACAGTAAAATTAAATGCGTATTTAAAATGTAATCAAAGTAAAAATAAAAGAAAGGAAAGTAAAATAAAAGTGCCTGAAAAGAGCAAATGTTTTAATTTTTAGTATAATGCATTAAAAGATATCTTACCATCAAATCAATGGCACTTTACACTAAATTGAGGGGGAAAACCACAAAAAGCTTTCTAACAACACCACTTTCATCAGGAAGTGACAAAATGGATGCCTTCCAAGTTAGATGATGTACTCGTGCGCGAAAGGATTTGCGCAGAGAATTAAGTCACGATGACGTAATGCGTGAATAAAATGATCAGAAAAATAATTTGAAGAGGTAGTATAAACCATTAAGAAATATATACTATAAACCCCTAAAAAGATATACAACTTAAGTTACACCGAAATGCAAATTAAGTTGCCTACCACGTATTTACAAATCATTAATTAATAAAATTTTTCTTATATTTACAACTGAATAAACGAAAGACCTTAAATTATGGTATATTTTAATACAACTCTAAATGGGTTGTTACATATTTATTAACTCGTTCACTAACGGAAACTGATTCCTAATTTCTTCTGCAATTCTATTTACTCCATGTGCCAATCATGTGTTATGGATTAAATTTGCATAAAAAATACGTAAATTTTGAGCAGCTTTTACTTACAACTAATTAAAAATGGTTTGTTGGAACAATTTGGCCTAAAACGACTACCATTAAATTTGCAATGTATCTATCGCAAACATCAGTCGTCTCATCGACTACAAAAAATAGATATCGATTTTTTACAATTTCTTGGATATTGGCCATAGTTTCTGCGTAGGAGTCCTCGATGTACTTTTTTCGCCGTGTGGTTTGGTCAGGAATAATTTTGTTGCAATATTTTTCCAAAATCCCTTAAAGGCTGGATTACTTAATTTATTTAATGGGTATTGGACGAAATCAAGCATTTGCACAAATCAAACTTAAACTGCTCCTCTTCTGATTTTGTTTTTTTGACTGCAATGGATTGGCGCATGGAAATTTGATGAATTTCAGCTGATTTTTATTTCTCGCAGTTCCTCTTGTGCAGCTGGGTACCACAATGCTGATGAATCAAATATTTTCTTCCGCAAGATATCTGCATTTAAACAAATTGTATTAGATAATAATAGACTATTTTAATTAAATTACATTAAAATATAAATACAACACAAGGACGCTTTAATGCCATGTTAACAAATGTTACAAAATTAACTTATACTCAATACGGAATACTACAGGTTATCCAGGCAAACTAAATAGTACCCTGAAATTAGCACATAAACATGTTTTTTTTAAATTTTGGTAAATACTTACAGAAATACTTACAGATTTCCGACAAGGATTTACAAAACACCTCCTCGTTCTCTAACGTAAGTTCTCGATAAGGTTTTACCCAAGAAATAATGTTAGCCATTTCTACACTTAGGTACCAAGGCATTACCTATAACAACCACAGTTTAAAAAATTACTTCTGCTTTTAGTCAACGATGTTCAGTGTAAAACAATTGTGGGTCGACTTAATGAGTAAAATGACATTAACATTAGGGTTAGGAAACCAGTTTCCCTTATTCAAACTAGAAAAATGTGCAACAAAATGTTTCAATTTGAGAGAAGCATACGAAATTTTACAAAATTAAAAATTTCACACAAAAATAGAAGAAAAATGATAAATATACATTTTTTACCAAGACATTGGCAAAATATGCAATATATGCTAAATTGAATTGGATTTAATCAGTTGAATTTCCTCAATTAATCCACTTTCAAAAGTTCAGTTAAATATCCTGAAAAATAGAGAATACGCATTTTGCATATATTCACAACTTTAGTCATCACCATCATCATCCGAAAGCCGATCTATTTCTGCCTGAATCTCATCAGCAGGCAAAAGTTTCCTTTTCCATGCCATTTTTATAGCTGAAAAAGAACATATTTTCATCAAAAAATGCCTAGAGTTGCTTTATATATTCTTACAATATTCAACAGGGTTGATATTGATATTGATAAATTAACATAAAAAACAATTTAAAAAAATCGCTGAGGAAACCCATCACGTCCCCTAAACTTATATTTAATTATCGCTTGAGTAACCTGTTACTTCTCCGGAACATAACTAAATATTACTTACCAATACGTCTAATACTGCAATACAAACAATGTGACACAAGACTAATAAGGCAATATATAGCTGGACCGTCGTAAACCTGCTACTCCTCCATGCGCCTGGACAACCAATCAAATATCTCGACACGTCTCGCAGACGTAACGGGTTTCTGTAAGGGTTAACAATATGATAATTTGTATGCAACTGGCCCTTAACTACGTAATACTAAAAAGGAGGGTGATGGGCGGCTATGGGATGGTGCAGGCCGATTTAAAAAAAATTAAAATTATTGATTTCCTTCGTGCGTATTAGGAGTCAGGGAAAGTTTATCATTAAATCATGGAAAGTCGGGGAAATCAATTCCAAAATAAAAGTTTGAACCATGCATAAGGAGCTGAATCTCATATTGAATTTGGAACAATATCTGGATCCTTTACAATTTTTTTTCTTTGTGGCCGTATTATAAAACTTCACCGAGTGTTTTGTGAATTCATCAAATCACGTAGTCTTCTATTTTGGATAAGCCATTATTATTGATAATACAGTAATTAGGCAGGCCATGGAAAACAAAAAATGAAGCCTCAGCAAAAGCAACTCTTTACTTGACATTTGCGGCTTCGTTTGCTGATTTATCTTAAATAGCGCTTGAAAAAGATAGTTTTAAGTTTCGCAAGTGAAATGAAAAAATGCAATTAACCCGAGAACAGTTTCGCATACGGTTGAAATTAACATTTGGCGATCAGGTCCCTACTTTGCAACAATTTACAGATTGTACAAAGAATTCAAACGTGGAAGAACTACAGGTGATTACCAGAAAGGTGCAGATCCTCCCATTTCCTCCATGACTGAGGAAAACATTGTTGCTGTGAAAAAGATAATAGAAGCAGATAACAGAACTAGTTACGCTCTAATAGAGGCTCAACCGGGGATTGGTCCTCATCTTTGAACATAATAATACACAACCACCTTCATCTGAAAAAAGTTGTAAGTGGTTTTGTACTCCATCATCTTACAGATTTTCAAAAAGCAGAACGAGTACGAATTTGGCACGAAACTCTAACATTGCTTAAGAATTGTGGATACCAAATTTTGTCGAAAATTGTAACAGGCGATAAAACTTACATACCATTTTTCGACATGCCAACTCGACAAGAGAGCCGCTATGGATTCTTGAAGACGAGGCCACACTAACAATAATCAGAAACCAGCGGATAATAAAGAAAGCAATATACGCTGTGTTCTTTAGGAGTACCGGTCCAGTGAGCGCTATTAAGCTAGAGGAGCAGAAGACTATCACAGCTAAATGGTACGTCGAACACTGTTTGTCGGAGGTTCTTAATAAAGTACCAAAGAAAGGAATTATGCTACCACGATAATGCTTTTTCCCACACTGCAGAGCTAACTCGGCAGTATTTGGATGCAAATAAGATTAATGTACAATCGAACACCCTCCCTACTCGCCGGATCTGGCAATGTGCGACTTTTGGGTGTTTTTGGACTAAAAATAACTTACGGGGAAGAAGTTTTTTCAGAGGAAGAAATCGATGCAGCCGTTCGGTGTATTTTAATAGTATTCCGGAAACTGCTTGCCTTGGTGAATTTACGCTGTGGAAGGAAAGAATGGCTAAGTGCATTATAACAGAACGCAACTACTTTGAACATATATAAAACAAAATTTTGAAAAAGGTATACTGTTTTTTTTTATTTTCAATAACAATGGCTTGTCCCTCATATATGCGTTCTGATATATATTTTTAATTATCACAGGAGAATTAATAATTACTTTTTATCTTATAATTGTTTATATTAGGAAATTTCTATTTTACCAACTAACTATATAGTGTTAATTATTATATAATAGCCATTTTGGGAAATAATATTCCTTACATTTTCAATAAGATTAATTACTTTGTGTAAAGTTAATGGATACATCTACATACATGAATAGAATCTATTTTACTGTATTCTTCATTATAAAATAAAATAAATTGTTGTTCAAAATGTAAATGATGCAAAGAGTAATCAATAAAAGCTTCTTGCTGAATATGCACGTTTATGGACCTATTTATAAGGAACTAAATTTTCTAATAACGTCGAACTTTATGCTAATCCAAATCTAACTTGTAAATTAAGGAAACATTCTGCATCTACCTTAATATAGGAAATTGCCAAAAGTTTATATTGAATTAATCTGTTATTACACAAATTACTGTTTCACTATTAGAAATAATTGCCAAATAAATTATTTTTGAGAGTCATCTATATGTACATTAGTTTCATAGGACTTTTAATATTAATTTCAGCTTCAAAATTGATGTAACACCTATCAATAACTTTGACGTCTTCGCAAATTTTGTAATTTCGTTGTAAAATTAGGGTGTAATTGCATTAATCTTTATTATATTCCAGAAACCTTAATTTGCCAGTTTGCAATTATTTTACCTTTCCATTAATTACGTTATATTACTTTTGAAATGTAATTTAAAAATAATAAATTGTCATTGTTTACTCCTTTAGGATTCATAAGAGTTTCACTTTCGTTTTCCTATCAATATGACACTTAGAAGATTTAGGATGATTTATTATCTTATCCTTCGGGCCAATTTTAAAGTATGACATGGATAACCTTTTTCAACCAGACTTTTTTTGGCTTCCTTTATGTATTCCAGTTCATTTTTCACAATTAAGTTATATTTAAAATCTGAATCATCATGGGTATAATTTTTTTTCATGGCATAAATTTTGAATAAATTTTTTTACCTATTAAAATACTTGAAACATTGAAACATTTTTTTTATGTACAAAATAAAATATTATTTTACTTATATATTTTCTCTAGATAATACATACAGGTTATATTGAAACCCGTTGATAAATAAATTATTACATTAAACGTTCGTGGAATTATATTTGAAACATTAGTGCTATCTAATTTTACATTATTACCAATAATTGCCCCGAATTCAGCGTAGCATGGATGTGTACTAAATTAATCTTATGAGATTGAATGTGCGTAACCTAACCATTTATAGCGCCAGGAACGATTTAATATTCAAACAAATAAAAAATGTGAACAGAACATGTGCAAATTAATTACAACAATATGGCATAAAAGTACTATTATGGATTGGCCATTTTCCTAACGAAATCGGGTATAAATATTTTTCACATCACTGGATCTAAATCATCGGATATTTCATACGATTAATGTGAACCCATTCTCAAATAGTGATTATGATAATTAGAATTACTGCGTACCGTTTTAGATTTAAAAATACTACCGAATCAGCGGACGAAAGAACAACATAGTTAACATCTACTTTAATTAAATTTATAGTAATCTTTAAACTACATTCATTTTTCTAAAGCTACTTTGGGTTAAAATCAAACATTCAAAAAGGAAATAGAATTTAAAAAAAAGAGTGACATATTCTGTTTCAGGGGTTCCGATGTTTGAATGAGTTGACGGCCGAATAATTCGAAATATATATTTTTTTATCATCAGGCTTTGTATAAGATAATTAAATTGATGGTCCTAAATGTTATGTACAATTCAGTGCTATAATAGTTATGCGTGTATGTTTTATATACATTTATTTGTTTGCTAAATTTTGCTAGTGCTGTATGCGTAGTGGTGGAGTGTGTAAATTTAAGATTTTCACACGAGTTGGATTTACTACTAGTTTTTTTTGAGTTCTGAATTTTAATGAATTTATTTAATTATAATCCCCCCGTTCTAACTTCTTCTAACTTCCTATTACCCCACCCCCTTCCTCCCTCCCTCTCCCTCTCCCTCTCCGTCTCCGTCCCCGTCTCCGTCTCCCTCTCCCTCTCCTCTCCTCCTCTCCCTCCCTCTCCCTCCTTCCTCTCCCTCTCCCTTCTCTCCTCTCCTCTCCCTCTCCCTCTCCCTCTCCCTCTCCCTCTCCCTCCCTCTCCTCTCCTCTCCCTCTCCCTCTCCCTCTCCCTCTCCCTCTCCTCTCCCTCTCCTCTCCCTCTCCCTCTCCTCTCCTCTCTCCTCTCCCTCTCCCTCTCCTCTCCCTCTCCCTCTCCCTCTCCCTCTCCCTCCTCTCCCTCTCCCTCTCTCCTCTCCCTCTCCCTCTCCCTCTCCTCTCCTCTCCCTCCCTCTCCCTCTCCCTCTCCCTCTCCCTCTCCCTCTCCCTCTCCCTCCCTCTCCCCTCCCTCTCCTCTCCTCTCCCTCTCCCTCTCCCTCTCCCTCTCCCTCTCCTCTCCTCTCCCTCTCCCTCTCCCTCCCTCTCCTCTCCCTCTCCCTCTCCCTCTCCCTCTCCCTCTCCCTCTCCCTCTCCCTCTCCCTCTCCTCTCCCTCTCCCTCCCTCTCCTCTCCCTCTCCCTCCCTCTCCCTCTCCCTCCCTCTCCTCTCCCTCTCCTCTCCCTCTCCCTCCCTCTCCTCTCTCTCCCTCTCCCTCTCCCTCTCCCTCTCCCTCTCCCTCTCCCTCTCCCTCTCCCTCTCCTCTCCTCTCCCTCTCCTCTCCCCTCTCCCTCCCCTCTCCCTCTCCCTCCCTCTCCCTCTCCCTCTCCCTCTCCCTCTCTCTCCTCTCCCTCTCCCTCTTCTCCCTCTCCCTCTCCCTCTCCTCCCTCTCCCTCTCCTCTCCCCTCTCCCTCTCCTCCTCTCCCTCTCTCCTCTCCCTCTCCTCTCCCTCTCCCCTCTCCCTCTCCCTCTCCCTCTCCCTCTCCCTCTCCCTCTCCCTCTCCCTCTCCCTCTCCCTCTCCCTCTCCCTCTCCCTCTCCCTCTCCCTCTCCCTCTCCTCTCCCTCTCCCTCTCCCTCTCCCTCTCCCTCTCCCTCTCCTCCCTCTCCCTCTCCCCTCTCCCTCTCCCTCTCCCTCTCCCTCTCCTCTCCCTCTCCCTCCTCCCTCTCCCTCTCCTCTCCCTCCTCTCCCTCTCCCTCTCCCTCTCCTCTCCCTCCCCTACTATGGGTCTACGACCAACGGTTCGGAAGTGATTGACATTTTTATGTAAAAAATTGGTCGATTAAGTAGACCCCTGTTCCGCCATCTTAAAAGATATCGAAGTCAAATTTTGGAATTTGTTTTTCCAATGTGCCTTGTTTTAACTTCTACATTAAGATTGTAGGCTCTTTTCTCTACATATACAGCGTGATCCATTCTGCTCTATGTTATTTTTCTTATTTTTTATAATTGCACACTCTGCATTTTATTACAGATTTGAATAGCATTTTTACGAGCTTTTAATAGATACTCACTTTGTACTACCTATTCCTAGGTGCTTTTGAATTATTTAGTGATAAAGTTGAAAATTATAAACTTTTGTCACTTTTTTTGAATTTGTCACAAGCCTATAAAATAAATTAAGACAATGTCATAGAAAAACAAAAATGAAACAATACTAATTGTATTAAAACTGTGAAGCTATAGGTTTTGTGACACAATACAATATTTTGGACTACAAAAGAACAACGTTTAATAATTATTTACTCGATGAACAGAATAACTATAAACTTGCTTTCCCGGAAGTAAAATCTAGTTGTTCAACTTTTGCAAATAAAGGCATGGACATTTATTAATTTTAATGCAGCTGAGCGTTTTCATCGATTTGGACAAAAAAAGATGAATCATCGGCTTAAAAATGACTTCTCTCAAAACGGAATTTAGCAACCGACTTCATTTATTAATTTTGGGGTAATCGATCCCATAATATATATATATATATATATATATATATATATATATATATATATATATATATATATATATATATTGTACAGTGTCTGTGTATTACACCGACAACGATTAACTGTAGATTCATGGGATAAAATAAACACGAATTAGCGGAAAAAGGTTTAGTAAAAAGTTTTTACTTTTCGAGATATAAGCGATCAAAGTTACCATAAAATAATGGTTTTTTGCTAGCCGTTTTGCAACGACGTAATGAAACTTAATAAAATTTGGTAGTTTCTTACTCGGTTAAGCTACTCCTTTTAGCAAAATATGGCCGACTTTAGGTCATGGCCTGCCAGATTTTTACGACTATGACGTCATAGTATCATCAGAACTTTACCTATCGACACAATCATAATAATTGAAAGCTGCTATTTAATAGATCGTTAATTTTTCAAGAGAAAAGCCCGCTTTCAAATTTTCGGTAAAATTAGCGATTTTTGAGAAAAAAAATGTTTTGTGAAACCCTGCAAATCGGAATGGCTATTAGAGCAATGTTTCGTTATTTCGGCAGAATTCCCATTTTTAATTAAAAAAATTGTTAAATTTTGGTAAGTTTGTCGTAAAAATCTGAAGTAGCATTGCAAAAAGGCTAAAAACCGCTGTAGTAATTAATACATTAAGGTTTTAACTTTTATTTTGTTAACACAGCTGACGAAACTTATGGTACATACTGCATAAGTGGCTTAAAATCAAAGTATGTAATTAAGAAGAAAAATAACAACTGTCTTGTTTACCCTCGCAAGGTATATAAGCCCGAGCTCGTCGTAACAAACTTGTGCGAACAGTACGTAGTATCGCAGGATTATGCCTAATTTCTTCTGAAGCAGCTACTATTCTTTGCCATAAATTGTCGCGGTCTCGAACAGGATTGACGTAAACTTTTTCCTTTAAAACTCCCCATAGATAAAAGTCCATTGGGGTAAGGTCAGCAGACCTGGGTGGCCACTTTATTGGTGCATCAACTCTTCTACAGATCGACCTATCATGATATATAGCATTTAATTATTCTCACAAAAGGAAGGAAAAATGTGGCGGTGCTCCATCATGCATAACAATTAGATCGCGGCGTAACTCTAACAGTACATTCTCATGTAATGCTGGCACTTCGTCTCGGATTAATTCTAAATAAGACTGACCATTTAATTTTTGTGGCAGAACAACAGGGCCTACTAAAAAATCCCCAACGATCCCAGCCCATACATTAATAGTAAACTGAAAGGTCGAATTATTTTAGGATTTTCATCACTCCATTGGTGATGATTTGGAAATTGAAAATTCCATTTCGTGTAAAGCACAATTCATCTGTAAACAAAATTTGATCAAAAAACCTATTATCGCCAATAAAACTATTCATAATCCACTTGAAAAATTCCTACGCGTAACGCAGGATCCCCATCTTGAAGATGATAAGGCCGCAGAAGTTGTTCTTTCAATGTTCGGTGAACAGTATCCTTTGGTGTCTCAAATAGTCTTGCCAGTCTTCTCAAGCTTCCTCTTGGATTTTCTGGGCGTTTAGGATTGCTTCTTCCGTTTCAACGTGAACTTGCCGAGGGCGACCTACATCTGCAGTGGATTTCTTCAATGTCCCAAATTCCCTTCTTTGCAATGGCGAGCCTTTATTTAAATACACACTAGATCTTTTGTTTGACTTGAAATACGTTCTTTCACATTGCTACAGTGATGAAAGTATTATTCAACAACAAAATTTTAAAATAATTAATCTCAGGGACAAATCGGCCATATTTTGCTAAAAGGAACAGCTTAACCGAGTAAGTAAATCTACCAAATTTTATTAAGTTTCATTACGTCGTTGCAAAATGGTTAGCAAAAAACCATTATTTTATGGTAACTTTGATCGCTTATATCTCGAAAAGTAAAAACTTTTTACTAAACGTTTTTCCGCTAAATCGTCTTTATTTTATCCCTGAATCTACAGTTAAGCGTTGTTGGTGTAATACAAGGCACCCTATATATATATATATATATATATATATATATATATATATATATATATATATATATATATATATATTTATGGATCGATTACCTCAAAATTAATAAATGAAGTCAGAAAATTCAGGCGGTTGCTAAATTCCGTTTTGAGAAAAGTCATTTTTAAGCCGATGATTCATCTTTTTTTGTCGAAATCGATGAAAACACTCAGCTGCATTAAAATAAATAAATGTCCATGCCTTTATTTGCAAAAGTTGAACAACTAGATTTTACTTCCGGGAAAGCACTTTAATATCTGGCTGTTCATCTTTAAATTTATTTGGAGAATAGATTATTTTACCTATATGTTATTTCACTCTTGCAAAAAAGTAAGATTTATTGAGGTCCTTCAATGTGCTAATTAAACATTTTAGAAAGCTGACCGAATGTCTTCAACAATTCATTGTATTCTTTCAGTGTTCTGTAAGAGTTGAATCACGCTCTAGTAAAAACGTCTATCCTCTTTCATACCAGTTACGTCATGGATAACTTCACCATCGTTCTGGCTACCTCGTTCACTGCATGATTCTGTTTCAAACCGTAAAAAGGGTTATCGGGTATCAGACACCAGCTGGTTTAGACGAGTAAAGCTAGGTGGAATCTATTTATTTTTACCGCTTTTCGTTTAACGCTTTAATTGAAGTGCAATTAAACCTCGATATATAGATCCATTGTTATAAGCTAAATACTCACTAGAGCATCCAGCCCGCAAAGGCAAATTCTGCCACGGCATAAATCAGTGGTGTGGCCGGGATTCTTACTAAAAGATGCGAAAGGACACTCGTCATAACTCCAACAGCGTCAAATACGGGTAAAAATTGTCAAAAAGGAGCCACCTGTTAAAAACGTTTGTAGCGGGAAAACGTCATGAACAGATCTTAGATTGGTCTAACAGGAAACCAAAACGTTTACTCAAAAATACACTACTTTACTACTAAAATTCTATTCCAAAAATATCTACGTGAAGTTCACCTAAATTCCAATGAAATTCTGAGCTTTATGTAAAAGCTGTAACATTGCGAAAATGAAACTCAAAACTCCTTAAAATCTCGATAAACCTTAACGCAAAAATTATTATCTTAAATAACCAAAAGCAATTGAAAATACGATAACTAATTCTTCAATTTGAAACACCACAAATACGTTACTACAACCAAATTAAGCGTGATGGAGAATTTACAAATACCTAAAATGTTTTAAATGTCGATATCGGGATGTAATATGTAGACTTACCTTTTGGCAATCATACCAGTGACTGATGTCTACAATCAGTCTGTTGATTCGTATAAAAGCAACTTCAAAATGTTTCGGCTATTCGCAAAGCTCTCGTATGTGCAAAAAAAACAGCTGCTCGGTCAACGTCCGACTCACTACATAATTTTATGTTACTTTAAAATTTAAAACTTCTTTTAAAATGACTTGTTACGTAACAAAAAAACTTGTATAATACTGATTTACAATGAATTCTTACTTCAGAAAATATAAATTACTCTCCTTGATTTACAACCAGTCGTAAATAAATCAAACAATCCGCTATCGAATATGCTCAAATTCAAAAAAAAATATTGCAAGCATGAAAAAGTATTGACGTTATTTCATTATCTAATTCTTATAAAAGAAATGTACGTACAAAATTGTTAGCGCTGTGTGAAAATGAGGATTACAAAATATGTACACTTTAAAAAAAACTCAAGTTAGAAACATTTCACATCTATATTCAAAATAACCAGAATTATGGAAAAGTAAACAGCGAAATATCAAGTAAATTATTAGTTATAATTTGTATTACCTGTATGTATTATAATTAACATTACTGTTATATATTATAATTAACATAAAAAAAAAGAAATCGTCGAATATCTAAATTTTACAAAACCTGGCGGTACCTAATTTTATATAACAATAACCAAATGAAACAATCAGAACGCCGTCCGAAATAATTCACGATTGAATATGCCTTATACATTGAATTAATTAAACTTAAACCAAAAGGCATATACATTAGTTTAAATATGTACGAATAAACACATAATAGTATCACCAACACATATAAATTCAGAAAAATATAAGTTACCTGCACCACACACAGAATCGCCAATCGGAGCTTCCTTTTCTTACTCACAACGTTATTACATCAACCGCTCCTCTCGGTATATGATTAATGGGAACCAGCAGCATTTTAACTCGCAAATTTAGACTTGCATAAACTTTAGCAAATCGAACTTGACTTTAATAAGACAAAACTACTTTAAAATGCTTTTACTCGCTATGTACACATATACTAAACGAAATCATATTTACGCAAATCTTCTTCAGCATTATATTTACAGCAATTTTTGTGTGTTCTTCGAAGTCGGCAATATACGCGAAGGTTATCATTTAACCCAGGAATTCGTTAAATTAATCCACATAAACAATATACGTTACAGCCGGTCCATAGAATGGAGACTAAGCACTTAAAAAACATGAAAACAATGTCTAGATCCCAATTTTGTCATTACAAACAAACGATACACAACAGACAATAACTCGGGGATGTCATGAACCAATATGTTATCTTATTTAATGGAAACGGAGATCACTTATTCCACGGTAAATCGATACACCCTTAGTATATTCCAACATTCGTACTACCCCCGTTTCGTGGATTTTGCGATCCCGCGTACAAAGCGTGAGCCCTCGCCTTACATTGTGGCTAGACTGGCTTGAGATAGTTCAGAACTCGCCATTTTCAATTCTAACTTTTTCCCAATCACACAAATCTAAATTAGCCTATCATAAAAAAAGAATCGCTTGAATTTTAAGCGCGGTAAAAAGATCCTCAATACGAAAATAATCGAGAGAAAGAAATTACATCAACAACACAAAATGATATCACTAAATTATTTTTCGTTAGTACTTATTCTAGCTCATATAAATTCCTCCCATTCTACAATGACAAAACTTAGCAAAAGTGATATGGTATACTACATTCAGACGTATCTATGGCACCACATTCAACATTACACGTGGACGTTATCAGGAACAAAATACTTTTTAATTTCAAACCTTGGAACTTTTATACGATTACAATTTCAACTAATTGGAATTTTTTCGAAGAAATCTATTTTAAATACAATGCGTCAATTTTTTTATTCTTAAAAAAAAACTAACTATATTCCGGAAGCTTAATGTAACGAGAATACCTATCTACACAAAAGTCTTCTCATGCTACCTTAATTGTAACGCAAGTATCACCTGTGAGTGAAACGTAATTTTACAAATAAAATTAATTTATAAATATCTCCAAACCAAAAAAAAAGGTGATCAAATAAAAGCTCGCAAAAATTAAACTCTTTTAAATTCGAAATTCAAAAAAAAAAGTAGAACAAAACAACTATCTACCATATGATCTTTAAAATTTACCCACAGGGTGACACTCCCCTCACAAAATATTTTCCATCGGGAAATATCCAAAGAAAAATACTCCTAACCTAAAAGCAACCTACGCCAGGAACGAAAACGACTCTAAAACTAACAAAACTAAACCCACAGAAAACAAAACTAACCTAAGAACAAAAAAACTAATCCTAAAACCACTCCTTCCGTCTCGTTCGGTAATGTCATAATCGGTATCAATTCCCTCAACTAACGGAAAATCAAAACGATGCTGAAGGGATCACGGAAGCACGACATAGTGCAAACAATAGTACGATAAAGTCGCAATCGAAACTGTTCTACAAATTGCTTGGTGTAGCTTTCCAGGGAATACGTCCATGTTTCATAACAGTTTCGAAGAACTAAAATAATTAACAGTTCAAATATTATCTAATTAAATGTATGAATACTCCTTACAAAAAATTAATGTTAAACAGATAAATCAGTTCTACAAGTAACTGTTTTAAAATTAGTACAAACATATGTAAAATAAACGATTCTGGCAGATGAGTGTCCATGTAGAACCATTACTTATTCCTAATTACAAAAGATAGTTAAACCTACTGGGTATATTGTGACTAAAAATTCCTAGAGGTTTAATGTGACTGACCACGTAAAATATGGTCATTGTAATAATAACTTTGTGCATGTTTTATTAGAGAGCATAATTGTATAGTTTACCTTTAACCACTTTTTAGGTTAATCAAGTATTAACAAAGTGGTTTGGATTTACTTGAGGTTAATAAATATTTTTAATTTTTACGTAAAGACTTAATCGTCGAAATGTGGAAAACGAATTTGAGATTAATTTTTATAAATCTCCGCCTAGTATGCTTATATAGGTAGGTTTAAAAAATAAAATATTGTACCTCTAGAATTTTATAATTAAATTACTAAGTTCGAAGCTTTTACGGAAAAATATTTTCTGTGAGTAATTTACGTGTCGACATAATTAACGTAGAGTGAGTTACGATTAATTTGGGTTCTATAATGTTTGAAATTTATTTAAAATATGAAATACTGCAGAGTTTAAATTATATTTTTTATACTGAAGCAAATTATCACAAACACTTTGTTAAATTTATGTTCGTGCTGTAATTGAAATGTATTAAAAGTAGTCTTATTAAAAAAACCTCTTATACAGGGTGTCCATTAATTAATAATTTACAGTAGAATTGCAAATTTATGGGTGAAAATATTGTAGTTTTCTAAACATAGCTTAGCTCAAATGTTAATAGAAACAGTAGTATAATTTCCATATGATAATTTAACTTTCGATTTTTCTTATTAACTCATCTTTAAAGCAAACGTTTTTGCATAAAACTGTCACTAGGAGGAGGATCTGAATTTGTTAATAATTTTCATGTGAATTGTAGAGAGCGACATTCTGGATACTTAAACAGGAATGTAACTTTTTTGCGCCTTAGTGTGTTTGTGTTTTTAACCGGTTTTGTCCCTCAAAGTAACTGTTGTCGAGATTTTTGTATTTAAACTACTTATTGCGCTTTTTAAAATATGTAAATCACGCTTTATTGTATTTGGTTAATAAAATATTTCAATTACTTCAGATTACAACAGTAGTTCTGACTTTTGTTTTTTTTTTCATTATTAATTTATTAAATGCTTTAAAAATTATTATCTTAGAAATTTATCGATCATCAATGAAAATATTTTTATTTTAAATATAGTTTTATTTTATACTGCCCCTTAATGCACTTAACTAGCAGTATAAAAACTATACTTTAACACTAATAGAAGAATTCACGGCTTACTGTCTATCGCTAAGCGGTTATAACGAAGTTTTTAGAAAGAACTGAGGACATCATTTTATTCAGCATCTCTTGGAACGGTTTTGTACTAAATTTTACGAAAAAATATAGAATATTAATAATTTCAACGGTAGGAGTAAAATCAGAGCGTACTTGATTATTTTTGGATAATTTAGGACTTTAATAATCATTAAACTGCATTCTCTCAAAACTATGAAACACGCGAGGATGGAAGCAGCACTCATTTTATATAAAATAAATAAGTAAATACACAAAATAATTTGAAAAAGGGAAAAAATGGAAATAAATAGAATTCACTAAAAGTACTGTAGCATCCCCCAGGTACCCTATCTTGAAAAGCGTAATTTGAACTTATTTGCAATAATGCAAATTCAAGAACAAAACAATCGATAAGTGATTTATCTTGACTTGACTGACAATAATGTTACTATTCTCAAATTAATTGCCTGCCTACTTTGACTTTCCTGGCAATAATTAAAACATTAGAATTTATTCACAAGTCTGATATTTAATTACTCGCAAACCTCATATCTGATCAATGGAAGTGGCTGTCTAGTTGCATCATGAGGGGCAGGTAAAAAAAAATCAACGAGCTTGCGCAACGGTGGTTCAGCCCGTTAATATACTATTGTGGGAAAGAACCACCAATAAAACCCACTTTATTCATAAATAAGTAATTGCACAAGTACATTAATAAATCAAATAACAAAGAAAAAAACAAAGAAATGGTTAAATATATAACAGAACACCATTAAATCAGGTTAAAGTGCGTACAAAATTATAACATTAGGAGAAAATGAATAAAAAGCAGTTTAGTTACACAGAAACACAATAATAAAAAAACACATGTAGTCACACGCACAGTTGGGTCATAAATAATCAAAATAAAAATCATAATAAAAATCGTAATACCAAACATGTGGGCCTTTAAAGCCAATCATGCCGGTCTTTAAACACATAAAACAGTAAAGCAAATTACGGTACATGTAAAATACAACAACAGTAAAATTGCACAGGTGATAATAAGGTAAAGGCAAGGACAAAAGAAAACAGACAAGGAATTTACACGTACCCAATTATCTAGTGTCCACCAAAGCCCAAAATGCATAAGTCAAATTACAATAAATCACATACAAAGAGAAATCAGCTAGCAGGCAAATAATTCTACCTAACAACTGACAAAAAAAACTCATTCAAACAAAGCCTTACACGGGTAAGTTATAAATAAGTCCTAACATCGTGACCGATATATAAGTTGAGGTTACAAACTCATCCATGCAACAAATAAAGCAATAGAAATAAAAATTTGAGGTGTTTAATGGTCTGGCCCGGGAGTGTGTATCTACTTGGCAATTGCTTTTTACAATTAATAACCAGCTATATCATGTATCCGTTCACCAGCGACCTCTACACAAATATAAATATAAACAACAAACAACAATGCTAATTCACACAAATACCAGAGGGAGAGGGTCTGCACTGTCCTTTATTTTAGCAGATTTCAGCTTAATGAGACCGAGTACGGGTAAGATACCTTTGAAAGGCAATGTTTGGTATTTAATTGGTTATCTAGGCTGGTAAATGATTTGCTGCGAGCTTCCATTTATATAAAAATACCTACTTACACTTGAATGTCTATTCCTTTAATTGATTACAGACGCAACCCGTTAATCTACGGGGTTTAATTTCAAAAAGGGTGACTGTTATTTATAGATTAACATTTGAAAAACACATTACAACTAACACTCGAAACAAAAGTTGGCTAATTCAAAACAAAATGTACACGCACGAAATATTTGAAAGACAAACTGTTTACAATGAAGGTTTCTAATTAACCAAAAATCGATCTGGCTCGATCGACACTCTAACTGTAACTCCCGTTCCCCTGATTTCACACCTAACCAGCTTTACTCCCGCAATCAACCCCCATTTTTCAAAAGTAATATAAAAACAAGAAAAATTAATTTACGTTGAAACAGTTTCATATTAATTTTTAATTTAATTTTAAAAATATGCATTCGTCCGTATGAAGCCTACATTTCTCTCTCAAGTTTTCAAGTAACAAACAAAGATATCTTTTGATCGCGGTCTGTACCGACACAATTACTTATTAACCTAGTGATATTTTTACATTAAGAATAGGCGCATAAGAAATTCCAATGATTCGTTGCGCCCCTTCAGTAAAGTATTCTTTTAAGCGTACACCTGCTAGTCAGACCCTAACATGTGTTTTTCAAATACGAGTTACATACATTCTCACATTTCTTACATAGAATATATAAATAAAATATTTTAAAAACATTAGCAAATTACGATGCATTATCAAGATATTAAAAATCTACTAATTATATTTTCTATCGCGGTAACAATGGCGATTTGACAAACGTTTATTACAATAATAAAATTTTCGCGGTCCGCCACCTACAGTAACTAGACGAAAATCTTCTGTGGTACCAAAGAATCTGCAACATGCGCACAAAATATGTCTCAATAGCAATTTTAAAAATTTTTCTGCACTACTATTTCTATCTATATACAGTAATTTTCCAAAACGTAAATAACAGGGGTTATGATTTATTGAATATTAAGAAACAAAAATATTTCTTTTCTGAATTGTTTTCTCTTTAATGTTTTAATTTATAAAGGTTCCTGCAGTTTCAGCATTTGGTGTAGAATACCACTCCATTGTATTGTTTTTTAGATGAAAAATCAAGTAGCAAATAAGTACTTGCAAACAAAGTACAGGGTTGCCCATTTTCGACACTTTTCTGGTTATCTCGGTAATTATTGAACTTATCAAAAAACTGATATAGGTGTCATGTATTTGGGGAAACTAAAAATGGTAAAAGCAGAACTTAAAAATAATTCCGGTTTAGAAGATACGGGGTGGGGGGTAAAATGAAAAATTGTCGTACGTTTTATTACCAACAATAGAAGAAAATGTTTCATAGTTTGCCAAGTAGAATATTATGTCGTTCAATAATCACATCTACCGGGTCAAGCCAAAATTTTGTCCCATCCAACTTTATCATTTTAAACGGATCACCCTGTATATTTTTAGCCAAAAAAATTGCATTTGTAATTGTTTTTTCATATATAACATTTAATATAGTTTATTATTTAAATAAGTGAACAATCCTAATTTTTATATTAAATCAGTAGTAGGCCACACATTATGAGGTAAGAAAATGAAATAAAAGTTTACATTGTTCACTGAAATTGCAAGTTTAGAGCATCTTCTTAATGTTTCTTCATATTCGTACGATGTCTAAGAATACCTACTTAATAAATAGTTTAGTAGGCTACGGATAAAATCTAGTTGCCATGAAAACAGAACAGGATGAGTAGTTTTATTTAATGACAGACCGTAACGCGTTTCGAGTTTTCTGTTAGATAAAATGGTTTACGAAAACTATGAAAAATGTGATATGTTATGTGCATATATCGAATGTCAAAGAAATAAAGAAAATGCCCTAAACTCATATGTTCGACGTTACCCTGACAGGCAGCATCCATACCGTGATATTTTTAAAAGACTAGAAAACAATCTGAAGAATTATGGAAGCTTTCCTAAACCGAGACATGTTGAATATGCTAAGGAAAATAAGGGAAACGAAATAATAAATGTTCTTGGGTTGGTGGAATGTGAATTTCAAATAAGTTTCGCTTACTATTACCAATTACCTTGAATAATCTGATGCACTTATCATAATAATGTTATTAAAGTCAAATTCATTTTCAGCAATGAAATTCCACGTCTATAACCGAGCTGGTAGCGTAATAGTGACACGACCTGCTTAGCATTCGGGAGGTAATGGGTTCGATTCCGTTACCGTCTACCTTGTACGAGGTTTTTTCAGGGGTTTCCTCATATGCATATAGCGGCATTCTCACTGCGTATATGCACACCATCTGCGGCTACTTAGTTGAATGTCGTGGTAGTATTTTCCCCCTCAGAACCCTAACTCCGTTCCTTCCGATCCTATCCTGACCACACCCATCCTTAATTCCACCATGCATATATACATAATGTATGTATATATGCTGAGAATCAATGATTGTGGCTGAAGGAGCTCGGAAAGTTCGAGCAGCCAGGCCTCCCCCTTGGGGAGGGAATGAAATACGTGGCCTTTTCCTTTTTTTTCTACGTCTATACCAACAATATAAAAAGCAGTTGAGGTGTCAAAAACCAAGGATCAAAAGATATTAAAAAAATAATTACTTCCCATATAAAGTATTCTTAGCACAATATTTGCACCCCGGAGGTCATGAGAGAAGAATTGAATTTTGCCGTTGGTTTTTACATAAATGTATCGAAATTCTCAATTTTTATAAGAAAATCCTATGGTCCGATGAGGCAAAAATTACAAATGATGGAATTATGAACCGCCACAATGAAAAATACTGGATCAACACCAACCCGTATTTATTGAGAACAGTTCGCCGACAGGGTAAGTTTGGTTATAACATCAGTTGTTTTTTTAACGGATACAGGTTTGTCTATACAATTTGTGAAGAAAACCTGAATACTGAAAGATACCTAAATATTCTGGAAAGCTTTGGAAGAACGAACCCAGCCATAACACCTTAAGAGTCAGGGAATATTTAAATATAAACTTCACAGATAGATGGTTGGGAACGTATGGACCTGTTAGATGCCCGCCACGCTCTCCTGACATGACACCTCCAGATTTTTTTTATGGGGTCATCTAGAATCAGAGATGTATAAGGGAACCAATGAAACAGGAACAGATTCTTGAAGCAATCTATGCAGCATTTAGAAAAATGAAACCCGTTCATATTATTGATGCTCTAAGATCGGTTAGAGATCGTTGCCAAAAATGTATTGATTGCAGTGGAGGGCCATTTGAGTACCTTCGTCGATAAATGTACCACATTTTATTTCATTTTCTTACATCATAATGCATAGTCTACTACTGATTTAATATAAAAATTAAAATTGTTCGCTTATTTAAATATTAAACTAAACTGCTGGCCACTCGAACTTACTCATAATGATTTTTAGGCAAAATTTAAAGTTAAATATTTTCAATAGGAATGTAAATTTTTGAACGCGCCTTGCAAATTTTAAGAGCTAGTTTTTTTCGGATTACGCTGCATGACGTATATTTATCGTAGGACCATAGGTTTATTATATATGGGGTGATCAATGAAGTCATGCAAAAAATCAAAAAGTTTGTATGAGTGAAATTACCGCAAAAAATTTTTTTGGTCGTTGCAATATGGTTCGTTACTAAGGTAACATCAATATCTCTAGACGTTTTTGTCAGTTTTTGGATTAAGCTGCCTTGCACACACTACTCAACATAAAATTTGGGTAGCAACATTTTTAAAATGCTATAACTTGACATTGCATTGACGGTTCTTAATGATTTTTGCGGATTTGGAATCCTTGTTTCACGTAGATTTTCTATAGCCTAAGCATTTTATTTGACGGTTGAAATTTACACATTATACCGGGTCGATAATAAACAAAAACGTAGGGTACGACGCCCTCTAAAGGTTTGCCATTATTTAAGTTTTTGTAAAAATAAATTATCACCTCAAGTTGCTTTTATTTAATGTTCTTTTCACTGTTTTGTCCGAAACAAGGATTCCAAATCCGCAAAAATCATCAAGAACCGTCAATGCAATGTCAAGTTATAGCATTTTAAAAATTTTGCTACCCAAATTTTTACAAACTTTTTGATTTTTTGCATGACTTCATTGATCACCCCGTATATAATAAACCTATGGTCCTACGATAAATATACGTCATGCAGCTTAACCAGAAAAAAACTAGCTCTCAAAATTTGCAAGCCGCGTTCAAAAATTTGCATTCCTGGCCAGCAGCTAATATTAAATTTTATATGTATGAAAAGGCAATCAAAAATGCAACATTTTTGACTAAAAATATACAGGGTGTTGTATTTAAAATGAGAAAATTGGATGCGATAACTTTTTGTTTTGACCCGGTAGATGCGATTTTTGGGCGGCATAATATTCTACTTATCAAACTAAGAAACTTTCAAAGGAAACATTTTCTTCTATTATACTCCTGTGGCTGCGGGTGGTTGTGTAAGGATAGTTATGTATAGAGGGTTACCCTGCGGAATATTTTAATATACTATCAGGACATAAAAAAAAAATTGGGTAGACATCTGGGGTCCTGGCCGGATTTCAGAAAATGACGTGATAAGTTATGCGTATTACCGGTTCATGGATATAATAGGCTCTTCCAAAAGTTGTGCTAAACCATTGCAATATGGGTATCTAATGAAAGCTACTGATTAGAAGAACATGTTTTTAGCATCAAAAAATTAATTTCTATTTATATGACGTCATTATAGTTATACTTCCAGTTCATTGAAATGCATAACTATTATGTTTTTTCATCATTAATGATGAACCTACAGAAATAAAACAGTTCTTGGGATATGACGATATATTTTCATAAATGGATATAATATAGTAACTAACAAATTCTTACAATCTTATTAAACAAAGGTACGTAATTACAGTTATTTAACCTAATAAATCAACAGGGTAACTCACGAAATCCTTTTAGTTAGAAACAGTAGCCTACTAAAAAATCACCATAACTTTTTACTATCAGTCTATATGAGTGTTTTGGCAGTCTATGTTCTCAGGTAGAACAGCTTGACATTTACAGAAACTGATACATGGAATTGCATTACGTTTGCATTCACAACTTTGTCTTGCGCACTTCTTGCATTTGCAGCTTAGTATAAGGTCGTCTGGTAGAATTTTTCTATCATTAGAAGGAAGTAGTAGTCCATCTAGAGTACTCATAGCCATATTGAAGGGATCCAGTTTTCTGGGTCTCTCCAGGCATGTTGTATACATATGGGTTATGTAGAATGCTCTTCGGATGTGACTGGTGATTTCTCTACTTGTTGGAGGAAGATCTTTCAAGGAAGTAGCTTTACTGTGATGATATAGCCAATATCGTAGTTCGTCTAAAGTTTTGAACTGAGAGTCCTTCTTAAATAGTTGAACAATGTACGATTCAGCATTTGCTGAACATTCTTCTCCATAATTTGCACTCCTTCCAAACCCGGTAAGATACATCACGGGATTTGCTTTTAGCGCAGCAGATTTGGTACCAACTTTACTTGTGTTGTCGCAACCGCCTATAGAATGCACAGATGGCAGAATGCGGCAAACATCAGAGCCTAATTTTGCACACAAAGTGTGCACAGGAATGTGCCGAACTGAATTACCAACACCTGCCCGAATCCAAACTTCCTCCAGTCCTTGTTCATTTAAAACATTTCAGTAATAAATTAGGAGAACCAAAACGTCTGTGTCCGAAGACAGCACAACAATTCTTTTATAACCTGCTCTTGCAGCATGCATTGCTTGGGGTATGATGCGTAAATCAGCTTCTTCGATGTCATAACATAGCTCAGGAAGTTGTACTATGCTGTTCTGGAAACTAACTGCAGCAGTGGGAGCATCACCGCCTGTACCACTCATTACAACTGTAGCATGAGGGAACTTTGTATTTGCTTCAGAGATGATGCGTTCTTTCAAAAAAACCTGTAACTTTGTCTTGTTACTACTTGAAGGCCAGAATGTGTTTAGGTTTTTGGGCAGAGGAACATTAGCTGCTATGGAGTGGATGTCTATCGGTGTTGTTTTTGTACGACGAAGTCTTTCAGCATCTTTCACAGATCCTGCAACATATGTATCGAAGATAAAATCCATCCTTGTAGCACTGCAAGCCCTGCTACGAATTATATTTAGGAAGCCATCACCGAATGAACCATAGTTTTCGTGTTTCTTCATTTCAATACCCCTTATATTTGCCATAACATCGACAAGACATGCAGTTTGGAGCTGATCCCATTTATCTTGTGTAACATAATCACTGGGTTGTAGAGTTTTTTCAAGTTCTGTCATCAAGTTGCTTTTAATAGCTTTGGTGATATTCCCATCATTTTCAAACAAATAGTTATTTGAAAGAACAATGTTATACGAAAAGAGAGCCTTCATGCTATAATTCCGTTCACGTGCAAGATCAAGAGTTTTTGCTCCTTCATTACCATCTTTCGTTGTCCTTTTTTTACCAATAGCTGTTGATGTTTATATGTTGCGTTGCTGGAATGTTGGAAGATTTTGTCTATGAATGACATCCCAGATTGTACTGCTTTTATTAATGAATCTTTTATCACGGAAAGAAGTGTAAAGTTCAGCACCGATATTTTGGAATTGTAGAAGCTTTACAGCTACTTCTGAAGGAACACTTTCCCTAGTTAATATGTTGTGCAGGGTTTTGCACCTTCTGTGTCCTGCATCATAAATGGATTAGCATATGACGCTACATACGCAACCATGGCGCGAACACTGTCTTCATTCTTTTGTGTCTCTGAATTGTTGAAGTCATGGTGTAAGCTCAATTCACTATTGCTTGTGTTAATTCCACTAATATCTTACATCTTATAAACTATCTTAAACTTTGTTAAAACAGCGAGAATGAAACTGACAACTTATAACGTGATTTCTTTTAGCTCCCGAACAACAACTTATCATTTCGTATACAGGAAAACTCACTCGTACAGAACAATTAACTCTTGTCGTTGATACAACGTGATTGGACGAGGGTTCCGTGGCGGGGGAAAGGCACCAAGCATTGGCGTAGTATCCCGACTTTGGGGAATAAAGATCAATATATTATTTAAGGGCCGCAACGAAATTAACTTTTTGATGCTAAAAACATGTTCTCCTAATCAGTAGCTTTCATTAGATACCCATATTGCAATGGTTTAGCACAACTTTTGGAAGAGCCTATTATATCCATTGACCGGTAATACGCATAACTTATGATGTCATTTTCTGAAATCCGGCCAGGACCCCAGATGTCTACCCAATTTTTTTTTATGTCCTGATAGTATATTAAAATATTCCGCAGGGTAACCCTCTATACATAACTATCCTTACCCAACCACCCTCAGCCACTGTAGTATTACTAGTAATAAAACATACAGGGGATAAATTTAAAATCGACAGTTTTTCGTTATTAGGGTACTGTTCCTAGATGAGGAAACAAGATGCTGGTTGGTCAAATTTAGTTAAGGTTGTTTGTGTACCACATGTGTAGCGTACTTGTGTTTTTAGCTAATAAGCGAGACCCACTGGTGTGTCACACTTGGATTCTTAATGCATAAGTTTGTACTTATTAAATACCTTCAGAGAAATTGCAGGAAAAATTAGTCACTCATACTTATTATGTAACCACTAAAACGCTAAGCCTTACATGTTTGCATATTTACTTGTTAAGCTTTTTGTTTTGAAGGTATCGTGTCTGTTTTCTAGCGCATGTATTTATTTACCTATTTATGTGTGGTTAGGTACTTGGGTACTTGTTTGCAAGCTAAATAGCTTGTCCAGTTTTTTTATTTGGCCATTGGGATGTTTCTTATTGCATGTTTTGGCTGCTTCGGTATGTTCTCTTCCTTTTTTCGTGGAAGTTTGACGTCTTTGACTGTTTGTTGGTTGTCTCTCTGTTTTTGAGGATACATGTTTGCATGTTTACTTGTTTTGTGTGTTTGTACGTTGAGAGAGTTTACATACTTCTGAGTTTACTTGTTTGGGCGTTTACTTGTTTGTATGTTTTAGTTTACTTGTTTGAGGTGTTTAAATGTTTGCAGTATCTTGTTGGCTAATTTTATTGCATTAGGGATGCGTGTTTTCACGATTCTATGGTTTATTTATTGTTAACGTGTTTGTATGTGTATGGGTGCTTAGATGCTTAGGTACTTGTTAAATAGTTTATTTAATTTCTTTGATTGGGACGTTTCGGTTGTTTCGGACAGGTTTGGTGTGCTTGGGGCTAGTTTTTTTTTGGTTTGGTGATTGGATGTTTGCATGTTTACTTGTTTGTGTTTGTATGAGTACGGGGTTTACATAATTTGTGCTTGAGCGCTCATTTGATTTCTAGTTCATTTGTTTGCGTGTTTATAGATTTACACGGATGTATACCTATGTGCATGATGCTTGTTTGGTTTTTTGTTTATTTGGGTATTTGCGTATTAGCTAAGCTGTTGTTAGCCATGGCTTCTTGTACTTTTAGTATAAACTTTGTGCGATTTTATACCTATGTAAGGTAAACGTTGTTTTTAACCTTGGTCCATGTGTCGCCGATTGTACAAATAGTTGTCTACGTTTATTGATGGTTTTACGTGGTAAAAAGAATTAAAGAAAGTAGTTTTTATTTTAGGAGATATCAGATGATCCTTTATTAGGTAATTGGTGATTTGTTACTTTAGTTTTTATGTGGAAATTGCATCATTAAACGTTGTTTCTTTGTAGCTAAGAGTATTTTAGGAAATCATGTAGAGTTGTCAAGAGACGCGATACTGAGAATTGAATGTAGATAAGAAAGTGGGTTGGGGAGATTATAGCGTTTATAGTGGGTTACGTAGGGTTGGTTTTCGAGACGATGGAGTCGCCGAAAACAGATCGCGTTTCAGATATTTACGTGGTTGTCTGTTGATGGAAATTTGTGTTAGTGACGTATTTTTTTACTTCCTTTTCACGGAAATTGTTTCGTTTTTATCGCGCGAACAGTTTGAATGAATTTTTAGCGAAGTGATTGGTTAGGCTTCGTAGAGTTGAAGATGACGAATTCTGGTGAAGTCGCGGTTGAGAGCGACGCGTTAAGAAGAATGTGCGCAAGCAAGTACCCCGTGATTGCACGGTGTCATTGAATTATACCTCCTTTAAGAGAGTGTGCATCTGACTAACATGTTGTGTAACACAGTTTTGAGGGTTGTTAAGCCGTTTTGCGTTGACGTATATTTTATGAAGAGATTGCAGGTCACACCTTATTTTTGTGTAGTTTTGTTTTCCTGGTGCACTTGTATTACCCAAGGGAACGATAATCGTGAACAGCTTTATTAAATGTTTAAGTAATTTAAAGGGTTGGTTTAATGAACTTGTGATTGTTGACTTGTAATTATTGGAAGTAACCTGTTGCTCCGATAAATCACCTTGAGCCCTGCTGACGGCAATTGCATAAAACCATCAGTTTTTGTAGTAGCATTTTAAATAATGTAAGGGGTGCTCTTGGTGAAGAGTGGCCAGCGACCGTGCTAACAGGGGAGATCGAGGTCTAATGCCATGAGCATCCTTTTTCTGGTTGTGTTCATGCATCCTGAATACGTTAGGTGATACTGTTCAAGTTCTTATTGTTATTTTAGTTTGTAATAAATATGTTTATTTGTAATCTCCTTAACAGACACTAAATAAGCACTTATTATGATTCTTCAGTTTTTAAGGAATAGGTTAAACATTCTGGTTTATTGGTATACTAGTGGACGCTTGAAGAATTTCATGTTTTAAATTTTACTTTACATCGATTACAACTCGCCTCCTTTCCTTACAAGCGTAAAAAATACATATCCTGGTAAATTAAATAAATTAGTATTTAAAGCCGGTTTTAAAAAGGTTTCTGTAACTGCGATTATATCTAATTGATTATTTCCAAAAACATGTTTAAATTTTTCCCAATGAGCAACGATTGATTCAACGGTAATGTGTGTTTAGTTATCATTTGAAAATGTATTTGTTAAAGACATGAGTAATTGTATAAAGAAAAAATGATTTATTCTATTAATTCACTTTTGAGTTTGGTTATATCAGGGATCGATTTTAAATCACTATCCGGGGTTATCTTCACACACAAACTATAGCTTTTATCGAACAAAACGTATTTTAGGTTCCTTTCCTTTTGAATTAACTTAATATATCTAAGTAGCTTTTTGTTATTGAAAGTGAGTCTATTGTTAATGTAAATTTTAGATAAGTTGCCCTCTCAATTTTTATATGTATGCAAAATAATATTTTTATCAATTTTTCTTACCAGACTCGTAACAATAACTCCAGGTGTTCATGTAAAAGCATTACCACGGGTACGATAAACTTCATTGAACAAATTATTATTGACATCATGGCCAGTAATTCTAAAAATATTTTTAATCATTTGCTATAATATTTTCATTATCTCTATAAGGTACTCCATGAACTTCTAAATCATTTATAAGTAACTTTTGTTCTAGTTTCAATTTTAGTTATTTTAGTTGTAACGGATTTATACATATTTGTGAAATCGTCAATTCTACTTAGTATCTCAGCATATTGTTTAACGCTTGAGTAAATTCTTTGTTAGAATTTTTAATCTTTTGGCGTATACGTTTATTCCAGACATTATTGCAGATAAATCAATAGTAGATGGAAATGTTTGACATTGTGAACGTTGATACTCTTTATTGTTGTCACGAATTAAAACGTTTTCTTCTTTTGATAAAGTAACACATTTGATATGAATTGGACGTGTTCACTTTATGCAAATCAGTTTATAAGGATTATGGTCAAAACCATTGTAACACGATACACATATCTGTTTGCGGTTCGAAGGCTAGAACTAGAGAGAGCGATAGAGAGAATGTGAGAGTGGGTTTTTGCCAGTTTTGTGTTTGTATGGTTGTGTGTTTATGTTTGGACGCTGAGTAACGGCATGTTTGTAGGCTTACATATTTTGTATTTGGGCGTTTACTGCATTGCTAGTTTTCTTTGTTAGAAGTATTTGCGTGTTTGGATATTTATTCGTTTGCTAGTATCTTTTGTTTGCATGTGTGTATTTGCTAGCTAGATTTTTTCATATTCTAGTTGTTTTGGTATATTTTCTTGCATGGTTTGTGCAAGTCGGTGTTTTGATAGTTTACTTGTATGTGTATGTGTTTTTCTACTACTAGATTTTTGCATGTTTTGACATATTTTCTTGTTTTGTTCATGCTTCTGGTGTTTGCAAATTGTATGCTAACTACTAACTATACCACAAGATAACATTTTTGGCTTAAATCGTACCACTATATTGCATTACACACGGTATACCAACTTTTAAGCTGGTGCTACTTTTTAATAACAGATATTAATTCCTAACAATTTGTTTTTAATAACGCACATTAAATAACAGACCCGATAAAAACGGTTAAGAGATATTTTTTTTGTAATGGCAACGATGAAAGGTGCCACCAGTCTCAGATGTTATTAATATTTTTTCAAATGATGATTTTTAGTTGCACGTATTAAACCTTAACGATTGTTATATCGCATACGGTAAAAGAGCGTACGTAAATACACAGCGAATTAGTATTTCCGTGAAATACCTTTATTGATTTATTAGCCCCTGCATACCCGACGTTAATAATTTTGAAAATGTTTTAAGGTGTATGTTCATTTTTACCTTCCATACAAATACATATGTAGGTATAGAGGGTTAGCCAATCGACTTTTTTTTCACTAACACTAAGTCCACTTATTAGCTCATTTTACAAGTTTCGACAAGATCGGTCATGATGTCTGTGCATCTGTGTGTGTGAATGTACAGGGTGTCCTATTTTCGATGTAATTGGGGGATTTTAGGTTTTCCTCAAATAGATAGAGTAAAATCATGGTCGGGACCCTTGGACCGATTTTTGAAACAAATTTAATAATCTAAAGAACATTTCAATATCTCGACTCGTTTGGGAAATATAGGGTCTTTTTCGTTTTATGCCGTTTTCTTTAAAATCCCGTAACTTTTTTGTTTGTGAATATTTAAAATTTTGGTAAAAACATCTTTTGTTCCTTTTTTTAAGTGCAATTTAGTGGCGTACTCGATTTTCTTCTAACTTTATTTGTTTCTGAGTTACAGACCAAAGTTGCATTTTTTGGTAACCATAGTTGGCTATGACTCCATTAATTAGAGATTTCTTTTAGCTTTCTGAAAATATATAGTTTCATATATTTATCTCGGTAAATAAGAAAATTATAAACGATTTTTTGAAAAATACCTCTTGATCAAGTCATCTATGAACCTTTGTTTACTGCACGCATTCGTTGCTAGTTATTTGACATTTCACGCAGTTGTTTCATATAAATAGATGGTGGAAACGTAAATGTGATTAGATTTATTGTTTCAAAACTTTGCTTAAATAATTAACTTAAATAACTTTTTTGTGATGGCTGTCAATAATACGAAGTATGAAAATTTTGAAAAGTTAGATATGATTGGCATATACTATCAGTGTAATTTTAATGCAGACCAAGCTGCAGAGGCATATTTTAATAGGTAGGTTGTGCGTTTAACATTTTAATAATGCTAGTATTTATAAAAACGCAAAATAATAAAGCTACTTTATTGAAGATTCCCTGAACGAAGACATCCCAACAAGAATATATTCGCCAGATTAAAAGTACATCTATTAACTTATGGATCTTTTGAGAAGCCTAGGTATATGAAAATATTAAACATTTGTCTTCCACAACTGCTAGATGAAATTCCATTAGCGCAGAGGGTAAATGTTTATTTTCAACAAGCCTTGTCGTAATACTGTTTTAGTCCGAGATTACTTAAACCGAAACTTTAACAATCAATGGATTGGCAATAACGGACCTATTCAGTGGCCAGCAAGATCTCCAGATCTTCATACTGGATTTCTTTTTTGGGGATTTTTAAAAAATAAAATATATCATACTCGCCACGAAACATACGAATAATTGGTCAATTCAACCAGAACAGAATTTGAAGATTTAAGGCATACATCTATTCATTTCATTAAGGTAATTGAGTGTATTTCGCGCCGATGTGAAGTTTGTTTACATCATAATGGACATCAGTTTGAACCATACCTAAAATAAGAAAAAATCAATAAGTTTTAATATGGCATAAAATGCTATGAGGACATTTTTATCTAGTTTTAAAATAAGTTCTGTGCATAGTAATATACTTCCTTTTGAATATATGAAACTATACTATACATAAGTGATTTGATCAAGAGGTGTTTTCAAAAATCGTTTATAATTTTCTTATTTACCGAGATAAATATATCAAACTATATATTTTCAGAAAGCTAAAAGAAATCTCTAATTAATGGAGTCATAGCCAACTAAGGGTACCATTTAAAAAAATGCAACTTTGGTCTGTAACTCGGAAACAAATTAAGTTAGAAAAAAATCGAGTACGCCACTAAATCGCACATAAAAAAAGGCACAAAAGATGTTTTTACCAAAATTTTAAATGTTCACAAACAAAAAAGTTACGGGATTTTAAAGAAAACGGCATAAAACGAAAAACACTCTATATTACCCAAACGAGTCGAGATATTGAAATGTTCTTTAGATTATTAAATTTGTTTCAAAAATCGGTCCAAGGGTCCTGACCATGATTTTACTCTATCTATTTGGGAAATACCTAAAACCCCCCAATTACATCGAAAATAGGACACCCTGTACATTAGTATCCACGATAACACCAGAACGAAAATACCTACGTACGAACAATTTTGAATTTAAGCTTGTTTTCATTGGGCTTGGATCTGAGTAGATCTGGTGAGAAATCCAGTGGCTTATTAGAGTTTTATCAAATATTTCTAAAACAGCTGCATATTTCAAAGATATAAAAATACCCAAATATAGACCTTAAACATATCGATTAATTATGCTCTATGTAATTTTTTGATACGACGCGGCAAAAAAATCCTAAGGTAGAATTTAAATGTTAGTTCAAACTTTTTCATTATCTGAATAACGATTAATTTTATAAGAAAAACTGGACATTTTTAAAAAAAAATTTAATTTGTATAACTTTTCTTTATAAAGTTTTTTAATATAACGCTAGGTAAACCTAATAAAAGTAGGTATTCACGTTCAGTTCGCCGGACGATTTTCGTCGGAAAGGCAACGGTCAGCCGTACGCTTTTCAATACACACGCACAGGCGGACGGACGATCATTTCCTATCGCCAGCCGACAACTGTGAAAATCGCAACGTGTGTACTGCAGAGTTTGTAAGAGATTTCGTTATTTAATTTTACGTGTTCGTGGAAGGTGAACAACAAAGTGTACGCCGACAGAATTTTAAGAAATAGAGCATATGACGAACTATTTTAAAACAATCGACGAACATGCTACTTTGGATTTGGTTAAAAATAAAATTAAAAACATGAGGAGTGCGTTCAGAAAAGAACTGAAAAAAGTGAAACAATCCAAAAAAAGTGGTTCCTCTGCGGACGATATGTACACTCCTTCCTTGTGGTATTACGAGTTGCTGTTGTTTACTATCAAACATGAGGAATGTCGGGAAACATACGGCGAGGTTGCGGGCGACAACCCAATTTCCCCAATTGGGGAAAATGAAGTCCACAATGAAAGTCAAGTAAGTAGATATGTATTACAGTTATTATTAGTTTTTGTGGTCCTAAACATACAGTACTTATTTATCCTATGATATTATGATAAAAATTAGTTTTATAAAAAGTTATCTTGCCATGGTACTTTTCCGGCCGATGCGAAATAATGTTTATATTTTTCACGATTTTGTTTACATTTTCCGCGACAATGTTATTGTGGCCAAGTTGTAGTCCGTGTAAATTGTTACCTTGCCTCAATCCGCCCTGTGATGTTTTCGCCAGTGTCCAAAATTTCATTGTCAAAAGAATTAATAGGTGGGTATGATGACTTTGCGTGTCTGCGTAAAAGATTATGCAGCACACAAGTGAGAAGCATTCGTTCAATTTTCTACAGGTTTTAACGAGTGGTATCATCGATTATTTATCATAACACGTGTTATATTTGGTAAGAGAATGTAATGAACGTTAATAGAAAAAATATTTTTAAAAGTTTACAATTTTAAATGATCTGTCACTTTGATAGTAAATATTACAATTATTTATTTCTTTGAAACTTTTTGTCACTTTGACAGTAAACTATTTTATTCATTAAAATCATGTGACAGGCAACATGCGATTTTGTTTTTGTATTTTAAGTAATCAAAAATGTACCATGCGACATGTGAATTATATTCTCAGTTTAATAACAGAAAGTGATTTTTTTACAATTTCTATTATAACAAGTTAGCCGTGAACAAATGACAGGTAGATATTATTCAGTAATAATTAGCAGCTTGTCATTTAACAAACTTCTTTGAGATTATGTAGTGTTTACTAATTTGTAAACACTTAAATACTGTTTGAAATGAACTTTCCTGTTAAGGAATTAACAGACATGATATGGGTACTGGGAGAATGTATGAAAAATTGTTTATTAGCACAAAGAATTTACAAAGGGATATCCCGTACGAAGACAACCCGAGAAAATAACGTTGGAAAGGTTAGTAGATCGTTTTAATCGTACGGGTTCAGTAGTTTATGAAAAAAAGGAAAAGACAAAACCTGTACTTAACGAGGAAAATGAATTTAACGTGATGCTTGAAGTTACGCATAATCCACATGTTAGTACACGTGAAATCTCGCGTCAACCTGATATTAGTGACAGGTCCGTCCGAAGAATACTGCGTAAAAATAAGATGCATCCATACCATATCCAGTTGCATCAAGAGTTACTCGAAGATGACTATCCCAGAAGGGTTGCTTTTTGTGAATGGGCTTAACAACAAATCCACAATCAGGCGGATTTCTTTGATTTTGTCCTCTTTGGAGACGAAGCCACGTTGCATAAAAATGAAACTGTGAGAAGACATAATTTCGATGGAACTTTAAATTATCAGGTTTATTTGGACTTTTTAGAAAATCATTTACCATTATTGTTGGCAAACGTTCCTCTTAACATTCGTCAAAGGATGTCAAACGATGGAGCTCCGGTACATCACACTAGATTAGGTGGGAAGAGGAGGACCCATTGCATGACCAGCTCGTTCACCAGAGTAAAATTGATTTCTTCAAGTGGGGTTATGTGAAAAACCGTGTGTATCAAATACCTCCAACCACACAAGATGGTATGAAGAATAGAATACGAGAAGGAATCCAGAGTATTAAGGTAGAAATGTTAAGAAATGTCAGTCGAAAATTTGAAGATCGACCGCAATGCTATTGATGGTTTCGGTGGACATTTTGAACATTTATTATGAAATTAATTAATTTTATAAAAATTTTGTCTTAATAACCGATGCATTTTGAATTTTTTATAATAATTTGTCACACTTTGATTTGTTCACGGCTAACGCGTTATAATAGAAATTTTAAAAACTCTCTTTCTGTTATTAAATTGAAAATATCTCAGAAACTAACGATTTTGGCTATAGGGAGTCCTTAATAAACATGAAAGAACATAAAGTGTATTTTCACTTTTTAAAATAAAATACAGGGTGATTCATTTGAAAAAATTGACAAAATTATGTGTCCGAGTTTTGGATCGCTCTAAATTCAATTGGTGCAATAATAAAGAACTAGCACTTTCTCGTAACGCTGTATCAATGTCAAAAAGTTATGTCTGGAAAAAATTATTGTTAGGTTGTTCTGTCTAAGCTAAGGACGTTGAAATGAGAATAATTTTCGTGTACAATTGACCATAACTTTTGAAATACCCTCTATAACGTAATGAAGTATGGGGGAGATGAGCTTAACCCTACGTTAGTCGCGTGGTCTACAGTCGTAGACCACATTTGTTTGCAGTGTGACGATTAAGTGTTAGGTTAGTTTGCGCATGTACACCCTTGAGTAGCTGTTGGTTATATTGTCTACTATACAGTTAGTATGCTAAATGCCATCTGCGAAGGTTGTTGAGTGAGTTTTCAGGAATCAAATACGACTGGTCTACGACCGTAGACCGCGCGACTATCCGTGCTACATTTTTCGACGCGCTTGAATTTTTTATTTTTCTAATTTTCATATATTTTGGTAAGTATTATGTGTTTGTTCCTTTCTGAAGCCTATCGTATATTTGTGAATTGTAGACATATACATGTCTGCTCCAAAAAAAAATCCGTATTGAGAGTAGTAGAGATCCATATGTTTGGTGGCGATGGTTTGAAGAACTATCTAGCGGCGACTCTGAAGAAGTTGTATCAAACGAAAATGAAGATGCCTTGTCAGAAAAAAATTCAAATGATGATAACGCTAGGAGTTTCTATCTTGGAAAAGATGGAACAACTAAGTGGATGAACAATACTTCCAATGTACAAGTGCGTGTTCGTTCTAAAAATATTAGTAAACTTTTACCCGGATCAAAACGTAATGCGCGTAATACGAGATCTGAAATCGAGTGCCTAAATCTCTTCGTGAACGAAAAAATTATTCGAGTGATAACTAAATCAACAAATATATATATTGACAAAATCCGAAACAACTTTGAAAGTGATCGGGACGCGAGATCAACTGATGAGCGATAAATGAGTGCATTTATAGGAATTCTCTTTTTGATTGGTACGCTGAGAAGTGCAAGAAAAAATGTTCATAAAGTTTGGGACAATTCTGAAGGTAACGGTGTCGAATCATGCTTCCTTGCAATGAACGAAAGACGATTTAGATTTCTTGTAAAATGCCTGAGATTTGATGACTTCAGAAATAGAAATGAAAGAAGAGAAATGGATAAACTTGCGCCAATTAGGGACTTATTCGAAATGTTTTTGGCAAATTTTCAAAATAACTTTATTGCTAGTGAATGTGTAACTGTTGATAAACAGTTATTAGCATTTAGAGGACGTTGTTCCTTCAAACAATTTATACCAAATAAACCGGAAAAGTATGGGATCAAGATGTACGCTTTAGTTGATGCGAAAACATCATACACATTTAATCTTGAACCATATGTAGGAAACAACCAGAGGGTCCATACAAGTTTAGCAACTCAGTCGAAGAGTTGTGTTTCGATTAGTACAGTAGAAGGAACTAATCGCAATATTACTGGCGACAATTTTTTCGAGTATACCACTGACAAAGAAATTGTTACAACAGAAAAAGTTGATATATGTTGGTATCAAAAATAAACGCGAGATATTAAATTTTTACCAAAGAAGAACAGGGAAGCAAAGACTTTCTTTTGAATTTCAGAGATGTATTTCTCATATTGCTCTAAGAAAAACAAAGCAGTACTTTTGATTTCGTCTATGCACCACGACGATGCCATTGATCCTGAAACGGGCGACGACAAAAGACCAGAAATTATAACTTGTTATAATAAAACCAAGATAGGGGTAGATTTAGTAGACCAGTTGTGTGCCAAGTATAACGTCGCAAGAAATACACGTCGTTGGCCAATGATTATATTTTATGACCTTTTGAATATTTCCGATATAAACGCCCTTTGCGTTTACAAAGCCAACCAACGCGAAGGAAGAAAAATCTTAAGAAGCGACTTTATTGAAAAGTTTTCATGGGAACTTATAAAACCGCAAATACAGTTTCGATCAACTATTATAAGATTACCTGTAGAACTAAGGCGGCGAACGCAGCCCTACTTGTATTGAAGAGGCAGTTCTACCGACTAGGCCAACAAATTACGTTACGTTTTTATTTGTCCTAGAAGAAAGAACAAATCCACTAGAAAATCATGCATGAAATTCGACAAATATGCACATGAGAGATACATGCGTAGAATGTTTCTGAATGAAAACCTCAACTTTAATTCTTCATCCTTGCCCATTTGATTATGATACTGTTTATTTTATGCAGAGTGTTTTCATTTATATGTACGAGTTGAAATAAAATAGAATTTTATTTGTTTAGCTTTAGTTATAAAGTTTAATACTGTCAATGTCAATAAACCTTTAAAAAATATATATTTTTTTTGCCAGAACTCATCTATATATCTCAACATAAATTGTATTTTGTATGGAAGAGCAGACAGACTTCATTAAACTCTAATATACTAATTTTTTAAAAAGATTCAAATTGTCTATTATAGACAACAATCAAAATGGTCTACAATCGCAGACCACGCGACCGAACTCGTGACTAAAATTGACGCGACTAACGTAGGGTTAATCTAAATTTGAAATAATATATAGGGCGTCACATTTAAAAAAAAGTATGATTGGTTCACCCTGGTTATACGTAACACCCTGTAAATACGAAAATAATTTTATAATGTGAAGTTTGAAGTTGCCTATAATTTTTGTAAATAACTTTTTTTGATATCTCCTTTAATAACGGATATATCGTACTTCGACGCACTAATGCCGCACTCTGTATGTAAATTGACAACAATATTGGCGTCGGCAGCTAGACTTTTTCCAACAAATGAAAACCTTAAAATAAAATTCTGGCTCCGTTATTTGTGACTACGCAAAATTACGTTCATAAAAAAAATCATCGAAATCTATCAAGCGGTTGTCTCGCAATCTGCGTGAACTAAATGACGCGATTATTTTAATTTTAATAGGATTCTTTAACCTTATTTCGTGGAATTTCGTAATTAGTAGCAGTAATGTTTCAGATATAATTCCACAAATGTTTTATATAAATATTTCTCAACGCGTTTCAATAGAATATACACCTTATAAAGAGAAAATATATAAGTGGAAAAAAGAGGCATAAATAAATATTTATATAAAACATTTGTGGAACTATATTTGAACCATTAGTGCTATTGTTTAGTATATATATTTTTTAAAATTATAATCGCTCAGGATAACTGATACTAATTTAAAAAAACAATCAAAAGAAGCACGTTTGATTAATAAATGATCTGCAAGATAAGTTATAGTTTGCATTAAGTTTCTAATGATCAACAAGAAAGTTATAAACAAATATGTCCACCTTCATTTAAATGTAATATTTCAAGTTTATTTCGGTTTTCTTCGTAAAATTAATGATTACTACACAATAACTCGTTCAAACTCCTTTTGTTCTATATTAATCTTTACATTTTTGAAATTTATTTAATTACTTTCATAAAAAGTGGCTATGAAAAACAGCTTTAGTTAAAATTAGACAAGGTTACGTTGTATTCAAATATCATCAGAGATTTGATTATGCAATAGGCAATTCTGAACAAAGAAACTAAAATAACACCAAGACGTACCTACTGTTCATTGAATTTAATTTACAATTTCTACTATAACGTGACTTTGCTAAATTAGAATAAATCACGATATTTTTGCATTAAACTCAATTACAACTAATTTTGTTACCAAATATTATTTTAGTTGTAGTAATTACAAAAAAAATTTATTCTGTATTTAGAATGTTTATTATTAATTAAAATTATAATATTTAAAGGTATGAACATTTTTGGGTGCAAATTACGATAACACATTAACAATTTCAATATTTACTTACAAGAATTTTGGTGACGGCTTTATGCTTGCCACTTGATGCTTTTTCATCGATTATATAAAGTAGTTTAAATCACATTTAGAATACTTGGCGTGAGAATTTTATTGATTTAGTCTGAAATAACATAATGCATTTTAGAAGTCTTTTTATTTAATGTCAAATTTTTGTTTGCCAATATCCCATTTAGTCTTTAAATAAGATATTTACTTTGTTTTAATCAAAATAAACAAAGGCAACTCAATTCCAGGAATAGGGCATAAGCTAAACAACGAAAAATACTTATAGGTAATGCATAGTAAAGGTAAATATTACAACGTCTAAGGAAGTGATGAAAAATGCGGAAGGAAATGCTTGCTACATATGTCAATAAAAAGTTGTATGTAGCTTAAAACGAAATGTGTGCAACATTTGTTATACTTATACTGGATATAAGGTAACCAGCAATCTAAGTAGCTTTGGTTTTATAAAAAACAAAACAATACCGATTTTTGTATTGTTATTCTTTGATTATACGCCGTAAACATAATGTCTTTGAAATATTCCTTTGTTTTATTTGGATCTTTATCCTATCATCTTGTTTATTTATCTCTTATAAAGATCTCTTTCCGGTATTTTCAGGGTATCACAGCTATTTTTTTGTTGTTTATTCTTATATTATGTTGTGTGGGTTTTGAATTTTTCGAATTTTCTTCTACGTAATGTGAATTTTGTACATTTCCTTGTAACGTCTAACAGACAATTTCTACACAAATAAAAAGTTTATTTCATCATTGAATTTTATTTTTTTTCTATACGTAACGGCGCATGCGGTTTCCAAGCTTATTTTAACACGTTGGCTGTCGTGTGAGCGCAATGTGGTGTCCCGCTGAATTTTTGATAATGGCCATATGACGCAACATAGGAGTTTATGCTTGTGATGAGCTTACGGTCTCATCTACCCGCATATGTAACAGACTCCTTTGCTTTTTATATGGGGTCAGGAAATTATGGCTTGTAGAAACAGAAAACGACCGATTGGTAGATACACAAGGCTACAAAACAGGGTGTTCAAAATCTCTTTAAAAATTATTTAAAATTTTTATTGTTATTGTTTATTGTTATTTTCAGGTACAGAACGTGAAATATAAGAAAAACAAATACTCATTCGAATTAAACAATGAAAAAAAAAACTAAACTACGATTGAAAATTATTATTTTGTACACTTATGCTCTTCAAAAGTGTTACGGTCGAAAATTAAACTAAAACGGCAGGTAACAGATAATTAAACTGCACCGGACTAGCTCGGTGGGACAGAGGGCGTGGGCATTTTTTAAATTAAAAGTACTGAATGTGGTTAGTAGTATTGTCGAAAGTCGCAGATAAGGGTATGTCATAATTAAAATAAAGTCAAGTAAAGGGCGCCAGACTGTTATTAAGACGATATCGGTAAGAATAACCTGGGCACACGCAGATAAATGAGCTTTCAATAGTCAAAAGATCTTACTTACCTTACCTTGGCTACCTCCAGGTGTACATCGGAGATGCTACGAAACTTTAGCTCTAGAACAAGTCTTAAAAATATCCACACGCTCAAATACCAAAATAGCGTGAGCGCAAATCAGCTGTTGGGTTTCAATGATTTCTTTAACTTTGTATGTCGTTACATTACCCCAACGCTTGCGAACAAAATAATTCAAACACAATAATAAAAAATAATGAACGTTAAATGTTACGATTAAATCTTATCAACTCAAATTTAAATACTACTCATTTTCAAAGCTCTGTCATTAATTGAGCTCCAAACTGAAATAATAAGTCATAAACTAGATAAACGTCATTTAATATTCCGTTATATTGTTTATGTGCACAGAAGAAATCGATTTTATACACGAGATATATTTACACACTACCTGTTAAACGTTCTATTAATTCGGTAGCTGTATTTACAAGTCTTTTTAATATTAAAATGAAAAAAAAGGTCTATTTACAAATTATTTACAGTGAGACTTGGTCTATCAAAGGCTGTTTCCAAAAGCACAAAAACACAGGGTCTGGACACACAATACTCCACCAAAAACAATTTTTCAAATCCGCAAAAGCGATAAAAAGGAAATACCTAATTCAGGAAGCACTAGTTAAACATTGTCCGGATTACGAAAAGGTAGGACTAGTTGACCACGATACACCACATAAAGTTCTCCGGCCTGGTGAATCAACAACAAAATCCGCACAGGTGAATCGGACCTCAGTCCACGATACATTCGATAGAACCGGGAACATCGACGGTAAAAGCGGTGCCCACCCGCATACCACAATTTCCTTCACCAGATCAAAACCAATACTGAAGACCTACATTCAAAAATTCTTCAGTTACGCCATATTCGATTTAAAAACTACAACCAATCACACTGCTCATACATTCAAGTTATAAAACGCGGTACAAACGATAAACCCCTTCCCGTAAATGATCAAGAAAGATTGCTATTATCTCCTTCACACAAGAAAATGCAAGGGTTGTTATTCCAAGTAAGCAATGCTTACCTACTCTACAATACATATCCACTTAAAGTTTAATGAGTTCATATTGTAATCTAGCTTAATATTGCCTGGTCCTATAATGATTATTTTTAATTGAAAGTGAATCGGTAAACTGTACTGCAATAGAATAACCAAAAACTTAATATGAAAACGAACTTGGAATTTTATCTCAATCACAAACGCGTTTTTAATTTTAAACCATACGAAAATTTATATAATTTCAATCCTACTGTAAATTAATTCCTAACATAGAAATAAATTCACTTTAAACTAAATACTACAAATTCTAATCCGAAATACAATATAAAGCAAGCGATATATCAATTTAATTTAACTTTATAAAGGCACATAAAAACAACAAACGAAAAGAAAAAAAAACACACACACACACAGATAGATATATATATATATATATATATATATATATATATATATATAGGGCGTTCAAACACACATTACAAAAGAACAAGATAAACAATAGTTTTTGAGCATTGGTTACACCTCAGTTGGTTGCGTGAAGCCTTTAGTAGAAACACGTCCAATTTCTACTTTTAGTCTTTCATAGCCTAAGCAGCACCTTCCTCTATAGTTCTGCCTACAGTTGATATGGTCATCAGGGTTTAGGCCTTCTACATTTATAAGTTGGGCTGCCAATAATTCTTTGAATTTTGTGATATTCGCTTTGCCGTTAGTTACTTCTTGGTGTAAAACGTAGGCATTTACAAGAGACGTGCCAGTCAAATAGCCAGTTTTCTGTAGCACTTTGACTCTTCGTCTAAGACAAGTGTTGTATGCCTTCATCTGATCAGACAGATCTATATAGGTCTTGTGGCTATTATAAACAATTACTGACGGCGGTTTTTCTTTTTCTTTAGAGTCATTATGCCAGAATTAATTTCAGCAGCTACAGTTTCTCCCGTTTTTTAATCTTTTTTCAGTAATTTCTTTAAGGTTCAGCTTATGATTCGATCGAAGGTTAACAACTAAATGGGTTTGTTTATCTAGCCATGCATACGCTAATGACACACTGCTATGTAGTCGTTCGTGTATGGTGCGTCCCGCATTCAATAAACTTGGTGCCTTCTACTTTATCTTGAGCGCAGTATACCAAAAGATATCATTTTTCCAAGCATAACTTATATAACTTGAAACCCAAGCGTCCTATGAACGGAACAAGAGTTTCATCGATACATACAAAACCTTTTGGTACCACGGGAGCTTGAAAATTGTTGGCGAGCGATTCAATGAGAGGTAATATTTTTTGCAACCTCTCAGTAGTAACGACATCGTTGTTATCCGAATGCCACGTCCTCAACATCAACTAAAATCGATTTCTTGACATTAGCGATTTTATTTTATTTTGGTAGAGAGCATTTTTATTCCACTGTGGACGGACAAGAGCAGAATCCCATCCAAAATAGAAGTCCAATGAATGTTTTCATTTCGCTAATGTTAGTGTCTACCCATTGGTGGATTCTGGCCTTTGGTGCCGATTCGTTTGCCTTAACACTGAGCTGAGTAACGGTTGGTTTCCAGAACGAGCATATTGAGCAGAGGCTCGTTAACGAATAAAGAATAAAAATCCATTGGACTTTTATTGAGATAATTTTCACATATTTCTGCTTTCACACTAGTATTAGCACCTGTATAAGTAAACTTTTTCAAGTGCATGCTCGTCACATCGCTCTAAATAAGATTTGTTGCTATTGTTTCTATCTACAGTGTAATCCCTTATGACCCGTTCAATGGTTTTCTGATCGGTATCTACTTGAATTTCTCTACTGGTACAGGCATTATTTGAAGCGCTTGCTATTTCTGGGCGCCTAACTTTCTTTTGACCTTTTCCAAATTCTGCCGTAGTACGACGCATTTAGAAGAGAGATATTCTTCTTCCCAATTGCCACACGAAGTACTAGGAACATATTCATCCGATTCTGATAACTCACAAGTATCTTCAGACAAAACTTCCTATACATCAAATTTTACTATTAAAACCACAATATGCAAAGATTAAACAAATACCTTACCTGAAAAAGTTTTTCCAAGTTACGCTGTTCTTCTTTGTAAGTCACATTCATAGCATATAAAAATAATAACAAAAAATAATAACCGGAGTAATTGAACAGTACAACCTAGACAGATCTGAGATAAAAATAATACTAACGATATTACAAAACAAGCTACGACTTGTTTCTCCTTTCTGGCCTTGACTCCAGGTATATGTTACGCAGCCCTTATGATAAATTTATTAGTGTTGGAGCCACGTGTACCCAATATGGTATCTCATGGATGAAAACATGTTCTAACAAGGTTTTTCGCAATATTATAGTTAATATAGTTAAACAATCAATTTTTGCTTCCCGTAAATAACAAATATCGTTGTGGCTGTGATACATGTTTTTTTTATTTTTTACGGCAGTCAACGTGTTAAATGTAGTAATAATATAACTACGTAAACGTTCCTCACATTGTACTTTCAACCATACTACCCACTAATTTCTATAGCCTTGTAATGATCAGTAACATGTTCTACTATTTACATTGGGTGTTACTTCTTCCGCTGTACAGGTAGCTTTAATGTTTTATTCGAGTCATTAGTTTACTAAATCGACCACCATGTATTTGAAAAAATAATATAATATAAGGATGACCTGTAAAAAATGACGTTTATTTATGAAAAACTTTATTTAGATAAAATAGCAAATGAAAACTTTTGTTCACTAAAGTATAAACCATTGTAAAGTAACATCTTTCGCTATCTTTCTACAAGATCTTGAATGCCACGACGGTACCATGTAGCATCTTTGGAATTAAAGAATTCTCGGCATGCAGCTTCAACTTCCTCGTGCTATAAGCTGGATGGTGAAGAAGCTCCAAATTCAATTCTCTAATATTTGTTGAGCTTCAACTGCAGTACGAGGTCTCGAGTTGTCTTGTTGCAGAATTTCCCGTCCTCTGTTCCCCAATCCAGGATAACGCCGACTTAGAGCATCATGCGTCCTATCCAACTGTTGACTGTAAAGGTTAACATCAATCGTCTACCCACCAGGAACCAACTCAAAGTGAATAACCACTTCAAAATTCCACCATACACAAAGCATAACCTTTCTCAGTTGGGAACCGGCATTGCAGGCTTTCCAACAGTAGTTTACTGATTTTTTGTGCTAGGATTATTGAATTAAATCCACTTTTCATGGCAAGTAACGATCCGTTTAAAGAGACGTTCACCCCAAGGATTGGAAAGCAGTTGATCACATTCCTGAACTCGCCTTTCTGCTATTGCTGGCGTTAAGTCGTGAGTAACTTCTCTATAGCGTCTATTGGCTTTTGCAAGTTGATCTAAATGGCGCCTTAAGGTTTCTTTGGAATACCCAAGTTCTGCTGACAACCTACGGGTACTTGTCGATGGATTTGCTTCAACAACATCTCAAAGTTCAGCGTTACTTAACGAGTTGGGTCGACCAGAACCTTGTTTCCTGTTGAGACTTGTATCTCCGCCAGTACATTTTCGAAACCAGCGCTGCGCCCTACGAATGTTCACTATTCCTCCCCCTTCCACTTCGCAATTTTTTTTTACTGCGGCGGTTGCAGAACCGTTTTGTTTCCAGTAATGACGCAACATTATCAAAATTTCGTATTTTTCGTCAACCATTTTGATGTTTATTGCTAGTTAGAAGCAAAACAATATCAGAAGAAAATTAGATGAGGACATTCGGCTTCTTGATTAGCTTTTAATACTGCATAGCATAAACATATAAAATGTTTTCTAGATAGGAGCAGAAGGGCTCAATAAGAAACTCTAAAAAAACGACATTATTTATGGGCTACCCTAATAATTACGTTTGTATGAAATCCGAACCCACTAGTGTAGGGTCGTAACTATTTAAAAAGGCAAGTTATGGCACATTTACTTCGATTAAATTTTGTCAATGTACAGGTCTATTGCCTTTACCTCCATTTTTTATTTTATTGTATGCACAGTAAGGAACTATTAGGCAATCAAAAGTGTGGATCGACACGCTTTCGTGTGCATAGTCATAAATTATCGATGTGTGCTCCCCTCGCCACGTGACATATGACGCGGTTACACAACTCTGCCAAATACGATGGAGCAGTTATAATCTGATCCATGTTAGCGTTACCCGCTGTAATACCATTTCATAGTTCCAGAAGAGTACGAGTATCTCCCGGTGTAAGAGTAACAAACTACGACACCAAATAGCGCTAACGAAAATATGAATATATATATATATATATATATATATATATATATATATATATATATATGTATAACGGGTGACCGTTTTTCGAGTTTAAATATGGGGATCTCAGTTATTTAAAGAGATACAAGGTCGGTTAAATTGGGGCAAAACAACTTTTTATTTTCAGTTGGATGACATATGGGACTTAATGCTTTTATAGGTTTTTTGATTAGATTTCACTATGATTATTGATTTATAAGTACTGTCCAGTACTTGTTAGAAATGTGGTGCTAACGAATAACAAACTTTTCAATCATTTCTAATTAAGTATCAGATATTTGATAGTTTATTTTGTTTTTGACGTTTTCAAACAAGTTATTTACTGCATCAGCACATTGAAGTAATGGGCCGCATTGAGTTGAAGCTCCATGGAGCGAGTAGAGCAAATATGAGGTCCTTGACAATTGGCCACGTGACACTAGTTTCATTTGCGCGAATAGAGCTTCAAATCAAACGCGGCCATAATAAACTAGTCATGTCAAAATGTATCAAGTGTGCCTCGAAAACAATAGCAATCAACATACGGCAAAATTAACGCAGAGCAAAGTTTTGACAGTTCAGTTGAAGTTTGTCTTTATTTGACTAGATTCAATTTTTTTTATTCATTATGTCATTTTCAAATGAAGAAAAGAGAAATATGATAGAAATTTATTACGCATCTCAGCAAACCGTGCAACCAAGGCCAGAAAGTTATCTGCAGCGGTATCCAGAAGATTGCAAACATCATTACCATATTTTTTGTTGTTGCATAGAAATTTAGTAGAGTACGGTTCTTTTGAAAAACCTAGAGGTAGATATGCACAGAGGATAAACAATAATGAAGAGCATATTTTGGAAATGGTAATATTTCAACAAAAAATATTGACAGTCTACATTCGAACTCACATAAAGTTCGATTCACTCAGATCTAGCAAGAATTTTGTTGCGCCGCGCGCCGTAACTTTTTAATTTATTGTTCTCAATTAACCTTTTATTTTCTTCTGGTTGTAGGCAAGTACATTATTTTACTATATTATTACTTTATACTTTGTAAATATGTAAAAACAACGCTCAGTTCGGACAATAAATAAAAAGGTTATGGGGGCATAAAGTTTTTGTAGAATCTGAGTGGATATAATTTTATGTCGGTGGGTGTAATAAAATTTTCTGTAGTAATAATAATGTACCTAATAATTTGAGCTCTTAGATTCAAGCTACTCCAACTGCTTCCACAAGATAAATTGCTTTGCAGCTGAACACCTCCCAGCAAGTAGTATGGAGAGTACTTAAAAAACACAAATACCGCCCATATAAAATTCAAATTACGCCCACATTACATACTGGTGATAGTGTTCGACAAACAGAACTCTGTAGATTTGTGGCCGATCAGTTAGCTGTGAATCCTAATTTCCTTAACAACGTAATTTTTAGCGACGAATGTAAAATTACTAATTCCGGTTTGTTTAATCGACATAACGAACACATTTAGTCCGTTGAAAATCCACGGGAGCAGCAACAGCGGCGTCCACAAGTGCGCTTTGGACTCAACGTGTGGGTTGGCTTATTAGGCGGCCAGATTATTGGACCATTCATTTATGAAGAAAGTTTAACTTCCGATCTGTACTTAGAAATTTTATGTACTTTCTTGGCTGATTTTATAGACAATAACATTTGTCTCGATCGGCTGAATAGATTATGGTACCAGCAGGGTGTTGCTCCCCTACATAATACCAGAAGGGTTGTTGATTGTTTATCAGAAACGTTACCGGGGAAATTGATTGCTAATACTGGTGATGTAAAATCGCCAGGTTACCCTACCTTTCCCCAATCGTTTTTGTGGTGTGCCATGAAAAATTATATTTACAAAGCCACACCCGGTAACATCGATCAACGTCACGCGTTGAATGTGCAAGAGCTCCGTCCATTTGATACCAGCAGTATTTTAAAATATTAAGAGGCAGATTTTCTAAAAATTCAGAGACATCCGTTCTCAGAATCTCCAAATATTTTATACTTGTCAAATTTTCATCATAAATTTGAAAAGAGACATTCATTCATTACAAGACAAAACACGTTAAAACTAAATTTGTTTTGAAAATTTGATTCTCGCTTGAAATGTGGGTTTTCCGACACCCAATAGTGCCAATTACGTCGATTAACAATTCCTTCTCTGGTAAATTTTGCTTCGTCCGTCCAAATTATTTTTCGTAAAAACAACGGGTCTTCCCGAATTCTGATTAACATTTGCTCACAAAATTCCACTCGCTTGAAATTATCGCCTGGATGAAGTGCTTGAACCAAGGTAAACGAATAATCATGCATTTTATGCTTCTTTAAGATGTATTGTATGAAATAGTAAGACAGGCCCAAATCTTCTGCAGCAGATCGTATCGAGCCGTGGGGATGGTTATTAAAATATGCTAGGACATTAACTTCATTAGCTTCTTCGCCAGTAATAGGCTTTGATCGTGTTCTGGCAGCTTTCTCTGTTCCATACCGTAAAAAGCTTGAAATTTGTGCTTGTTCATTGGTGTTAAATGAGGATATCGGTCATTAAACAAACGGCAAGTTCTGCTAATAATCTTATCACATTCTCCATGAATATAAAATAAGTTCAAAATATCCGTGTTTGAATACTTCCCATTTTCCATTTTGATAAACCGAACACAGAAACACAACAAAAGGTATTGACAGTTACTAACAACAAAATTAGCTGTAGTTTCCATGGCTATCCATGGAAAAATCAGGTAAATCCTTTTGAATTTCAGAAGAAATGAACAAATACCTCAATATGAGAAAAACTATCGAAGATAGGTATAGGGAATGCTAATACAAATCAATGCAGAATTTTATTCTGCATCCGTTAAAGGAAGAAAATATTGGGCATTGTATTTGAAAAGTTAAGTTTTGATGGTTTTATTTTCAAAAGATGGAAGTCACATTTTGAACACCCTGTAGATAATTCAGTACCGGAAGCATCAGCGTAAAGCTTAAGGATACCCTATGCATAACGTCAATATTACTT
>JARFJB010001104.1:3037500-3322500 GCA_036346205.1 Vesta saturnalis
TATATATATATATATATATATATATATATATATATATATATATATATATATATATATATATATATATATATATATATATATATATATATATATATATATATATATATATATATATATATATATATATATATATATATATATATATATATATATATATATATATATATATATATATATATATATATATATATATATATATATATATATATATATATATATATATATATATATATATATATATATATATATATATATATATATATATATATATATATATATATATATATATATATATATATATATATATATATATATATATATATATATATATATATATATATATATATATATATATATATATATATATATATATATATATATATATATATATATATATATATATATATATATATATATATATATATATATATATATATATATATATATATATATATATATATATATATATATATATATATATATATATATATATATATATATATATATATATATATATATATATATATATATATATATATATATATATATATATATATATATATATATATATATATATATATATATATATATATATATATATATATATATATATATATATATATATATATATATATATATATATATATATATATATATATATATATATATATATATATATATATATATATATATATATATATATATATATATATATATATATATATATATATATATATATATATATATATATATATATATATATATATATATATATATATATATATATATATATATATATATATATATATATATATATATATATATATATATATATATATATATATATATATATATATATATATATATATATATATATATATATATATATATATATATATATATATATATATATATATATATATATATATATATATATATATATATATATATATATATATATATATATATATATATATATATATATATATATATATATATATATATATATATATATATATATATATATATATATATATATATATATATATATATATATATATATATATATATATATATATATATATATATATATATATATATATATATATATATATATATATATATATATATATATATATATATATATATATATATATATATATATATATATATATATATATATATATATATATATATATATATATATATATATATATATATATATATATATATATATATATATATATATATATATATATATATATATATATATATATATATATATATATATATATATATATATATATATATATATATATATATATATATATATATATATATATATATATATATATATATATATATATATATATATATATATATATATATATATATATATATATATATATATATATATATATATATATATATATATATATATATATATATATATATATATATATATATATATATATATATATATATATATATATATATATATATATATATATATATATATATATATATATATATATATATATATATATATATATATATATATATATATATATATATATATATATATATATATATATATATATATATATATATATATATATATATATATATATATATATATATATATATATATATATATATATATATATATATATATATATATATATATATATATATATATATATATATATATATATATATATATATATATATATATATATATATATATATATATATATATATATATATATATATATATATATATATATATATATATATATATATATATATATATATATATATATATATATATATATATATATATATATATATATATATATATATATATATATATATATATATATATATATATATATATATATATATATATATATATATATATATATATATATATATATATATATATATATATATATATATATATATATATATATATATATATATATATATATATATATATATATATATATATATATATATATATATATATATATATATATATATATATATATATATATATATATATATATATATATATATATATATATATATATATATATATATATATATATATATATATATATATATATATATATATATATATATATATATATATATATATATATATATATATATATATATATATATATATATATATATATATATATATATATATATATATATATATATATATATATATATATATATATATATATATATATATATATATATATATATATATATATATATATATATATATATATATATATATATATATATATATATATATATATATATATATATATATATATATATATATATATATATATATATATATATATATATATATATATATATATATATATATATATATATATATATATATATATATATATATATATATATATATATATATATATATATATATATATATATATATATATATATATATATATATATATATATATATATATATATATATATATATATATATATATATATATATATATATATATATATATATATATATATATATATATATATATATATATATATATATATATATATATATATATATATATATATATATATATATATATATATATATATATATATATATATATATATATATATATATATATATATATATATATATATATATATATATATATATATATATATATATATATATATATATATATATATATATATATATATATATATATATATATATATATATATATATATATATATATATATATATATATATATATATATATATATATATATATATATATATATATATATATATAATATATATAACACACAAACACACACACACACACACACACACACACACACACACACACACACACACAACAACACACACATCACACACACACACACACACACACACACACACACACACAGGGTTTCCACGTAAGTTCTTACCAAATGGATTTTTTTATTAACTGTGTATTACAAAATATTTGCCTTGGGAAAAGTTCTGCTTGGTCCGAAAGCCCTAAACCACGAAAAAAAATGTATTTACTCTTAGCATGTACGGGGGAAAATCAAACAGTTTTATTTCTTCTTAGAACTATACAAGGTGATCGCAAACTTCTTTATGGAGGTATTAGTACGACTCATTTGTGATCGATTGAGCCATAGTTACGTATATTGAAACATCAACGGTTTTCGACGTCAATGAAGTAAATTGCATTTCTTTATTAAAATACGAAACCTAGATGGTTTTTCTGATAAAAAAGGTATACTTTGTCTAAATCGATAACTTTAACAGTTTCTGAGATATTTGCGCTTTAGGTATTTATTACCAACTGCTTAATCTCATTCCCACAGCATTTACTTTAGTGTTTTTCGAGCATACCCAAGTATCATTTGCATACAGTACTGATGGGACAAACACGCTATTTTATATGACTCGTTGCGCAGTACACCCTCATCATTCAGGGTAAACTCACTACCACATTTTTAATATTTATGATTAAATACTATCACATTAGTATTGTCCACAATTACCTTTTCATCCGTACTCCCATAGACTTCAACGTCCTCAACATTGGTAGCAACTCCCTGACATGTTCGCTTAGTAAAACTGTTTCATCAGCATACATCAGAACTATTTCATCCCCTCTCTAAGCGTTAAACAGTTTGAATACATTAAACCACCACGGTGACATCAAACAGCCTTGTCTGATTCCTTGATCTATTTTAAAGTATTCATCAAAGTCACCTCTCACCATGATAGATGCGTAGATACCCGCCGAGTACTGCTCGTGTTCATTTACTACATATTTTTATAACTCAGCACTCACTGAAATGTTCCAAAGGTTCTCTCTATTCACTGTGTCATATGCTTTCTTTAAGCCTACAAAGGGTTAATACAGTTTCTTCTTCACAGTTTTCAATCACCTGCTAGAAAACAACCAGCGGATCCACGCATCCCCTTCCTGGGATGTGTACTCAATATAAACTTCCAAATACCTTACCAGATACACTCAACAAACTTATCCCTCTGTAGTTTTATACATTTATTTACGTCCTCCTACTCAATATTGTCCTCTATTTTCTCTATATTTTCCTTGTTTTAACTCTTCAATAAGCTTACTGTCACTTCAGTACACTGTTGAAAATATCCTACCCAGCTCTTCTTCAATCCCTCTCTATCCTGTTAACGCTATTCAGCACTCCTATTACGCTCTGCTTTCAGTACAGCACTGATTTTAAAATTGCAGCCTTTTGCTAAAAACGTGATAAAAAGTATTTTCCTCCAGTAATTACTGATGAAGAGATTCTTAAAAAAAAGCATGTTTGTTTTCTAAACAATTTGCCACCAATTCTGATCTATCGTATCAAATTCAATACTTACTCTTCCTGCATTCGGCTCAATGTTACACACCCAGTCGTCTTTTAGTTCATAAAGTGTTCAGATTACCGAATCTCATACCTTCAGTTCCATTCCTGCATCCACCACTTACCAAACCTGTGAATGTATATCAACAAATTACAATGATGTTACCCATTTGCCTATAGAAGAAACTTCTGTTCAAATGCTCGCACTTCACCTGATATGTGTGGTGCGGAATACCACACCTATCGGTATACCTTATCAGCCCTTCTCGATCCTAGGTAGAAGTAAGCTGGATCCGGATTTACTTGCTGATGGTTTTGGCTTTCGTGAAAATGACCCAGTTCTCTGACAGAGGATTACTGGGGGAAACTTCTTCCTGGTGTGACGGTGGTCGGCATCTGCGTATTTCGCTTCCTCTGGGCGATAAGCTTTTTACCCAGGCTGATTTATCTGTGGAGGTAATGTTCTTTCTCTGTTGCGGCGAGCCCTCCACTAACGGGACGACGTCTGGTGTCTCTGCTGTCTTCGTCTTCTTCCTCTGTCTCCTCTTGGCGACTGGTGTCACATTTCTACCTCGCATCGAGATTATTAAATGACCAATTAATAATCCCATTACTGTCCATCTATATGTCGTAACGGTTATTAGGATATTGGTAATATAGGCGGCATTGTGACATATAATATTAACTTATTACTGAATCGCCGTATTTTCTGAAAAATTTTTGATTTCATTACGCTAGTAATATGTTTAGTTCTTCATTTTCATCAACCAGTTCTCTTTTTCTTTTTAAGAGATTTTCGTTTCTTAATTTTCTTATGGTACGGTAAAGTGTAGCTCTATTCGAAACAACAATCCCAAGATGAAGTCTCCAATAGTCCATTCTAGCATTTAACACATTATCACTTTAATGAAATAAACGAACCGTTCAACATTTTTCGTTTTTTGCCGAAGACATTTCTCCTAATAGCTATCGTAATAACGCCATAAAGCACAAGAAAACGTTATTAAGAGCACTTTAATATTAACCTTTTTGTTTGGTTCTTCCATAGATGCTATAATGTGAAAGGCCGGGCTTTCCGGTCTTTAAAATGAAACATTTTTAAAACAGTCAACTAACTCATTATACAGTATGTCCAAATCGTAGGAATCTCGGAAACGGTAAGAGGTACATATTTCGTTAACTGGGAAGAATCGTTCACTACATTAAGTTCAACTAAAATACAGCTCAAAATTTCTAAAAAAAATGATTCGTTTCAGCGTCTCAGAGGAGAAAATCAATTTTTCTCATCTTCTTCATTTCTTTGTAACTTTTTTACCTGAAAGAATAGGACAATAATGTTTTAACATCTTTAAGGTATTTTTAAATATAAATTGCGAATCACATCACATTTTCGATTATCTGTTTCATATTGGCAATATAACCTCAACTTTACTTACCTTTTAAAGCTTTTGTTTTAAAGCCGAGTCAAGTAAAGAACAATTGAATATCTACGCTTGAACTGATAACTCTCCTTATTGTTAAAAACTACGCCCTGTATCGGTGTTCAATTATTTGTCAATTATTTTTCAAGCACATTTATAACCTTCGAATTATTGAATACACTGTTTTTCTTCAAGTGCAACGCAGTATATGTTGAAATTTTCGAATGCAGCATTTCTAAGCCATGTTATTAAACTAACGACGGTATGCTTTATTCCTGATGTAACCCGAAAGAAACAAGTCCATCGGAGTGAAGTCAGGAGACCTAGTTGGTCTCTCAGTTGGTCCATGGGCCCAATCCATCTACCAGAAAATCGTTGAGAAAGATAATTATCTACACTTCGTGAATTGTGTTGGGGCAATATCCGGATGAAACCAACAGTTATTAACTACAGCTAGTGATAATTCATCTAGAAGATCTTCAATATCATTTTGTAATAAATAAAGATATCTTTGTGCCGTTAGTATTTCTTAGAAAATTTGCGCCGATTAGTCGTGAGCCTAATATCCCCCACTAGATACCTGAACAAAAACGGACCTGGGGGATTTTCTGTAGCCCAATACCGGAAAGCTTGTTTCTTAAACAGCCCATCAATCGTAAATCTACTTACATAGAATTTGGCATGGGAAATTATCATTGTTTCTACAGATTTTAGTATACCATTCACGAAATATGAACAATTGTTATAGGTGGAATTGGCAGTAAAAACAAGTGTAACAAATAATGGGGGTGAATGTCGACACCTCGGTGGTTGGGGTGGGGTGTAACGGAGTTGCGTGTAGGGTGTATAGAATAACATACGTCACAATAGGGAAAGTCATAAATCAGTGGTCGTCAGTTTGTTTAAATTCAAGGTATGGGATTAATTACACACAAACAAACGATAGTACTCCACAGCAATCTTCAGAACAAACAAAACACTTGCTTACCTTTCGTTGCGTCATTCGGGTAAACTAGCATCTGTGCTTTTGTAAAGGCTCAAAGTTTTCGCACGCAATCAAAGCAAAAGATCGGACCAGTTATAAAGGTTATCCAACTTATTTATTCAAACTTTACTGTATATTAATTTTATCAATGAAATCTTATTTCCAAAAATCTTTATCTTAAAAAAATAACAAGAAAACAAACAATAATAAAATCGGCATCACTTCAACGTCTAATTCCAACAATTGCCATTAATATAATTAGCAATACGAACGTAATCAAAGCTATTAGTATGTACTGATCTATATAAACCGTGAATAATGATAAAACTGTGAGATAATGTTACAAAAAATAGGAAATCACTAAAATAAACACTATACCTCTTTAATGGAAACTAAAACGTTACTACTAATCGATAAACGACAACACCAACATTTTCCCAAGGTTTGTATGCATAATCCACAAGCAAGTGAAAAGGGGTTAACTCCCTCACGATATCTTCAGGTAACACGGGTAAAATGTAGGTAAGCTTTGCACGCCCGATAACTACATCACTCACCCCAAGCTTCCGTCCTGTCCTCTTTATAGTCTAACTCTCACTAACGAATCGAAAAACGAAAACCTTTTATCTCACTAAAATCACGCCGTCTTTTAACCGCCACTCTAAAAAAATCTTCCATACTAATACTGCACAATGGACATTTCCCAGGAAAAAAGAACAAACCTGATACCTAGAATTGATATACAAACATACTGCGTTTCAATAAGAAACCTTATTGTACCAAATAAATCTTTTATAATTTCCCCATTAACAACTTAATCCACTAATGAACTGGTAAGCTCGAAAGTACGCAGAAATATTTACCCGCGACTGCCCCTTCTTTCTATCAGACACGATAACAAAAATAAAAATCACGGTAATCTAGCATTAATTTAAAATCCTACATAGGATATTCAAATATAATATAAAAAAAATTCTACGTGACACAATATTTGGTTCTCTTTAACACTAAATGGACTGTGGGTTGCGGTATCTGGGTGGAATACTCAATTTGTCTGGTTGAGATACTTGGTTCTTTGTCACGTGTGGATGAAATTTGTTGTAGATTTTTTAAAATATTAGGATATTTAAAATGTTATATGTAGAATTTTAAATTAAAACGTTGTTACCATGAATTGTTATGGAAATTTCTAAACGAATTAAATTTTATGATGGTTGAAGAGAGTTTTTAAGGACAATATGGGTGGGTATAAATTTGTTTGTGTTATCGTGGTTAATAACGAAATGTTCAGTCGAGTTTAAATGGTTATGCATTTTTTGTAAGTTTACCAGGTTCTGTATTGAATTGTTGTTGAAAAGTCTTTTTTTCCCTGGGAAATGTCCACTATGCAATTTTAGTATGGAAGATTTTTTTGTGTCGATCAAAAGATGACGTGATCTTGTGGGCAAAGGGAGTTTTGTTTTTCGGTTAGTTAGTTGAAGTTAAGCTTCAGAAGAAAGAGCGTGTGATGTGAAGTGACGGCGCACTGAATTTACCTACGTACTGCCGGGGTTACTTGAAGCTATCGTGGGGAAGTTTTCCTGTTTACCTTGTGTGGATCTTAAAGAGAATTCAATCATCCCGGGACCTTTTTGTGTTGTATTTCGTTAGTCAGAAGTCACATTTTCGTATCCATTGAAGAGCATTAGTGTTTATTTCCGTGCTATTTCCTTATATTTGGAATAAATCGCGCTTTGGCGGATTCTAATATCGTAAAGTTTAGTAAATGTACTTGGAATTGTTGAAATTTGACGACCGTGAAGTTGTCGTACTGGAAGCCGTGTTCGGGAGATTCAAGAGTTATTGGTATCCACCGATCAATTACCAAAAGCGTCAATTACACGAGTATTGCCTATACTGCTGTGAAAAGGAAAGGGAGAGTTTAGAGTGATCATTATGTGCGAATTAAGATAATTACTTTCTTACGTTTTTTTTTTGTGATTTTAACAAAGTTGTTTTATTTGTATTTGTTTAGGCGGATGAATACGCTTTCTTTTGGAAATAGTTTTGTATAAAAGCTTTCAGGTGGTTAAGATAATTTATCAAAGTGTATTCACCCGTATATCGTAATATTACATATTGCGTTTTTTTATTCTTAGTACTGTTTATCAAAATTCACCTTACGAAAATTTGTCTAATTTATGTTTCTGACATCACTACTAGTCCTTTAAGTTGTTGATTCAAATTAAGGTAAATAAGATAGATGATTTTGGTGAATTTGAATCTTGCAGGAGTCATCCCGATTTAATTATTAGAATTAATAAATTAATAAAAATTTCTGGAAGTAGATTTATTTGTTTGCGATTTGACGATAACTGTACCGATACTCTGAATGTTCATTTTTTTTTAATTATTATAATGTATGAATAGTGTTAATGAATTTGAGAGTATTATTTCGTTACTTAGTGTAATATTATATGTGACTCCATTCCTTCTTTACAGCGTTATTATTATTATTTACGTGGTACCAAATTTAAAAGATAAGATATCTTTCAAGTTACCGAGTGGTTTATTCTTTTTATGGAAATTTTTGATTTTCACAATCTTACAGTGACAACGCTCATTTATTTTTTTTTGTGAGTTTGATGAAAGCTCTTAATATAATAATTTACGAGAGTTTTCTCTATTCGATTATTTGCTATTGTTTTTTTTTTATAATTTTGTGTTAAGATACGAAGTATCATTAAGATTGAACGTAACGTAAAAGTACAGCAACTAAGGTTGATCGATTAGCTGGTCTATTAGCACGTCATTTTATTGTGATTACGTGTAAATATTTTGAAGTTTTACAGGAAACGCCGAATCAAGGCTTTTAATTTAATGATTCATCTGGATTTTATAAGGTGTTTGTTTTGAACTTAGGTGTGGAATACTCGCATATATGTATTTAGACCTCGATATTGACGATTATAAACATTATGGCGCCCATATAATTATTCTATTGTATTTAACTTATTGTGTCTTATGTATTACGAGCTATCGTAATCGCGTTCGCAGAATTCTTTTTACAGAGAATGTATTATGATAACTTGTCGAACTTTTATAAAACCCTAAGGGTTCCATAATTTACTTATTTTAATAGAACACGAATTATTGTTAGACCTAAAGAGAAACTCAAAATTCTCTTTGTAATGAACAGCAAATGTTTGTATAATAAATAACCAATTGATGACAACTAAATGTCTTTTGTTCGTCAAAGCCATCTGAGTCTCTTTTGTTAACGATATACAATAAAAACATAATTGTTCGCTGTAGATACTTAGGTATAAAAGAAAAGTATATCGTCGTTCAGATGTCAAAGCCTTGTATCTCATTTCAGGAAATGAATATTTTTACCAATTCTATGTTTGATTTCAAATTTTGACAAGTAGTTGAATAAATATTGTGAAAAGTACCAAGAATAATAAAACATGCAAATTTTTTTGACAAAAAAAATTAAAAAAAAAAAAGTTAAGATACGAGGATTTTAAAATAGATGTTGATGGATTTAGTGAGATACGTGTTTACTGAAAAACAACTAGGTGCATTTTACTACTTGATTAATACATTTTTATTATATTTTAAGTATCTAACTTAAGAACATTAACAAAATTCTTGCAACTAATCGTAACAAAACAAATGAAACGTTAGCTTTGTTAACAAAGCTTGAAAAAAAAATTATGAAACTCATTCACGACTTAGTAAATCATAAAAGTGATGATAATCCCTATGAATTACAGCTTTTAGAGTTTGTAAATTATTGTATTTATCGCGAGAGATTGGCAGGGCATTAGGATATAATTTTTTGTCAGTGTCAATATCACGCAACAGCAACTGGCGTGATGGAAATGGAATCCAGTTATCCTCAAAGTCTAACTTATACTGAACACCATCCGACTTTGTGTACCTAAGTGCTCTGATATCTGTAACACAAGGACCGCCTGCTTTTTTCCACCGAGGTAAAGTATTTTAGATGAGAGTAGTGTAAGAAAAATGTATGATCGACGTATTTCACTTTGTAGGGTTCTGATTTGGAATGACGCCTTGACCTTCTTGATTTTTGTTTAGTAGTCTTCTGCTTTGTTTCAGATTTAGTAACCATCGCTACAACCAAAGTTTTACGTTGTTTCCAGTCCATTTCGGACCAAAAACGTTGAAATAGCTGGTGTCTATCTTCTTCACCTATCAAATGACATTGCCTTTTACTTTTAGAATTTTGGCATTTTTTTGAATGACATCTTTTTCCCAACTGTCTAGATTTGCGTTCAACTCGACTCTTTTCATCATCTTTTTCTTTTTTATAACTTATGTATTTTTCTCCCTTCATCCGTAGCTGCTTAGTTTTGTTTATTTGTCATGTGAGTGGATCAGCCGATCCTTTTTTAGCTCTTTTTACAACAGACTTTAAAGGATCACACTTGGGTCTTTTGTCTTTTATTAGTCTTTCTAATGGTAAGTCGTCTGAGGATGTATCCGATTGCACATCAGTATCTAGAAATAATGTTTAATTATTGTTTTTATTGAAAAATATCGATTATAGTGGATTACCTGATGGTTTAAAACTAGACCTGAATCCTTACATGGATTTTCCTGTTCAGAACTATTATTACCGGACCTTAGCATTTCTTGGGGATTGTCCAATGGCTCTTCTGGTATTATTGTAATGTTTTCAATAATAACATTCGGGATCGGAGTGAGTTTAACGGAAAAAAGGGAACATCACAGGCCATCAGTCTCTTGAGTAGCGTCTAACGGTTTTTCTGTGATAATAACATTGGCGACCGGTGTACGTTTAGTATAGCAATAATTGTCAGCCGAGTAAATTTAATTTTCATCTTCAGATTCTAGATCTGCCACTTGATTAGTTGACGAACTACGTTCGTATAATTCTACTGTTGAGGTTAAGGATTGAGTGTCATGTTGTTTGCTAGAGCGATTCTCTTTTGAATCAAAAGAATCTAACGTCTTGGCATCAAGAATGCTAGTACCAGATTTATACATAACCTTTACTTTTAGACCCAACTGCCGAATCTGTTCACTCCTTGAAGTGAATATAATGAAGTCATTGTATTATTATTATTTCCGTACAACAACAAAAAAACACGTATCTCAAAAATATCCATATTTCGTAGGTTAGTTATCCTTGTAATATTGAAAACCTTGTATCTCAAAATGTTTTAAAATAATGCAAGATAACATTGATATAGAATAATAAAATTAAATCCATAATTATACTGCGGTAAAAGTGGCTTTTTATTAATAAGATGATAATAAACTTGGTCAAAACTCGTTTTAATAACCCTAACCTCAAAATCGTATTTTACAACGCTCATGTATAATATTAAATAAATCGTAAAGCTTTTAAGTGAACGCGTGTGAAACAATCTAAATTACTTAACAGAGGATTATTTACCTTATTTAACAATAATTTTTGTCAATGAACACAAAAAAAACACCATCAAAATGCAGCCTAACGTTGTTTATACGAAAACAAAATAAGATACGAGGTTTTGACACCTAGTTATTTCCGGTCGCAAGATACGAGCAATATAAATTTAGCGTAGCGCAGGTGTTTTGATACCCTATCAAGTTACTAGGTATTGGCATCGAAATATGAGTTCATAGTCACCATAAAACTCATATCTCAAAATCAGTAAATTTTGAAATACGAGGTTTTGGCATCTGAACGACGATATCAAATCGAGTATTTTTGAAAAGTAAATTAATAGCGGTTTTCATTAATACCTTGCCTCCTATACAATTTGAGGTTATATTGCCAATATGAAACGGATCATCCAAAATCTGATAATTGAATTAAAATGTACCTTCAAATGTTAAAAATTGTTCTCCTATCTATTTTCTGTAATTTCTGTTCATTTCCAGACATTAAACAGGACATTGTGTAATTAGGTGTATAGTAAGGTACGGTTCTTTGTTAACAAACATGTGTAGTTTGTGTAGGGTTTTATTTTAAACTCCGATAACGTGTTTACTGGATATTTTAATTTGTACCTTATAACTTTTAATTTTGATGTTAAAAGTAGTCGATTTTTATCAGCTGTGACGGGTGGTAAAAACAGCTTTTTAACGGTTTAATTAAAAAATCTGAAAGAAACGGCGAAAGAAATGTGCAAATGCAATTTTACTATTAAAATTTTTCCTTTTTGTAAAAGAGGGCCGAGTTTAACAACATGTGTTAATTATGTTCGTTTATGTAGTTAACTTTTATTACACGATCTCAACTTATAACTTTAATCAATGCAACAACTACGAGTCCCTCGTATTACGTGCACTTAATTTTTATCAACATGTTTAGGTATTTGCACCTCTATTTTGTCATAGACAAGCTTTACATACTGTAAATTCCTTGTTAGGTTACACGACAGTATATAACATAGGAAATTAATTATAATAGTTAATTATTATACAAGACCATAAGGGAGCGACGAGACGGTCGTTTTGTAATACTCTGTTACCGATTTTAAAGAGAACATAACAAATGTACATATGGGTTATTATTCTTTGAGTACCAAGCTTATTAAAACGTAAATTATTGACAAATGAACCACTTGCAAAGGTTAAGGTAGGTAGTGTAAGTTATAGTAATTTGTCTTGCCCTTCAAGCCCACCCTCTTTCCGACCTCCCCGAGAGAGTTGAAACGACCTGCCGTTCTAGAGATATTGGCAAAACACGCCGAGGGTGTTCCGCTATCTAACTTACCTTCGACGTCCCTCGTCAAACGCTCCCTCCCCTGTTCTCCTCTGACTTTCCACTTAGGACATATGCACTACCGGCGTCCTGACGCCAGCGTCACGTGCCGCAAACTAGGTTTTGGGATTCAGTTTACCTCCTCCCTTCAAAACGTTAAATTTGGTACGAAGCGGTCGAGCCTTCTCGAAGATTTGCCCCCGACATCTGTGTCGCCGTCGGTTTCCCCTGCTCTCCCTACCCGGGCGTCGCGACACCTTTAGTCCATTTCTGTGTGAACCGTTAGATACCTTCGGGCGTCGAATTTCGTTGCGGTTCTTTGACGCCCAATAACGGCGTCGCTTGTTACGAATAGCTTGTTCGTATCCGTATTCGACAAGTTGACGGCCACTTGCCATATACACGGGTATTCACATGCAATACGCAAAATATTTAGAACATACAGTATTGAGATTCTTTGCATTAGTCAAACTTTCAAAAGAAACTTTGAATACGTAAAATTCTCTGTTAAGTTCGATGGTTCTTCAATAAACCTCTGAGGCAATTATACAACTTCTACGTTTGAAACGTGCGTTTAAAGTTTACTATTTATTTAATAGTTTGGTTTTAAACCTCAAAGAATATCATTTTTAACGTCAATACGTTTTCAAGTTATTTTCTATAACTTCTAAAAATACCCTTGTTATGGTATGCTTATTCGATCACTGATTCTTTCCAAACATTAAGCATATATTACTCAACAACAAGCGTCATAGTAGTTAAAAATAAAATCATTAAGTGCCACCCATCTTTAGGTTTCTAGAATAAATTGACATTAATGAAGGATGGAAGATAGATCTATATACTGGCCACAGAAATCACTTATTTGTGTAATATATATATATATATATATATATATATATATATATATATATATATATATATATAGGGTGATCAACTTATACTCCGGAGTTCGATAACTCCGTTACCTTGAGAGTTACGAAAAAAAGTTTTAAATAAAAGTTATTTTAAAGTCACAGCATATCAAATTTGTGTTTTTTTTTCAGGGACATCCTGTATATTATGTCAAATTTCAATTAGGCTCATTTTTCCTATTCCAATGACAAAGGTTTTTACTAGATTCTACAAGGTACTTTTAAAGATATGGTCATTTTTATGTGAAAATCGTTATGAAATCGTCACCCTATATTATTTAAAACAAACAATTGAGGACTTATTGGATAATGATTTTCGACGAAGAATAAATTTTTGTAATTGGGGTCATAGAAAAATTCGCAATCAAAGAGATTTTTTTGATTATGTACTTTTCGGGGATTCCATAAAAATGAATGTTTAAATAGACATAATTGTCATTACTATTCAAGAGAAAATCCTCATGTAATAGCTACTACTTCACAAACAAGAAGGTCTTTACCTGTAACTACTGTAAAGGACATTAAAAGTAGAATTAAAGTGGTTTTCCGAAACATTAGTATCCCAATGGCTAGAAATGTTAGGAGAGAATTTGAAGATCGGCTACAACATGGTTTAAATGTATTGGGAGGCCACTTTGAATAGTTAATATAAATACCACTTCATCGAAACACTGTCTTTCGTCACTATGATTAAACTGATTTAAGTTCAACCTCCTGATGACGATGTGGTGTTAATGAAACGATCGTTGAGTGATGAAATACTAGTTAAAAAGTTTAGGTTCACTCTCGTGATGACGTGTATGTGGTCAACAAAACGATTGTCGATCGATGAAACACAGTGCAGGTATGTATTTTGCTCAATCTACAATGTTTTAATGTTCAGATCAAAACTTTGTTACCTAAATATTATTTTGTTACTCATTTTTTAGAATTTTGTTTCATTTATTACTCTTAGACTTTGTTATACCTAGTTTTGTTAAACAATTTGTGATTTTATTTGCAATAGTTTATACTTGGGTGAGGTTTGGATCACCCTATACAAAAAATAAAAGTTTTCACAATAGTGATGTTTTAACAAAACCAGACTATCACGAAATTATTTTGCCCATAAGAGATTAACCCTCAATCGTTTATTTTAAATAATATAGGGTGACGATTTCATTACGATTTTCACATAAAAATGGCCATATCTTTAAAAGTACCCTGTAGAACCTAGTAAAAACCTTTATCATTGGAATAGGAAAAATGAGTCTAATTGAAATTTGACATAATATACAGGGTGTTCCATTAATAAACATAAATTTAATATGCTGTGACTTTATGAAATACCCTGTATAGTATCAAATAATTTTCAAAAGTGCAGCTTGACTTTACCTTTTATTTGAAACTTTTTTTCGTAACTCAAAGTAACGGAGTTATCGAACTCCGGAGTATAAGTTGATCACCCTGTATATAGGGTGTTTGTGAATAAGTGCGAAATATTGTAGTGGGTGATTACCGAAGTTATTTTGTGAAAAAGGTTCCTATAAATGTAGGTCAAAATATGCTTCGTTTCCGAGATAGTGTTTAAATTTTAATTTTTTATTTATTTTTATTAATTATCTCGAAGAGTTTTAAAGATATTTACTCGAAATTTGCAAACCGATTTGGAAAGATAAATTTGTATTTTTTGGGGTGATCCGAATATTTCTACTTGTACCAGTGGCGTTCGTGCGAGAATGCCGCAACCTTTTTTAATAAAAAACAATGGTGCGCCACTGACTTTTTCTCGTTTTGTTTTGATATTTTTGTAGAAATCCGAGATCAATTCTGAATTAAAATGGTCTCTTGAAGTTTTTTCGCAAGACGCTCCGTTTTTGAGCAAAGAAATAAAACATTTTTTATTGCAGTGTATTTTTAATTTCTATTCATACATTATCTAGTACATGGAATCTTTCAAGCTCATTTTCGACATCAATTTTCAGTAAAAGTGTGCCTTGGAGTATTGGATGATCATTTAATTGGTCCATATTCCTCCTATTACGATTAAATGGCGAATCTTATCACTTCCTATAGGAAGATTTACCTGCACTTCTTGAAAAAAATTCCTCTCCACCTCAGACAAAACTTATGGTTTATGCACGTTGGTGTCTCAGCCCATTTTAGCATTAACGTACGTCGTCACTTATATACAGTATATGCAAATCTCTGTATAGGTGGTGGGGGTACCCAACATTGGCCAGCTTGCTCTCCTGAATTAAATCCATTAGATTTCTGCATTTGGGGTTTTCTCAGGTCATTAGTTTACTACAATCCTGTCGAAAATGTTGAAGACCTTAGGAATCGGACTACAGCCGGCCGTGAGACAATAATAAATACAGTAAGAATATTTCAGCGAATACGACAGTCAATGAGGCGCGTTATTTCCTGTCGTTCTTGGTCATCATATGTTTGTTTGTTTGGTGTAGTTGTTGACTGGTCAGGTTTTTAAAGTAATTTGCCCATTCTTCGCTTTCTGTTGCGTTTAACTGGACATATTCGGTAATGGGTTTCTTCCTGTTTCTCAACATATTCCATATTTTCTTCTGCCCTCTGTACAGATCATGTTCCATTTCTCTCGTATACCTCTCCCAGTACTCTCTTTTCAGCATTGCTATTCTGTTGTTTACTTCGTTTCTTATAATCTTGTATTCTTCGTAATGATCATTGGTTTTTGTTGTCTATATTTTATGTATGCTAGTCGTTTTTCTTGTACTAATTCTTTAATCTTCATTGTAAACCATGGTTTTTTTGCTAATGTTTTTCCTATTTGTATTAATTGTGCGTGTTCCTATAGTTTCTGTTGTTCTTTGATGTTCTTCTTTAATTTACTCCACTTCTTCAACGTTATCGTAATCAATAATTTTGTGGGTTCTCGTTTTCTCTGCGAGTCTTTGTTGGTATAACTGCTGGGTGCTAGTATTAGCAAATGATTCAATGTTATACTTGGTCACTTCTTGTTTCTGTTCCTTTGTTCTTGTTTTTGGAGGCGATTGCGGTATGTATTTGCAAAGTACTAGTCTGTGGTCTTCTTTTCTTAAGTCTGAGGAATTCTGCGTTCTTACATCGAGTATTTCTTCAGGTAGAACTTTTCGATTGGTAATTACGTAATCTATAACTGATTCCTGCTCTCTACTGTTTCTCCGTGTTCTTTTGTACTGCCATTTGTGTGGAAAGAAAGTGTTGTTTATTGTCAACTCGTTTTGGGCATAGAGTTGTATGAGTAAGTCTCCGTTGTCATTGGTTGCTTCTTTGTTGTATTTTTGCATTATTCCTGCGAGTGGTTCGTTGTCGACTCGTGCGTTGAGGTCTCCCATTAGTATACATTTTTATTGGGTTTGTATAGTGTTTATCAGTTCATTGAAGAGTGTTTCTCTAATTTCCTTGAGCTTTATGATATCTGGGACATAAATGCTAATTATATGTGTTTTTCCTGTTTCAAGATTAAATTTCGTAGTAAAATCCTTTCGCTTATGTAGTGTATACCTTTAACGCAATTCTGGTTTTTCTCGTAGATGAGCAAGGTCACTCCTTCTTGAGCTCTTTTATGTTTAGGTTTGCCATTGTAGATAAGGGTATAATTACTATATTTCACGTTTCCTTTGCCCTTCTTTTTGGTTTCGGATAGGACACAAATATCCAGTCTATGTCTGCTCATTTCTAAAATAATCTCTTGATTGTGTTTATTCCACGATGATATGTTCCAACATCCTAATCTAATTATGTTCTTTTTCCATCTTTTGTTTTTATTCTGTTTTTGCTTTTGTTTTATTTTTGTTGTGTTCTCATTCTGTTTTTTCAATCTTAATCCTTCTTCTCGCCGAGTCGTTGCCATTTGGACAGTCCGAGTTCTGAGGCTATCTTGTTTATAAAATTCTTAATTCTATTAAAACTTTCATTTTCAAAATACGATGTCGAGATGATTATTGGCCAGCTTTCAAATCGAGTGCGGTAATATACTAACCATTAGTTTGAAATTTTAAAGTTACATTTATTACAAGTTTTGTTATGAACGAATAAGTTCAATGGTAAATATGTAATTAAAATTATTAATTTTTAATTTTTAATTTAAAGTTATATGTTTAGGTTGATCACATTTAAAATCTGACATCAATGTGTTAAACAATTTGTTGTTAACAGCTTTGCAGAGTGAAAATGTTTTTGAGTATTTTGTTATGGATAATGAGGTGTCGTCATTAAGTTTCTGCATTTGAAAAGTTTATGGTAGTATGCGACCATAAAGAGTTGGGTGGCACAAATGGTTGATAAAATATTAGATATCTTGGGAAAAGATCAGAGACCAAAATTGAATGAAATCGCCAGTACTGTGGGTATTTCGAAGAACGGGTGTTCAATATTGTAACACACGAATTAGGTTTGAAAAAGCTATCTGCAAGATGGGTACCGCGTTTACTCACATTGGAACAAAAACGAGTGAGCGTTCAACGGTCACAAAATTCTTTGGACCGTTTTTAAAATAACACAACTTGTTTTCTGCGAAGATTTATCGCCACTGATGAAGCTTGGGTTCATTAGTATACTCCGGAAACAAAACTTCAGTCTTAACAGTGGACGGAACCTGGTTGTTCGGCTCCAAAGAAAGCGGTGACAACGAAGTCTGCTGGAAAGGTTATGGCCTCGGTTTTCTGGGATGCTAAGGGAATGATAATGGTCGATTACGTTCCAAAGGGGTAGACAATAAATGGCGAATATTATGCTAATCTTCTGGACATTAAACGAAAAAATTCGCGAAAAAAGGCCCGTTTTAGCGCGTAAAAGATCATTTTTCTTCATAATAATTCCCATCCTCACACCAATACTGTTTCCATGACCAATTCGCGAATCACGATATGGTTTACTTCCCTATCAGCCATACTCGCCCGACCTAGCTCCATCGGACTTGCATCTATTCCATAAACTAGAATTTTTGCTAGAGTGACAAAGATTTTCAACGGATGAGAAGTTCAAAACTGCGGTAGATGGTATTCCCCTGGATTTAAAGCATTAAAGCCTTAGAACATTGCTGGAAAAAATGTATTGAAAGTTTAGGAGATTATGTTGAAAAATAGAAACATTTTTGTTGAAACATCCTTTTCTTTCAATCTTAGGGTTGCTAATAATAATCCTCGAGCAATCCATTATTTGCGATATAATTAACCTGTGACCTACTTACAATGTGGACTCTGGGATTCGAGCGCCCCGACCAGAACCATAAGAAAAGTTATTACACGTATTTAAAAATTTTACTTCAGTATATAATTTAGTAAAATGCACTAAGTACTTAATACTAATACATATAACTTTTACATGAAACTTAAATAAACATTTGTTTGGTTTTATAAATTTCTCTATGAAGGGAGTTTCTTTGCATAATGTGATTATGTTTAAATTAGATAATTTCTTAAGAAATGAACGGAACGTTATTACATCTGGATCCTTACAAATAGTGGGCCGTTAGTGTGTGGAAGTGCAATAACTTACTTAAGATCAAAAATACAAACAAATGTTTTAAATTAAAGTTGTTATGTTTGCGCAGATACACATGTCTAAAATATTTTGAGATATACAGGGTGTTCAGCCTAAGCGGGACAACACGAAGTTTACTTTTTTTTAATAGGAAATTTTGTATATTTGTTTACCATCGAATTCAGCGTAAAATTCTGCATCTAGCCCTATCTTTTCTTTTCCCATAAATTGCGACGTTGCCAAGCTGGAGCGAAAAATATGAAGATTTGACGAAAATTGGTGCACTATAAATGCTGCCAAATAAACCTTATCAGTGATAAGCAACTAAACTTATTTAGTAGATACGAAGGTAAAGGATGGCTGAAATGTCTGAACATAGTAGAAGTTTCGTTTGGGGTTCGGGGTGTTTTTTGGATAAGCATTAATTCAGGAGATTTCAATTAGCAAAAACTTAATTTTTTTAAATGGAGCATCCAGTATATTATTTTACCATCTTGTAAAACTATTTTATCGCTTCGAATTATGTTTGTATAATGTACTCTCTAAAATTGATTGTTTTTAAGAAAATTGCAATTTTAGTTTATGATTTAAAAATATTCATGTTTTTAACAAGCAAGCACTGAATGTGACGTTTAGAATACTTCTACTTTCTATAATTTTTTGTGACAAAATCAAACCAGTATTTTTCTACCTTTAAAAATTGTCATAAAATAAATAGGGTATTTACAAAACTTAATTAAGCAAAAATAACCTTACCAACAAATAAAATGAAAATATCCATAGTTTTAACAGGTAACCTGTGAATTTGACGTTTGCGCAAGTCAGAGTGATTAGTTATTATCTAGACGTGTTGTAAATGTGTAGCTATTAAGAACGAGAAAGCACTTAAAATCATGAATTTTCCGATAGAAGAATTGACAGATATGGTTTTTGCACTGGGTGCAGTGATGAAAACTGTTTACTCGCACAAAGGATTTATCAACAGAAATTTCCAGATAGAAGACAGCCAAGAAAAGAGACATTGGAAAATGTGCTTCAACGATTTACCAGAACTGGCAGTGTAAAACGAAAAAAGCGAAAGGTTGAAGACTGCAATAACAGAAGCCAACGAGATGACCGTAATGTTAAAAGTTAAGGAATATCCTCATATCTCGACACGGGAAATAACAAAACAAACCGACATAAGTTGTACTGTCGTCCAAAAAATTTTGTCTAAGAACAAAATGCATCCTTATCATATACAGCGAATGCAGGAACTATTGGATGATGATTATGAAAAGCGGTTAACCTTCTGTGAGTGGGCTCTACAACAAACTGAGCAAAACAGAGATTTTTTCAATTTTGTATTATTTGCCGATGAAGCAACTTTTCATAAAAATGGGTTTGTTAATAGACACAATTTCCATTATTATGCAACAGATCAACCGCATTGTATACGGACTATCAGTCAAACAAGGTGGTCATTAAATGTATGGTGGAATAATTGGGAATCATGTCATAGGCCCATATTTCTTTGACGGAACTGTTAATGGGCAAGTTTATTTAAATTTCTTACAAAACGAATTACCACAACTACTTCAGCAATTACCTGCTCATGTTAGGCGGCGAATGTGGTACCTACATGACGGGGCACCAGTTCACCATACCCAACTGATCAATACACATTTAAATAATGAATTTCCCGGACGATGGATAGGTAGAGTAGGACCCCATAAAGGGCATCCTCGTTCACCAGAACTTACAAAAATGGATTTTTTTTGGTGGGGTTATGTCAAAGAACAAGTATACAAAACACCCGCGACTACTAAGGAAGACATGAAGAATAAAATTAGAGAGGTTTCCCGAACTGCTGATGTCGATATGTTACATCGTGCTAGTAAAGCTTTTGAAGATCGCATACATTATTGTATGGAAGTAAATGGTGGTCATTTTGAACATTTAATAAAAAGTTATTTTATTAAATTTTTTAAAGGTAGAAAATTACTGGTTTGATTTTGTCACAAAAAATTATCGAAAGTAGAAGTATTCTAAACGTCACATTCAGAGCTTGCTTGTTAAAAATATCAATATTTTTAAATCATAAACTAATAATGCAATTTTCTTACAGACATAATTCGAAGGCGTAAAATAGTTTTACAAGATGGTAAAATCATATACTGGGTGTTCTATTTAAAAAAATGAAGTTTTTGCTAATTGAAATCTCCTGAATTAATGCTTACCCAAAAAACACCCCGAACCCCAAACGAAACTTCTACTTTGTTCAGACATTTCAGCCATCCTTTACCTTCGTACCTACCAAATAAGTTTAGTTGTTTATCACTGATAACGTTGTGTACAGGCTGTTCCAAATTCGAGGGCAAGCATGGGGATCTCGCTTATTATAAGAGATAAGATATAGGTTTAAGTTGGGCACTTTTGCTAAATTCGATGCCGAGTAATAATCTGAAAAGAAATTTGAGCTAACTCGAATGGATTTGGTTTTATGTACAAAAAACTAAAAATTTCGATTTTTGTTTTTCGCGTTTGGCTACCTTATTATTAGGAATTTTCAAAATTCGATTAAACATTATTAAGGCAACTTTTTACGCACAATACTAATACGGTATTAAAAATATTATGCGACGTTTTGTTTATTCTGAACCATCATCAGGTTTATTTTTTCTTATCGGGGTTAAGACATATTTTTATGGCGTTGGATGGAGAATGTTATGCTGATTTTAGCAATATATAATACTTCATGGTTTGATCGACTGCGAACTAAAATACTCTTAAATTAAAAACTAAATATTACATTATCACGATACCCATGAATCAAACAAAACTCAGGAGTTGGCTTTTGTCATGTCATTTTCTAATTGTAAAAAGGGTAATAACTGCAAGATCCTTCGTGTTAGTGCTTTAAAATTTGCAAGTTTCTTTAGAATGTTTTCAAATTCAGAAAAACGAGACATGATAAGGATATTTTACGGCTGCAATAGAAATAGTGTCAGAGCAGAACAAAGATATTTAAAGGAATATCCGGAGAGGCAGCAACCAAACCAGAGATATTTTTTTAAATTAGACCAAAATTTGCGAGAATTTGGATGTTTTCAGAAACCTCGAAATGCATATGGTAGCAGACTAGACAGAGATGCCGAAGAAGAAATATTACATCAGGTACTATTTGTTAGTATTATACTAATTATAAGAATTTCCACTCACTTCACTGCTAATTTCAGCAGACATTTTTTTTGGAGAGTTATGACTTTATCTTATCCATCTTAGGTTCAAGAAAATCCTTCAACATCTACCAGAGAAATAGAGCAAACTATTGAAGTGCCTAAAACGACAGTTTGGCGAGTGTTAAAGCAACACCGTTATAAACCATTTAAGTTACACGTTAGTCAAACTCTTCGGCCTGGGGACGATATGAGACGGTTGGATTTTTGTAACCAACTTAATACCAAAATGCTGGAAAATCGCAACTTTCTCAATCAAATAATTTGGACGGATGAGCGCAATTTTTCCACTAATGGAATGTTTAATCGTAATAACGAGCACTACTGGTCCGTTGAAAATCCACGAATTAACAGCCAAATGCGAGGACAAGGCCATCGGTCCTTTAATGTGTGGGTTGGAATCTGGAAGGATAGGCTCCTTGGGCCAATTATTTACGAAGATATCCTAACGTCTCAACGCTACCTCGCATTTCTAACACACGAAATATCAGACCTTTTGGATGATGTTCCGGTAAACGAAAGATGGACTCTCTGGTGGCAAATGGACGAAGCTCCTCCTCATAATGCTGCGATAATAAGTGAATATCTTAACGGCGAATTTCCTGATAAATGGATGGGAAATAGGGGACCACTTAGGTGGCCAGGAAGAAGTCCAGATTTAACCCCTTTAGATTACTTCCTCTGGGGCTATTTAAAAAATATGATTTATAAGACGCCACCGAAAAATATAGAAGAACTCCAGAATAGGGTTGTTAATGAACTTCGTCAAATTCCCAGGCGAACCATGCAAAGAAGCGTAAACAATTGTAGAAGAAGAATTCGTTACTGTATTCAAGAAGGAGGAAACTTGTTCGAACATTTATTATAATAATTTTTGTTTGTTTTTCTGTGTAATTATTTTGTTGTTACCTATCGATAAATTTGCGTTGTCGCTATTATAACCGTGTTACATAGACATACTTGTTTGAGTTGTTTGTTAATGTTTTTTTTAAACTGTTTAAATGTTTTTATATTTTTTTGGATGTTCTAACGAGTTTAACAAATTAAATAAGTAGAACTACTGTAATTATTCCTTGCTGGATCCAATAAGGCGGAATCTTGTTCTTCGTATTTTTCTCATTATTTTAGTTCGCCGTCGATCAAACCATAAAGTGTTATATATTGCTAAAATCAGCATAACATTCTCCATCCAACGACATAAAAATATATCTTAACCCCCATATGAAAAAATAAACCTGATGGTGGTCAGAATAAACGATACGTCACATAAAATTTTTAATACCGTATTAGTATTGTGCGTAAGAAGGTACCTTAATAATGTTTAATCGAATTTTGAAAATTCCTAATAATAAGGTGGCCAAACGCGAAAAACGAAAATCGAAATTTTTAGTTTTTTGAGCATAAAACCAAATCCATTCGAGTTAGCTGAAATTTCTTTTCAGGTTATTACTCGGCATCGAATTTAGCAAAAGTGCCGAATTTAAACCTATATCCTATCTCTTATAATAAGCGAGATCCCCATGCTTGCCCTCGAATTTGGGACAGCCTGTACATTAAAATCGCCTGCCAAAACAACATTTTAGTTAACTACTTTCTCTAGTATTAATTCCAACGGTCCATAAAAAATATTAAGGTCGCTATTTGTTGATCTATACATACATATGGTAACTGTGTTACTATTTATCAGCAATCCACAAACTTCTGCATGAAACAGAAAGGTTATTAATAAAATGCATTGGCTTAGCAATACTATTTTGTTTTTTAAAATTATCACTCCACCATGACTAAAAACGGATCTACAATCTACAATCCACGGACCGAACTTGAGAGATCAAATTGCATCTTCGTCTGTGATCCAACGTTCACTTATACAGATAAAGTCACATACCATATCAATAAAAAAAGTTTCTAATTCGTTAAGTTTATTTTTAATAGATTGGATATTCGTATGAAATAGGGTAAGATCTGTATGGTTATGGTAAAATGTTACTTGTTTACCACTGGTTTGACACTCCGGAAGAAAAAACGATTTACTCGGGTGCCGCTTGGCCAGATAGATGATTCCATAATCTTGTTTAAGTCATAAATATGTACCGCAACTTTAAATGACGCATATTCATGAGGTTTTTTTGAATCTATTTTTTCACAAACAACATCTGAGAAAATCGGCTGAAGATAATTTTGAAGCATTTCAGCATTGGTTTGGGATATATCCTATAAACATGTAGGTACGCCCGCGGAGTCACAGCCTTAATTATCTTGTCATACACTGTAAGTAGGCCAGAGTTTAAATATATTGCAACTGGTAGTTTATTTTTTCCATATCTTGACAGACTGGAAAATTGACGAAAATTTGTGATGTCCTCAAGTTAAGCTTATTTTATAACGTCATGGATTGTTCTTACATGTGTGATTTCGCCCTCCTCCATTTAATTGTTGTTTAATGTTTTGTAAACAAAGATTTCTGACAAGAATCGGACATGCTTTGCTTGATAACTACAAATGATTACATAAAGTTTTTTAGTGAGTACCACGACCGACTTAAATTAAGTGTTAATTATTAAAACTACGTACTAACTGATACTAAATTTGTCTAATTTGTTGTTGACCTTTTGAAAAAGTTCAGAAATTGAATGAAACGTTAGTTATTTCGATTTGATGTCGTAACCTTAATTCTGGAAAGATGTCTGATAATAAACATGTCCTTTTTCATCCAAATCGAAATCCAATGGTAATGAATAACATTAATGGGTGACGGAGTGGCGTGGCAAGTGTGCATTCTTGCCAATTCCAGTCTCATTGTGCAAACGTAACCATTATAGTACTTGTATTTCTAGTTCGAGGTACAAGTGATGAACATAAAATAAAAGAAGAAACTTTTCCACTCCTATTTCATCAAAGTTAATGTTCGTGTTAGCGATTAGATATTAAATATGTATGATATGGTGGACCACCATTTAAGTGACACATTCGTATTATCAATACTAACTTTAAACATTAGTAGAGTGCGGACAGTTTAAATATGAAGTAATTCCCCTACCATGTTATTTATTAATTAATTATTTGACTTGCACGTTTTAAACTTCTACACGTTACAACACATTCTATTTTACAAATAGAAAAAAAACATTTTCATTTCTTAACATATACAATTTGGCGATTTTTATAAATGTCAAACATTGCTGAGCAATTAAAAGTGATTTTTGTTCCACGGAAATTAAACATGATACAATTATTATCAATTATTAATGCTTGTTAAAAAGTTATTTTGATTAAACTGAGTTCCGTAACCTTATGGAAGGCTTATCTTCGTGTTATTTCCGATTGGAAATTGCAATTTCGCATCAATATTTCAACTGCTGAATTCATTTATCATTTTTTCGATTCAGAGAACGAATTGGTATATTCTCCTATAGGAAAGGTGAGAAAATTTAATCCGATCAAATCCTGTTTTACTGCTATTCAATTTTGTTAGAAATTAAGACTTAGGGAAAAGGATTTATTTATTGATGAAGGGTACTGGAGATAGTTGAAATTGCACACAATTTTCCCTAATTTTATTAAAAAGTAATCCTTTCGAGGTCATAAATTATATTTCCTTCATCTCCTTAATAAATACAAGGATATAAATAAAGTTCAAAGCGGTTTGAATTATGAGCATTCGTGAAAAATGTATCTTAATGTCATCGGAAACATCGAGTTTTTTTTATGATTTACACCTTTACGCACCTAAAAGCTAAAAAACTGGAAAGTACTATAACAAAATTACTTTTAAGTAGTTAAATAAATAAATTTAAATTACAAACTGAAATAACATATCATAATAATGTATCCTATCTTTTCAAGCGGTGTTAACGACGTTCTTCCTCATCTAGCTTTTTGTTATTAGTTTACTACTAAAACAGCGTAACTTTAGTTTTCTGGAATACTTTTTTATAGCCATTTGTTAACAAAACGTTTTGCATATTTAGAGGTATTAATTTGTACATAATTCTATGAAAAAACAGGAAACCAAATCCTTCATAATTATGCGCTATTAGTAACGATGCATAAGAATTAATCATTGGCTTATTGCTGCACGCTTATTAAGTGATTTTAACTAGACATTAACAGTATTTAAATTTAAAATTATGATTTAGTGTAGTTATATCTAAACATCTTGTATGCTGAGTTGCTCCCAATATGGAGATATGAATAAAATTTTAATTTGAAAAAATGGCTTGAAGAGCACTTTAGTCTTTTTTTTTTGTTCACAGCTTCATTCATAAGCTCACAGCTGTGAAGGAAATTTTATACTGAAATAAATAAAATACATATTTTGGGTTTATTTTGAATCTGCTTGTTGAAATAAAGTACATTATAATATGTAATGAACACAGTTATCCTTCATTCTAAGAGCAAGGTATATATAATTAATGTGACCCAAACATAATTAGAATCAATTATTCATGACATTGACACTATTTTTCTATAGTTTACAATAAGGTCAACTGTTCAAATGATTAAAGTTAACTATGTTAGTTTGATAAACTGTAATTTGATTTCAAGCATGGACGAAACAAAGTGGAAGAAACTAGTTGCAAGAATTTCTCTTATATTCTAACTAGATTATTTGCATCAAAACACAATTTTAATATTGTAATGTCTTCCAACAGTAATGCAAGTAATTTAATTTTCTTCTTATGGTTTAATTATTGTTATTGTTATGACAAAATAAATTTTGATGATTTATTCATATTTATGTTTTTCTTTGCCTTCTTGAAAAAATATATTCGCTATTGTAGTCAATCTGATGCCCGGCTGTATGTCTATCATCTGATTGTTTTTCGTGTAATGCTGGTGTTGTAGATATACGGAAAATACTGTAATCAATCTTTGAAAATAATTTTATATAATTTTAGAAAGAAACAAAATATCTGATGCGGCCTTTCAACCTACAAAGGAGAAATTAAAAGAATTTAAATAATACATTTTTTTGTATAATGTTCATAATGGAAACAGGCAACAACAATAATAATCATTTCTGTCAAATACACGTTTAAACGTTCATGTCAGTTAAAGGTTAATAGACATATAGGGTAATTTGAAAAAAAATCTAGCCGCCCGCTTCTAGAAAAATATGGAAAATACAGTTTAAGCACTGTAAATCTAATTTAAATAATTTCTAATTAGGTTTCGTATCAAGAAACTTTATAAATAAAACTGAATTATACATATATATATATATATATATATATATATATATATATATATTATTATATTAGAACCTGATGCAGTCAATCTTATTGAAGCTTATTTATTTAAAAAGAAACACTCTTGACATTTATCTAGCTTTCGGAATTTTATTTATTCCATCTTCAGGATAATCTGCAATATTCAGTTTTAAAATGTTACAATTAATATTAAATTACACACTATCGTGAGATTAAATAACTTAATACATAATAAAAACATATGGTGTTTTATTTGTATTAAAATAATTCAATAAGATTGACTGCAACCTCAGGTTCTGAAAATAATAATTTTACAATAATCACAGTCAAAATTATATCTCTGTTATATATATATATATATATATATATATATATATATATATAATATCATATATATATATATATATTACACCAGCAGACGCAGCACGTAGCACTGTCATACACACACACAGTTTTAATTTTGAATAATATTTCGTATCAAATTTATTGTATTCAGTTTCGAGAAATAGGTCTTACGTCCATAATAATTTTTACAATATTTCAAATGGTTTACACTGATTAATTCCAATTTAGACAATATTTTTAATTGTTATTTGATAGCATTATTAAGTAAATTGTATATTTTTCCAAAAATACACTGACTTTTTCATTTAAATTTTTACGTGATCATTTTATATTTCGGATTTGATAAAATTATGCTATTAATTTATTTTCTTTGAAATAATTTAAACTCATTTTTTTTTATTTTACCAAATTCAAATTCTCAACGTTTTCCAGGCAACTGAAAAAAAAATAATAAATGCTTATGTAGTTTTGCACAAATTAGCAAATAACTCGAAATTGGTACATTTTACCAAAAAAATACTTTTATGCCAAATTACTTCAAAATGATCGCGCAATTCAAAAATTTTCTCTAAGTCAGTGGTGTACAAGTTTTTTTTTTTGGAAAAAGAAATGACAACCCTGTTTCTCCGCCACTGGCTTACATAATCTATCGAAATAAATTTAGAATTATGAAAGTCCCTTATTAGAAATACCACCTAAAATTTTGAATTATTTCAATAAACCATTATGAAGATATTTAAAAAAAAATTATTTTTACGGAAAGTTTAAGACCCTGTATCTCGAAAACGAAGCCTTTAAAGAATATTGTTTATATGGTAAACTATAGTTATTTTTCAATAAGGAATTCGCTCCTGAAATTAGACGTATTAAAGTGAAATCACCCTGTATATACATTTTGTTATAAGTTGATCGTTATTCAAACGAACACTTAAATTTCATCTTAAGGTTTTTGCCGCTAAATTACGCGTTGTATCAAAAATTGCATAGAATATAATTAGTTTATAATGTTTGAATATATATGTTGCTATTTTTATATCGTTGAAATATACAGCATACTCATGCTCACCTTAACACATTAACACTCACAATGACATACTCACACCCAGGTACACACCTTCACCCAAACCCCCACATCCCCACACCTATATGCATACCCACTCCCACCCGTACACTCACATCCACAACCACACTCACACACACACACACACACACACACACCTGCGCCTGCACTCACCCACACCAACGCACACGCGCACACATCAATCACACAGACACACACACATGAATCACCCACACACTCACACGCTCGCACACTTGTACGTTCACACACTCATACACTGACATGCTTACACACTTAGACGCTTACACGCGCACGCACAACACATACGACGATATTGTGGCCAATTGCAGCGAAACTTTGTCAAAAATCATAATATGAGGTAGTACGTCTATTTAGAGACAGTGAATTAGAAATGTCGATTGCATAACCCTTCTATATGTATATATATATATATATATATATATATATATATATATATATATATATATATATATATATAGTTAAAACACACACATATCAGATATCGCCAATTTCTTATTTCTTTGAGTGTGTATTAAATTTTGAGAAGTGATTATGTAGGTATACCCTTAATTACCTCTTTTAATTTTTATTTGTCTTATTAATATCTACAACTAATATGAACAATCTAATTTAGATAACAAGAAATGCCAAGTTATTTGTATGTATCTCATGCCTTAATAAATCACCCACTATTACTAAAACAGCATTTTTTTGACAAAATTATTCTTTTTTCATCAACATGTTCTCCTTCATCTCCGATACAATCATTCTAACACTGGGGCCAGATTTGCAGAAGATGGTAGATGGGGAAGCAGTTCTAAACAAATTTTGTTTAGTTTACCATCACTTTCAACGACTTGTGACACGGTGCATTGTCTTAGTGAAAGATCACGAATAATGCTATGAAATATTTGCTATTAACGTTTTTACCTTTTTCTAAGTAGTCTAATGAATATTATGCCGTGCACATTCTAAAATAAAGGGGTTATAACCCTGCCGGCGACAGACTGTTATGGCTTCGGACACTTCCGAGTTAATGCTGAATCCATGTTTCATCCATTGTAACATACTGACGTAAAAAATTTTGAGTAAACAGTGGTAAACAGCCCTTTGCATCATCTATGCGTTGTTGTTTCTGTTGCATTGTTAGCAAATGCGGCGTCTATTTGAAAAAAAATCGTTTGCTTGTCCAAATTTTGATGCAAAATAGTTAAAACACAATCATTTGATATATTTATAATCTCACGGACTTTCACTTTTCTATCATCCATCAGAATTTTCAGGAGTTGCTTGAGTCACTGCTTCGTTTGGACGACCAGAGCCCTTAGCATCATTTATGTCCGTATAACATTTTAAGCCATTATTGAACTCAAACAATGTATTTTCTCATTAAGAAGCAATATTTTATCAACATGCGAAACTCTGCTTTTCATTGTTTTCAAAATTGTATTTAAATATGTACGTTGTCGTCCGATTGTGATGAAATTTCACACCTATCGTCTTGAGGGTTGATATTTTCCAAAAATTATGAAGATTTTTCGTTGGAATTCTGGATTAATCTGGTAACTTATGGAACGATGACTTAAATTATAGTCGAAGAAATGGTTACTTTAATTAATGGAAAGCCACCATTTTGTAAAATAATTTTAAATGGAATCATATGGCAAGTAAATACCTCATTTGAAAGCTATAGTCCTTTTCAACGACATCAGCAACGTTAAAATATTACTACTGATTCATCGGTTTCAACCAAAAAACGCCGATTAATGTCTTAAGGTTTTTGGGATTGGTTTAATAAAATAAAATTGACGTTTCGCACAGTTATGGGTTTATTCATAGTATGTTAAAAAATGTAAAATTATTATATATTTTCAGTAAATATGTTCAATAATTTTAAGAAAAGTTAAAAATTGTTATATTATTTGGGACATTTTAAACCTGTGGTGAGCTCGTTTAGAAATGAATCTCTGTCCGTCTATTGCAGAATGATGCTATTTCCAATAGCGACGTTGTATTTCTCTTCTCGAAATCTACGAATTTGCCAAAGGTATTGGTGATGTTACGACATAATTTTTGCCTTCTCTGTTAAAATGACGTACTCTTTTTTAACAACTTATACAGAGTCACTCTCCGACGATTGAACTGATCTTCTACCTCATTTACTGAAGTTAGAACAGTATTCCTGGAGTGTTTTACAGTATGAAGAAAAACAAAAAAAAAATAAAGTTGATAACAAAAAGTAGTAATAAATTAGGAATACTTAGGAGCAGCACGATATTTGGACATAATTTTGAATTAGGTAAATTATTGTTCTTTATTAATTGGGCGACGTAAAATGTAAGGTAAAAGTTTTTACGATGCATGAAAGATGGCAAATGTTGATAGTCATAATTTAAAACTATCTCTAAACATTTTTGAATTTAATGAGGCAGTGCTGTGAGACTGGAACCTTTAAACCAAAAAAGGTAAATTTTGGTAGACGAGTGGCGATAATTCCTCAAGCAGGAGAAAATATTTTAAATCTAGTTATTGCGGATCCTATGATAAGTGTAAGAAATGTAGCAAGGGCAAGTAACACAAGTGTTTCTAGTGTACATCGTGTATTAAAAGAACAATTATTACTCCCGTTTCACTACTAGGCAAGGTATGTCACTTCTGGGCAGAGGAAAATCCAAAGGTTAAACGTGTTACGCATTATCAACATAATCTCAAGTTGAATGTATGGCCTGCTTCAATAGGCAACCACCTCGTCGCATACCATATTTATGATGGAAATTTAAATGGTGATGTTTACTATGAATTTTTGAATAATCGTTTATTTCCGCCATTAGAACATTTGCCTTCTGATCTACGAAGAAATATGGTTTATATGCATGATGGTGCTAAACCTCGTTTCAGTAGACAAGCTCAACGAGAATTTTCCAAATAGTTGAATTGGTCGAGGTGCTGATGCACTTATCCACTGGCCACCAAGGTCCCCTGACCTAAATCCCTTGTATTTTGATATTTGGAGTTTAGTTAAAGTAAAAGTATATTCAAGCGAAATAAATTCCATTGAAGAACTTAAAGCGAGAGTTGAAAATAATTTAAGAATGTTAATTCAAGAACCACGGCCACTCCAAAGGATTATGTTTTCACTAGAAAAACCTTTACAGTTATGTATTCGTGAAAATGGTGGGCACTTCGAACATTTAATGTAAAAACCCGTACCTACTTATTCAATTATTCAATTATTCCCTGAGGCCTTTCGTTCTCGCGCATGAATATTATTAATTGTTTTATTTTCAAATCATTTATTAATTCGGTCAGAATTACTTGCTAAAATCTCAAAGAACTCCAAAACCAGTTTTTTTTAAATTTAAACAAGAGTATCTTTTTTGTGGCAAATACTATTTTTGTCAAAAAATTAAAAATATTCCCCATAAAAAAATTTTGGGGCAAAATAAGTGGAACTTCCACCTTTGGCGACACTCTATACAAAATATTAAAAATTTGTCAATACTATCTTTTATGACCTAAAGGTATTTGTGGTCTAAATTTCATTTAGGTATCTTACACCGTTTCAGAGATAATACAAAAAAAAAGGATTTTTGGAGTCACTTTTACAGGGAGGCATTTTCGTGTTTATTAACCCAACTAACATTATTTTTTAATATCCTATTTACCCTAGAAATTATCGGAACGTTCTTTGAAACATATTTACACACAATATTTATTTAAAAACCTTACTTTACAGCAAGGCACCTCTTGTACCATCGCTTACACTATATGGGCAAAATGCTCAGTATTTACCTGACTTAAACTAGCGGTTTTTGTAATATACCCTTTAAGAGGTTTAATTTTCAGCAACAACAGGTATACGTTTTTTCTCGTTTCTAAAGAACTTGTACTAGGTTAGAAAATAAAATCTATATTTTTATGTGTACGTATTTAATTTTATATTTACACTTATGTTTACTATATACAGGGTTAAAGCTATTTTAAATTACTAAACCATTTTAAATTGAAAGATAGTTCAAACACCTTACACTTACCATAAATCTATAACTCACAATGCTCAGTCCAAGAAAAAATTGTCTGAGGGCAACACCACAATCTTAAATTTTGCTAAAATAGTCTTAGGCGGGATGTAAAATTAAACCTATCTGACTGTGGATGACAGGACTGTAGTCTACTAAGTGAAACTATGCATCACTCAAGTTCACTCACACTTGAAAAGAAATTTATCCAAAAGCTTAAGAAAATTTTGTAATACACAGGTTTTCGTAAACCCCGTACATATGAAAATTCCAAGTCATAAAACGTTAATTTGAAATCTTTTTAAGTATCCCTGGTATACCTATAAATTTATATTTCTAACTGTTATAAAACTTTATATCAAATGAACAATACCCAGTTTAGAAAATTTATTTAGAAAAAAGTCGGCTTAATAATTTTTATCTCAACAAAACATTCGTTTGTTGCTAAAAAATTTAAAATAGAACGATCAGTGCTTTCATCATAAATAATATCGTTATATTTAATTAATACTTTTTCTTTAAAAAGCGTATTTAGACATTCCTCAATAGTTTTAAATTTTAATACTTCAAATCTGTAATTTATGATTAATAAAAATACGCTGTTAGCAGTATTCTATATTTGATTGACAGCAAAATAATTCAAGATAGTTAAAATAAAATTTTGTAATCGATCTGGCTTATTGCGCAATTTCAAATCGATCATTAAGCACAAAAATATTCAAAGATTAATTTCAATTATCAATAGATGGAATTCGTTTACACAGGTTAATGCTAAAATCTTATCCAAGCTGACATAAATAAACAACAAAAGTAAATTAAATATATATATATATATATATATATATATATATATATATATATATATATATATATATATATATATACCAATTTGCAATTTTAATGCTAAAATCTTATCCAAGCTGACATAAATAAAGAACAGAAGTAAATTAAATATATATAAATATATCTATATATATATATATATATATATATATATATATATATATATATACCAATTTGCAATTGTAAATATGTTCAATCACGTGGTTTCCAAAAACACAACAAAAATAAATGCTTAAAAATTAAAAATTCCCCCAAAATATTATGTACTGAACACATTATAGTAGATAAAGTTCGATTACCCTTTTTCTTAAAATGAACAATGATTATCCCAACTAATTCTTACAGTTTATGTGAATTAATCATTTAGCCGTGTATAGCGAAGTCCATATGATATGCTTTTGGTAATCCTTTTTAAATTTTGCACAAAACCAGACGGCCGTATTCGCTACGCAGGCTGTACACTCGCGAGCGTAGTGCCTGTCGTTCACTCGAGTATTTCACATGGGCTCTTTGCTTTACTTTAAGATTTGCTGCTCAACGTAAACGTTTAACACAATAACTGTTTCCACATCAATATTAAAATTATTAGTTGCCTGTATACTAACGACTGTACATATGTACTTCATTCAATATCAGTGATGATCACCAATATCGTAACTAAACTTACAAACTTTTAATTCGGTTACTTAAAGGGTTACTTCGGGCTTTCTTTTTATTATTAGATCACGTGCTGACTGAACACTTAACTGAACATTTTTCTATTTTATCGTTAAATCTTTTTTTTTAATTTCTTGAATGGAAATCACTATTACCACGTATCAATTCACACTTCCCGAACTAGTACCAGTCCTATCTAAGCTCTATACGATCTCTATATCTTCTGGGAATTTCCTTCATCATGGAAGTTAGCAAATGTTCAACCTATTCCCAAAAAGGTGATAAGACCGATCCTCAAATTACAGACCAATTGCCATCACTCCATTTTGTCTAAAATCATGGAAAAAGCCATCAAACAGCAACTGCTCACGTTTCTTGAAACTAACAAACTCCTTAGTGACCATCAATATGGGTTTAGGCAAAGTCGTTCAACAGGCGATCTTCTTTCATATGTGACCCAAGTTTGGAACAATACAGTAGAGCAGTCCGGTGAAACAGTTGTAGTCGCTTTAGATATCTCAAAGGCATTTGACCAAGTTTGGCATAAGTGTTTACTTGCCAAACTCACCTCGTTTGGGTTAAATGATGCGCTCATCAACTGGGTTTCTAGTTTCCTTGATGAAAGACGAATACGTGTCGTAGTTGATGGCTTTTTCAAAAGAAGTTAGCATTAACGCGGTCGTACCACAGGGATCCGTTATAGCGCCTACACTTTTTCTGCTGTACATAAACGACTTTATTTCTTCAACAACTAACCCCATCCATTGCTTTGCTGACGATAGCACTCTTCACTGTAGTTCATCTCAGTCTACTCATAGTGATAATCCACCTTCTATGTCAAATCAAGAAATTAAAGCTGAAGTGGCAAATTCAATCAGCAAAGACATTCAACGTATTCTCGAATGGGAAGCAATAATCTAGTTAAATTGAATGCTAACAAAACTCAGTGTTGTCTGATGTCCGCCAAAAAGATCGTTCATTTCCTGTTGTAAGTATGAATGGCTCAGTTCTTAAGTTTTCAGACTCTATTACTGTGTTGGGTATGACTGTATCTTCAAATCTATCATGGGTTGACCATCTTCTGTCAGCTACCAAAACAGCTGCTCGTAAAATAGGCTTTTGTACAGATCTAAGCAGTACTTTACCTCTCGATAACTCCTTCTGCTGTATAAGGCCCAAATTCGGCCTCATCTGGAATATAATTCTCACCTTTGGGTTAGTGCTCCCCAATACGCTCTCGATATCGTTGATCGTATTCAAAAGAGAGCCATTAGGCTTATAAATGACCCGTCCTTAACTTCTCACATACAGTCCCTTGAGAATAGAAGGATGGTTTCAGTTCTTCTTTGTATTATCGTTATTACAACGGCTATTGTGCTGGTGAATTACATTCTTTGATACCGTATCCGGCTATCTTTGCGAGAAACACCGGTTCGCTCATTCACATCATCAGTATGCAGTACAAATCTCCACTTGTCGTACCAAACGGGCGCAATCCACATTTTTCTACACGGCTTCTAAACTCTGGAATGATCTCCTGGTTCCTGTTTTCCTCTCACTTATGATATGAGAAAATTTAAGGTAGCTGTTCATAGGCATCTATTGGCATTCATTATCCTCTATCCATCCTCCCAAGTGTTCCTGAGTGATTTAGCACGATAGGCCTTATTTAGCCTGTTCAGGTCCACAATCATAAAAAAAAAAAACTTAAACTATTTATTTAAGAATGTCTATATGATTTATCCCCTTTTGGGGTACTGCAGTTGCTTATATATATATGATATATATATATATATATAATATTATTAATATATTTTATCTTAGTATATATATATATACCCTGCTGAACTGAATTTTTCACAAATAAAAAAATCCACGCTGACCATTTTAAGTCCCCTCAGAAACAAGGCGCGCGGGATCTTTACTTAAGCTCTGCTCGAACTATCTGAACTATCTCTTCAATTGGGCACTCGCTTATATACCCTCTATCAAACATTCTGGCGCCAAAACTACCATCCACCTATCAAAATCGTGTATTTAGTGTATTTCTTTGCCGAGTAGAAGTCGGATGGACCCAACGCAAATGAAACTGAGAACAACGTAGCCATCCTGAGTTTATTTTGTAAATTTACTTAAAACTCTCCGAAAAAACCATTGATTGCAATTACATTCACTCTGTACATTATCCAGACCATAACACAACTTTTTATGAAAATTTCACATGTGAGCGATCTCTATTTCCGCACAATTTAACGAACTCCCTCACATTCTAACAATTTCATCCTTGAACATGCATTATATTTACCATTATTGCACAATATTACAAAATTTCTACCCTGTATAATTAAAATTAAGTTTGAAATATAACTGTGAACATACGTTATTCTTTTTTGCCCACAGAATTTTTCTATCTTTGCTAATGAATATTTATTCATATCTAATACAGTAAATGTCCACCCTTTAAATAAAAGATACTTATTCTCTGAAACTATAAAATGAATTGATATTGTAAGTAATAGAAGAAACCAAATGTACAATACATTTAAGAATTATCTCTTAATGTAAGTTATGTGTTTACTGTAGCAGAATTTGTGTTGCTTTTAACAAGGGGTGATATGTAGGGTGATATGAAGAATATTTTATCTAAACAGTTTGATGGACCAATTTAATGAAGAAACGTCCCATTTATAAAATTTAACTTTTCTTTAATTTTCTTTAGTATTAACACAAAGTGAATCGTGATTTATTTAGAGCTTTACCATTATAAAAATATTTCCTTGCCTTCTTTAAACAGCTTAATTTCGCTTTTATCACTTTCACGTTCACTTGAATTTGAGCTCCATAACTCGGTTTACATTAGTTACGCGTTTAGTTGGATCAGATCACGACGTTTTCTGATCGTTCTATTAATCTTTCTGAACTTAACGAGTCTCCGCTTTCAATTATACATTTTTGTTGTCAATTTTAATAAAATTCTAACTATTCCTAAATTTGAACAAATGTCAATCACAAATTCTATGTATAAATTTACATTTGCCAATTTATCTCAATAAAGCTAAATAGGTGACTAGATAGTAAAATTATGAATCGATGGTTGAACTTGGTTCTGTATTTGTCTAAAACTAACATAAACCAGATAGGATACTTACTCAAGAAGAAGGTTGCTCATAACTTTTGTAGTTTTCAAATTGAGACATTTTTGTTCGACCGGCAGTTTAACTATATTTAAAGTCCTCAGAAAGGAATAAAATCAATATACGGAACGAATTTAAAGTTGTCTAAAATATCAACTCTGGCATTTTTATGAAAAGTTCTCCGCTTAAAATAGAAATATAAATTACAAATATGGCTTTATATGGTAGTAATGGTATCGATCAGGTGAGATTTAAATTACTATAATTATGACAAAAAGTAGTTTCAACTATTTGAACTTTTCTTATATTCACTCGTGTGGAAGTTAAGGCTGTTTAGGTCCCTGAATGAATTTTCATCAGTCTGCATTCTGAGACTGCTACTTTAACTACCTCGATAAATATACTGGTATTAATTATACGATTTTGTGAAAAACGCAATTATCTAGAACTTTGCCTTTATACAGGGTGTCCCGTGAAGAATGGGCCATAGTTCAGCGACAGTTTTCTTGGGTTAAAATAACTCTATTATGGGCAACTTACCTTAGTCCAATTCTGCTATCTTAAAGAGTTGTGACCTTTCAAAGATGCATTTTTTTTAACTTGGTACTGGGGAGTATTTTGGGTAGACAAACATAAATATTTATTTACTTTCTAATCATAATGAAGTTAAGGTGTTACGCCCTGAATGACCTTACTTCATGTTTCTGCATTTCGACTGCTACTTTAACTTACGTCGATAAATATACTAGTTGAATTATACGATTGTTGTGAAACATTATCTAGAACTTTGCTTTTATACGTGTCCGTGAAGAATGGGCCATAGTTGCACATCTTATTGGGTTATAATAACTCTATTATGGCATTACCTAGTCAATTTAGCTATCTTGAAAGTTGTGACCTTTCAAAGATGCATTTTAACTCTGCAGTACTGTACAGTATTTAATTGGTAGACAATACATAAATATTAATGCACTTTCAATCGTAAAGATAGGTCCCATCACAACATATCATGTATTCTGGTTTCGCTTTTTTTTCGATAAAGATTTTGAAAGACTTGTTAACATTTCTGAAAGGTCTTTTTATCTTTAAAAAAGGCACTCTTATTGTATATCTCTAAATGGTTCCGCTTTAGAGGAAAATGCACTTTACGCTCAACAAAATTTCAATGAACGTGCTGCGGCCAGAAGTTACGGAAATATTTTTCCAAATCGTAGACTACAAGACAGAAAATCATTTTCAAGATTGTTTACCAGAAGAGGGGTATTTAACAGCAGAAATTACCATATCTGGTCTGACGAAATCCCATACTCCACAAAGGAGCGCTATTTTCAACACAAATTTGCCACGTGTCTAACCATCATATGGCATAAAAAAAAGGAATGGGCTCGACTAAGCTCAGGTGTACGGTCGGAAGACCGCAGAACACTTGGATGCGTGGTTGTTTTGGAGGTGTAGCTTAAAGTAGTGGTAATATGGTTAGATAGAAACCCGATATAAGTAGGCGCCACAGGCTTTAATAAGGAAATATTCAACCAGTGCTGAAAGGAGAGTAAACTCTGTAAATCCTGAAACAGGATGTACCCAAAAAAAAGAAATAGACGTGAGTTAACTCAAAGTATTTTTCGATATTCTGACAAAGAATAAAGATAAAATAACATCACTAAAGCCACGATGAACAGTGAGTGCTAGCCCACGAATTAAATTTAAAATTTCAATTAAATTATTATATACACTTTCGGCCGCTGTAAGATCTTACTGGTCTAGCCTGAATTGTCAATTTAACACGTAATCCCATTGGGATATTTAGAAATCAAAAAAATTTAATTAATTAACATTGCTTGCTACACACAGTATACAGCAAAACCACATAAACATAACACATAAAGATTACGAGACAAAATTATAAATTCATATGAAATTAAATGTTTAACTTTTACAATAGTTCACCGTAATACAAATAATCGTTACACCCGGTATATTTCAATCAAAACAGGAGTTAAATCGTTGGGCGAATGTAGTCACAGAAGCTAGAATTAATTAGGTTAAAATGGAAGCTACAACTTGTTTGGGTGCGGTCTATCAAGTCACTTTTAATGATTCAATTAAAGTTTTACTTGTGATTGAGTGCAAAAATATTCAAAACTGAATTAGTGAATATACCGTTTAGATAAAAGAATATTGTGAAAGTGAACTGCTGGAAGCATCTTAAATATATAAATTTCATTATTCATTTTCAATTATTTGATTACAAAATTAATATCAGTACATTAATTTTCGTTGTAGAAATTCACTAAGAACCTCCTAGGTGTATTTGAAATTTGGAAACACAATCGTGTAACCAGGTGATAAAGAAAAGATCTGACCTTTACTGACGAAACTAGTTATGTGATCTTGCAACCTTTGGGTACTGTTCCAATGATCTAGCAGCCTTCACGTATATGGTCATGGATGTCAGCAAGGCTCTTGTAACAATTTTAAGAAAGTTGGAAAATTAAAACATAAGCATTAGCCTGCTATTAATATAAACAGTCTGAGAAATCTTCAAAGCCAACTATAGAATTAAATTGTAGTGAAGAATAACTAAATGATTAAAAATTAGATACTGTTAAACCGTCTTAAAGCTGACAAACCAGAACACCCTATAACGGTCGAAGACTAACAATGAAAAATGTCTGCCAAAAGACACATTTAACAAAATTTAATCAAGTTATGATGTAAGTGTAAAGTTGTGAAAAACTTCAATTTGAAAATGATAGAAGCATTCACAAATATAAACACGACATCAAATAAAATAATCCAGTTAAATCTAACAAAAAAATAGCTTTGTCAATAATGTTATTAACAATGAAAAGGATTAAAATCAAAACGTAGACGTATCATTATGCATGTTTTTAATTATAAGATGCCTAAACCTATTTAAACGGAGATTTTCTTCTTGTCTGTTAAAGTTATTAGGCTGTTTATATATCTCAATAGCTTCACGTTGTAAACGAACATAATAATAAGTTCGTCTTGAAAATATTATATATTGTAAAATTGAATGTCATGATTTAGATTTAAGGCATGCTCAGCTACCGCAGACTTCTCTGGTTGACCTAATCTACAAAATCTCATATGTTCTTTATGTCTTATATCAAAGCTACGTTTTTTGGTTCCAATGCATACTTTTCCATGTGAACACTTCCTGAAGATGGATAATAGGTTTGAAACATCTGTAGGTGATCTTAAATGTTCTTTAAGTTTTCTTGTGGGTTTAAAAATAGTCCTAATGCCATATTTAATTAGGATTTTTCAATTCTATCTGTAACATTAGCTATAAAAGGAAGAAAAGCAGTACCAACATTAAGAACTGGTTTTTCTTTAAGGTTACGTCTATAATATCTTTAAGTGAATATCCATTATCTTGTAAGGATTTTGTTATATATTTATAATCATCCTTCAAAAATTCAAGGTCACAAATTTGTTTTGCCCAATCTACTAAAGATTTAATTACACCAATTTTTTGACGTGGATGGTGGTTGGATAATTTATGAAAGTATCTATCAGTGTGTGTCGGCTTTCTGTAAACCATAGAAGATAGTGAATTATTATTTTTAGATATTAATATGTCAAGAAATAGTAAACTTCCACTGGTTTCTTTTTCCATGGTAAACTGAATACTAGGATGTATACCATTTATAAAAAACAAAAACTCATGTAGTGCCTCTTCTCCATGTCTCCAAATAACAAATGTGTCATCTACATATCTGTACCAAACTGAAGGTTTTTTAGGTATATTTTGTAACGCTAATGTTTCAAAATTTTCCATGTAAAAATTAGCTATAATAGGACTATTGCTACACCATCAATCTGTTCATACATCTATTCCACTGAAAATAAGTTGTAAGACAGTGCAGAAAAAGAATGGTTATATCATTTGGAAAAAGATGATCAATGTATTCAATATTTCTTTTAGATGTACTTTTTTAAAAAGTAAAACAACATCAAAACTGACCATTACATCTCCTCTTCAATTTTGAAACAAAGTCGACAGAATTTTTAATGTAACGGGGTGTTTCACCTATATGAGGTTGTAATAATGTAAGATGTTTTGCAAGGATATATGTAGGAGAACCAATTGCACTAACAATAGGCCCTGAAGGAATGTTAGGTTTATGGATTTTTGGTAAACCATACAGTTTTGGTGAAATAGCTTCAGAGTTAAGTTAGCTTCTTTTTTATTTCTTCAGGAATAGATCATTAAATAAGTTCTTTAGTTTTTAAAAGAAACTTTTTTGTTGGGTCTTTTAATATTGTATTAAAAAAAAAACAAAAAAGGTAAGTATTTTATTTTCCTTTATATGTTTTTCCTTTTTACATTTAAATTTTACGTTTAAATGCATTTAGAAAAATAGCAAAACGTCTCTTTAGAGTATCAACTTGTTTTTTTTCTTTTGCTATATTGTTTCCCAGGTACATGATGCAAAAATCTACCTGTATGCTCTATACACAATAGAGCATACAGGTGGAGAAGTTGAATTAAGCCAAACTTATACACTGTGTCCGTAAAGTATGGAACAAATTAATTTTTAGCTAAACAGACCATTTTAAGAAATAATCCTGAAACACGTCGATTTTTGATTTTAATTTACCGTATTTTAAAATAATAATCTAATATACAGGGTGAATTACTTTCGAGTAATGACGTCACCGCCATTTTTTTAAATGGAACAATTTTGTTTCAATTTTCGGGTTGCTCTAGCTGAGCTGATTCCAAAAATGTATCACATGTTGATTCCAATTGGTACAGGGTGGACAAAAATACAATAGTTTTGTGTGTGCTCATAAAGTAACGTATAACATTCTTTATTAGTTAAATTAACAATATTATCAAAAATACTTGTATATTAGATTATTATTTTAAAATACGGTAAATTAAAATCAAAAATCGTCGTGTTTCAGGATTATTTCTTAAAATGGTCTGTTTAGCTAAAAATTAATTTGTTCCATACTTTACGGACACAGTGTATAACTAATTTATTCCTAACCACGAAAATAAAATTCGTCTAATAATTGAAGTGTAGAATAATTTTTATTCTCAATTAGTTTGTAACATACCGTATTTTTTAACCATTAAAGGTTGAAAAGTGAATAATTCTACGGGTTTACTTTAAGCGGTCAGTAATAACAAAAAAAGGAGACAAATGAGATGAAGCGGTCAGTAATGGACCACTTTCGAACTTGTGGAGGAGCTACTATCGATTTAAACTATCAATGTCAAATTGACAACTTGCCAATTTTAATAAAGGGTCAAGAGTATGCAACCATTTTTTCTCACGTGCGTAGATGATTAGTGAACGCAAGCAATAGGTGGAAACAACCAACACGTTTTCTTTAATAAGCATATTTAATACGTGAATTATTGATAACAAGTAACGACATAACCAATAGAAAAATAGTAAGCATAACATTTATGGCTTCTCATTAAAGTAAAAATTAAAAGTCGCATTGTCGCGACCTTCAATATTAAACGAGAAGCTGTGATAGATGTGTTCCAAATTTTGTTAATTTGAACTGTATAATGTTGCTTGTTCTTTAATTGTGAATCAAATCGTATACAAACCTCGGCAAAAGTACGATTCCCCTGTCTCGCGAACTATAACTATACTTCTCTCGACAGGAATGGAACACTTTCCGCCTCGGTGTGTAATATACTATTATTGATTTTGTTTTTCAATGTATTATATAAATTTTCTTTTTCAGGTAAGCTTGGGATTGCAACACTATGCATCTACAGATATTTAGTGATTCAGTTAGCTAGGTAATATTTTAAAAAATCTATAACTATTTATAAATAAATTTGTATACGTTTTTTAAATTTATTTATTTGATGACATTTGAAGTAAACTAAAAGCAAGCTTTCATAAAAGTTTACATTGCCAGTAATGACACATTAAGTTAAAATTGATGTTTTATCAAATTTTGAACTCATAAATCATATCCATACATACGTAAACCTGAACATTTAAATTTTTATGTATCCCTAACCAAATTCTTGAACAGTAACTTACCGTTAATTTAAATAATCCATTGCATTTTCTTTTTACCTTAGAGCAAGAGACAAAAAAATGGTGGGCATTTCGTAATTAATATGGCATATTCATATTTCTACGCTAGGTATAAATTTTGCATTTCATGTTCTTAGGGGTAGTGTAACGGTATAAACGGGTGGTAGAACGGGATTACAGATAAAATTGGCCTTTTTGCACCGACCAGTCAGCGTACGAGAGTGGGTAAGATGTTGATAAATTTTGCACATCCAGAATAGTAAATCGTACGTAAGTCAAAGTAGGGGATGAAGACGTAATCGGATCGGTTAAGGGCGCCAGAGTGTTTGGTAGTCAACATAAGGGACGTCGTGCCAAAATTACGAATACATAGCGTGTCTAAACATACAAAAAACATACGCCTACCTACCCGCAATCAATCCCAGGTGTCCTCGACAGCAACTCAGCAAACCACCTGAAAGAGGGCTTCAAAATAGCACTACACGCCTGACAAATAAAAGCGTGTTAATCACTCAATAATGTTACGTTACGTTACTACACCTCAGTGTAAATAATTAGGCATAATATAATAATCTTAACAAAACAAAAAAAAATCACTCTTAATGGATGCACTCTAAATGAATTCATAATCAACTAGAAGTCGAATAAAACACTGAATATCATTAACGCTATCACTCAATAAAGAAACTGTAACTTCGTTACGTTAAAACTTAAGCTCCTAAATTACCGGTAAATTTGCAATTTAAAAAAAACTTTTATGTAACACAAAAGGGGTTTTCACAGAATTAATACAAATTTATGATACCTAAAAAAAAGCTATAATAAATTAAAAAAAATAATAATATAAATGTAAACATACGATAATGCGTATAAAAAAACAAATGCTTAATTGGCGACGGGAGGTCTGGCCAGAATTCTGCGTAACGCCGTTCTAAATTTCTTAACCTAAATATTTCGTGGATTATTAAACCACACTACTTCAGGGTTAATTGCCCTTTAATACAAAGATGAAGAGTGTGAAGGCGGAGCGTCAGAATTATGATTACTTACAATAATTAAACCAAAGCAACAACTTAAATTTAAAAGGTAAACGACTCCGCTTTCAAACCTTCGTTAACAAAGAAAATAATTTAAGGCACACACGCAAAAGATCTTGAAAATACTCAATAAAACACAATGTTATACTACCTTAATGTCTAAGTTAGCACCTCTTCTGTGTTACCACAATCGAAAATGAACCCGGTGACCAACTACTGCTATTACGGATACGGAATCTCCCTAGTCTGACACAATATGATGAGTGATAATGTTGACTATTTCTTTTTCTTTCAAACGGTTCCTTGATTGAATCTCGGTAGTGTTACTGCATTAATTAAAAACTTCTTTTAAAATAATGAATTGTGCGCTCAACTTGCTCGATAACTTTTATCTTTATACAAATCTAGTTTTAATATTCTGCGAAAGTTTCTTTGTACTTCAACACGCCCTGCACGGCAATTAAGTGGCACTCCAAGAACGTTAATTTAATAAGTCCGCAACAGCGACATAAACCAACTAGGTCACAGAACCACTAAAATAACGCGACGGTGATCCCCAGGTAACTTGATTACGTAAAATCGAAATCGGCACTAGGTCTCTTGTCCTTTGGTGATTGAACAATTTCACTTAAAATCCCTTCACAGGTTTTCTTCAAAAAGTAGGTAACTACCCTCACAACACGAAAGTTCGTTCGTTAAACACCAAAAGGTCCAATCTATCAACGTTCTAACCAACCCCTTAAGCCGTAACAACAAACGTCCCAGTAACACTCCTCGAGAGCGCTGTCAGCCGAATCCCAAATTATTATCAAATTCCATCTTGGATTTTCGAATCCCACCACTCACAAAAAATCTCATTTAATCTAGTTCCACCAATTAAGAAACGGAAGGAGAAGATATGATACCCGCTACCCACAAATTTCGTTCTCAAACGTAAGGGCTCGATAATTTTCAAAATTTTAAACTTCAGCAGAATCAACGTCAGCAGAATCAACGTGAAAAAGATCTCGGTGTTTTCATTTAAGTCCAAACAGTTAGTCCCACATTCTATCTTTATGACTCAAAACCAACATACTCAATATTAAACTGAACCACTGCAATTAACCGACTCCATGTCGCCCGAATGATATCAAATACATTTAAATCTACGTTCTTTCTTTAAGTTACTTAATTTTACAAAACTTTCTATTAAATTTTAAGGAAATCAAACGAAATAAACATTATTTAAACTTATATACAACTATTTACAAATAAAACGCTACTCAACATTCAATAACCGGGGAACAATGAGGAAAACAAGCTCTCAAAATTTAAATGCAATATTACGAAAAACTCAATAAATTTAGAAACCAATTATCGATTAATTCAAACCTCATTCCTTAAATTACGGAATAGTAATTCACAAACAAAGAAACACTTAAGCTCGAAACACACCATCCTGAAAGGTCGCGACACACGTAAAACAAATTCATCCATACAGCTCAACTCAACAGCGAAAATTTGACGGTAAATCGCTAGAAAATCGTGATCCTATCACAGTAGGTATGACTACCATTTACAAGAGCAGGTTTTTGCCTACATCAATGAGCTAGTTGGAATGTGGTAACATAATCTACTTAGCTTTACTCCTGTACCATCTACCTTGTAGGAGGCTCTTATTCTGGGGGCTCTCCTCATTCACGTATAGCTGCATGGTAACTGCGTATACGCACATCATGTAAGGCTATTTAGGTGATTGCTGGGGAAGTAACTTCCCCCTCAGAACACTAACTCCATTAGTTCTGATCTTGTCATGACCGCACCCATCCTTCCACCATACATACATACTTAATGTATGTATGTAGGTATCCATCACTGTAGCTGATGTAGCGTGAAAAGTTCGGGCAGCCCACTCTCTTCTCGGTAGGAGGTAGACGTGTTGCTTTTCCTTTTTTCCTCAAAAATATAGGACGAGTAAAAATGTTATTTATATTAAATTTCATTCATTTAAAACAAAAGTTTGAACGTTATTTATCTTACTCTGCTGCAGTTCTAGGCGGTTCTACGTTTGATGCACATAACCTCAATCAGTAATATTCACGATATATAACCAAAGAAAATTCTGTTTTCATACACTTCGCGTGTGATCTGAAGAGAAATACTATTGAAGCTACTAAAATTATTTGCATGGCGTATAGAGGTCTCACAAAGGTATTCTTCGTTTTAATGATTTTACCAAGGAAATTTAAGCCATAAAGACTAACAACGTGCTGGCCGCCCTCAAATGATTAAATTATAGTGTTACTTTGCGTAAACTGAAAAAAGCTTACTGTACTAAAATGTAGTTTGACTGTAATAGGCTCGATTCTCGTTACCGTCTACCTTTTATGAGGTTTTTCTGGAGATTTGCGGCATAATAACTGCGTATACGCATATCATGTGCGGCTATTTAGGTGAATACTGAGGAAGTAACTTCCCCCTCAGAACGTTAACTTCATTGGTTCCGATTCTGTCCTGACCGCAGCCATCCTTAATTCCACCATACATAGATACATAATGTTGGGGATCTATCGCTGTGGCTGTGGTAGCGCACAGTAGCCCACTATCTTCCTTGGTTAGGGATTGGAACACGTTGCTTTTCCTTTTTTTCGTCAGAAAGTATTAAATGAGCTGCTTTAGTTTGTGATGGAAGATGGTCTACCCATGATATATTCCTAGTAGTAGCAATAAAGACTGGAAACATAAGATCTGAGCCATTTATTTGTACAGGACGAGCGAAACTCGATATCTCAGCTCTATTACAAGGAAAGGAAAACGATAGCAAAAATCTGATAAGAGGTTCTTAAATAGGATTAAGTAAGGTCCATTTTAAGTCGAATTTGCATATTGGGAAACTGAATTAGAAACACCTATATTTTGGCTTGAACAAATTTTGCAAAGAAAAAAATTTGCTATCTTTTCCTTTGTAAAAAAAAAGTACTATAAAAAACAAATAACAAAGTCGCATCTGTCAATAATTAAACATTATTTATTAATTTGACATTGGAAAACACATAATATGTTACTACTGTTACCACAGAAAGAAACAAAGTATGTAGGAAATCACTACAACCAGTTTTCAATATAACCACCTTCTACATATAAACACTTATCTAATCTCCACCTTACTGCTCCGATGGAAGCCTTACGAAACATTTCTCTAGATAGTTTATCACAAGCATTTTTGTTTTTTCTTTTAAATGTTCCAAGTTAACATAATTGTTCAAGTCCGGTGATCTAGGCGCTCACTGTATCGGTCCACTTATACCTATCTAATTTTCTCCCCAAGTTTCATTTAAATATTGTTGAACAATGTTTGCTTTATGCGGTGGAGCTCCGCCATGCTGGAAACACATGTTTACTCGCTGCTATAATGGCAAAAATATGGACCAAACAAATACCTATTCATAACACCACACCACACATTAATTCCGAAGTGTCTTTGGTTTCCCTTGATTGATCTCTAATTAATTCTTCGTTGTTGATGTTGATCTGAAAAGTGTTCTAAGTTGTGAAGTTTATAATCGTGATAATTATTTTCTTTCAAAATTGTTCGTGTCCGCACTATTTTAAATTTAACTCGGCGTGTCGAATCGAGTTCCTTGGATAGTTTTCAAAATACTGCAAAGCAGTGGCCTTTTAATAATTTTTCTCCCCTTTCGAGAAGAAAATGCCTCATTATTTGCACATAAATTGCGTTCCAAATCTTGCAAATATTTTTAAGCTTGCAATAACATGTTCGGGTATCAATAACTTGTCGACTTTTTTGTTGTTCGTGAACATTTTTCAAAGTCAAATGACAAAAAAACAATATTTGTTAACCATTAGTTTAATTATTTCAGGCATGTCCCACTTTGCTATTTATTTCCAAAGGCTGTTTAAATCGCGACGATTGGAAATTTTTAATAATACTTTATTTGTACAAATTTGCTTATAATTTTTCAACGGGAAAAGGTATCACATTTTTTTCTGTACAAAATTTATTCAGAAAAATTTACTGTTTTTAAATATGCCAAAATATAGGTATGTTTCTGGGCAAAAAATTCGATGACATCATTATTTCACTTTCCAAATTCGGAAAATATGCAAATTCGGCTTAAAATAGACCTTACTCAATCCAATTCAAGAACTGTTTTTCAGATTTTCTCTATCGTTTTCCTTTTCTTATAATAGAGACGGGACATCGAGTTTCGCTAACCATGCACAACCGTGAGCTTTGTTAGCATTAAATTAAACTAGATTATTATTTAAGCATATGTTGAAATGTCTTTATTGACTGAAATGACCATTTCGGCTTTAATATCTTAATTTGAGATACGTGGATTAGTATTATGAGTAGATTGAGATAATGAATTCTGCAAAGCAAGAAGGGATGGGATTAATCGTTAAAGAGATAAGATCATTTAGGTATAACGGAAAAAGTGTAGCAGTTATCTCAGATCCCTAAGGTGAGCTGAGTTTGGAAAGTAAACAATTATGCCAAACTTGATCAAATGCTTTTGAGATATCTAAAGCAGCTACAACTGTTTCACCAGATCGTTTCTAATGTATTGTTCCAAACTTGGGCCACATATGAAAGAAGATCAGTTGTTAAACGCTTCCTAAAACTATATTGGTGGCCAATAAGAATGTTCGATTCATGTGGTTACACATTGATGGCTTTTTCTATAACTCGAGACCAAATGGTCGGTAGTTAGAGGGATCGGTCTTGTCGCCTTTTTGGGAAATAGGTCGAATATTTGCTAACTTTCACGATGAAGGAAACTCCTGAGAGATCTAATAGAGTTTAGCTAGTATTGGTACTAGCCCGGAGAAACATTTCTTTAAGACAGTACCTGAGGTACCGTTTCAGCCAATCGCTTTATTGGAATCAAATTTACTGATGATCGGTTCTAGGAGCTTGTATCGAAAATGAATGGCGTCATATCGTATGAAGAAGAATATACTAGTGGGGCACGAAAATGTTTTGTGTTTACCGTGCGAACCGTTTGAATGATTTTTTAGGAAAACGATTGGTTAGTAAATATGCACATGGCAATTTTTGAAGGAGTCGAGAGATGTGTTTAATCTTTGAGACCTAAGACGAGCTTGACGTAAAATCTGCGCCCGAATGTTCCAAAAATGCGTGTAGGTTCCAGATGCACTGATATCATTTAGGAGAAAAACAGTCGTAAACGGTTTTATAAGACTGTATAAACATACAGAAGATTGGTTTATTAAACCAATGAAGCATGAACGGTTTTGTAAGACTTTATAAACAAACAGCAGATTGGTTTATTAAAGTTAGTGAACGTCATCGCATGGCAGCAGGGTGAAACATTTTGCCGAAGTACTTATTTAACGCTTCAAAGAAAGCACATTGTTAGTTGTGATTTAAAAATATAGAAATCGATCAGAATCGTTAGAAAGCATGTTTCCAGCACCGTAATGCGATCGTCCCGACGACAGATAGACCTGGGGAAGCAACTACACAGCTTTTGAGTATATTAGTACTGGTTCTTTCCTGCTATTCTTATTTGTTTCTACGTTAAAACCATTCAATGTTTTATTTTAAAATTTACTTTTAATAAATATAAACGTTATTTGATTGAAAATTGATGTACTTGTTGCATCGGAGGAGTATGCATCGCCCGTTGTAGTGTTTAGATTGATTATTTGTTTATTGAAACAGTTACTTCCGGCACAGTTACGAAATTATTTAGATATTTGACTGGTTATATTTTTAATGAGTTTTCTACGTTGGCCGCCGGTAATGACATACTAAACTGAATATTTAGAGGCGTTGCGTCTCGCGGTGATTGTATTACTTTTAGGACTTTAGTTAATCGGAAAACAGCGTGTGCCGGCTCTTTATCTCTCGAAAGCGCTTTTGTTGTAATATAAAAAAGGGTTTAGGTAAAATTTGTGTATTTCATTTAAGAGGTGAATCTGAATTTCACATTGTGCCGTTGACAAGAACTTTTGACTTTTGATTTAAAATTTATTATGATGCATATAGACAGGGATTCAATAGGCAACTGTTAACGTTAATTTTTGGGGTTTCTTTTATTCAATTAATTAATTGTAAAGGAACAGTTTAAAGATGTTAAAATGGGGTCGACCCATTTCATGTTCGGTAATTCAGATATGTTGACGATCTCAGTTGAGATTGAGTTCATTGATCTGCTAAGACAGGGACGGTGGAGTTTTGTGTGAAGTGGAGATAAATAAAGTCCTCATGAGGAACTTAAAATTTAAATTTTGTAGTGACAAGATTTGTTTATGAGTCTGGGTTTAACGCAGCTAAAATTATAATTTATAACTCACGGCCCTAACGACGAGCTAGTTGGCCCTTGCGGATATTTGCTTGTTTTATGTACTAATGCCGTTTGGGCCTGTTACAATGTAAACTCGCGTAATCTCATTCGCAAGTGGTGGTTATATGACCCAAACCGAATAATTACTAAATGAAATATCTTTGCAAAAGTAATCATAAAAATCTACTTCATAAATCATAAGATCTAACTTAATTGCACACAACTGTGAATTGTATAAAGTTTGCAACTTGATTTCTTAATATTCAGAAATGTTAATATCAAACAGTGACAGGTAGTTATTATTCTTAATTATATAAGAATTGATCTGAATTAGCAAAATTAAGGTGTAATGATAGTCTATTCTAGCACAACAGAAACTTTTCATTCTGCTGCCACCCGATTATGAACACATACTTCAATGAACCAATTTGATAAAGACTTACAATGCCGTTCACGATTATTTTCCCAGTACATCGTGAAAGTTACACAAAATTCAATAAATGCGGCCCGTGAAATCTTCAACTTGAAATACGCGACAGCGAAGTGGAGTAACGTACCAACGTTCTTCAATATCACAACACCGTTCTATAGACACGTACTATAACAAGGGCAGATTATTCTACAAACTCACACTCTTCGGTCGGGTGTTGATCTCACTCGTCAAGCACGTCTTATGTCCCAGAGCTTAATCCCTTACCCTCGGCTCCTTCAAAATTGCTGTGTTCAATTTCAAATTCGCTAACCAATATCTTATAACAAAGCATTCAAACTGTTCGCACGGTAAACATGAAAAGTTTCGTTGCCACCGAACCAAGTGCTAAAAAAATTTACACTGAAACAACGTAGTTTCATTTATCTCCCCTATATTCAAAACAACACTTATTTAGCTCACTATATGGTGTATATTTTGCTAATTGTTAATTGTACTCTGCTCAAAATTCTAAGCTTAACGTCGCCACATTAACTTTTTCCTGGCGTAACAAAAACTATATGCAGTCTCAGGCAAGTAAGTACTATAAACACGTAATCTTTGATTATGCAATATCTCCGTAACTCAGATATCTAACAAAGCAAAGTTCAAGTAAGATCAGGATAACCCGATCCATATAAATAAAAATCAATTGCCGCATGTATGAAAGATCATCACATGAGAACGGCTCGACCGATTTGCTGATTTTTTTGTTCTGTTCGTAATTGTAAGGGCAAGGTTTATATGAATGAAAATTTTTGGAAAATTCTCCGGAAAAGACAGAAATTTAAGTGGTATTTTTTGAAAATGTGACATTCAGTTTGACAATACTGCTGCCACATATTTTCATAACAAATTCTGTATTGAATTTTAATTAAATTGTGTGGTGTGAAAAATGTGGTCAAACGTTTAAAGAGAGTAGAAAGGAATATTATAATAGAAACGAGTACGCGGTGGAAGAAACAGAGAGATTAAGGGAAGATGGAGTAAGGATGAGAGATGGCATAATAAGAAGTGGAAGAATGGATGCGTAGATAGTGCGGGGAAGGGATGGATAGTATAAGACATATGATAAAAGAGTGTAGGGAGTTAAGGGAGAATGACAGAAGTATAAAAGAAATGCTAGTGGAAAAGTGATGGAGGGCGTAGTGGGTGGAGGAAACGTGGAAAAGGAGAAAACTGATAATGGGAGATGGGACAAAAGGAGAAGATAGATAGAAAAAGGTGCATGATGCGTTCAATCGAGAATTGGACTAGAACGGTAATAACATCGAGACTCTTAGAGTCAATCAGTACGAATAATGGTCCCACGTATACGACAAATTGATGATGGCAGTTAACGGTGGGTATGGAGCAATCTTCTTCCTAGGTTCACCTGGCAGAACTGGCAAAACGTTCCTAATTGCATTGATTCTAGCTTCGATTCGCGTAAAAAGTGAAATCTTTCGTTATCTTCATTAGTAAATTGCACCCGTACCTGGGACTGCTGCTCAGGTAATTCTTACATATATATTTCGGTTACCTAAATTTTGTGACCATCATCTGGAACAAATTAGGAGTATGATGGTACGAAATAAATAAATGGGTTTAAGTAACAATAAAATATATGATATATGTAGTAGTATTTTATTAATTATCCTGAAATTTATCTTGAATGAGAATTTTTTTTATTTATGTCCATGGCACACTTTTTAAAGTATTTTATTTTTGTGCTTTTATTTCATTTGCCGATGCGGTGTTTTGTATGTATTGCAGATGGTAAGTTGAGTATAACCTTAATAATAACTTTGGAGGTTATTGGTACGTCTCGCAAATGTTCTGAAGGCAATTGCACCTTTATCCCGGTCAAGTAGCGTTTAACGTTTACCGTTTATGCACATTATAAGGCAAAATATGATAAAAATTTTTTTGGACCATGAAGGTTCATAGCCGATAGAGCTTGAGGAACCTAAAGTTATTACACATCCAAACCGCACTAGGCGTCGTGCGGGCTTATCGAAGTAAGCGGGTTGCCAAGCTGGCTACAGTGAAAATGGATGGGTCGATATAAAGAGATAAAATGATTGAAAGGTAGTTTCACACACCTTACACTTACCATAAATCTCTAAATCACAATGCTCACTCCAGAAAAAAATTGTCTCTAAGCGCCACCACAATCTTAAATTTTTCTAAAATAAATAGTCTTAGACGGGTGTTAAATTAATCCTATCTGACTGTGGAAGACAAGACTGTGGCCTACTCAGTAAAACCATTCACAACTCAATTTGAATCACATCAAGATTTATAACACACGGGGAAACTTATTGATCTCACCCGAGAAATTCAAGTTGTAAAACGTTAATTTGAATACTTTCTAATTGACCCTCGTATACATATAAATATATATTCTAACTGTTGTAAAATACCGAACCAAATAATATTACCCAACTTAGAAAAAAAAAATCGGTTTAATAGTTTTTATATCAAAGTTTAAAACATAATGATCAGTGTTTTTATCATAAATAATATCGGTATCTTTTCTGAGTATTCTCTTTAAACATTTATCAATAGGTTTGAATTTTAATACCTCAAATCTGTAATTAATAAAGTATTTTGTTCTTCGTGTTCTGTATTTTACTGACTGTCAAATAGTTCAAAACAATTAAATTTTATGATCGATCTGGCTCTTAAAGCAATTTCAGATCAATCATTAAACTCAAAATATTCAAAGATTCAATAGATGTAACCCGTTATGCAATTTTACACAGGTTAATGCTACGATTTTTATTTCGGATGACACAAATAAACAACAATAGTACATTAAATAATGGGTTTTGATCAATTGCAAATATATAATATGTACAAACACGTGGCTTCAAAAAGCACAACAAAAAGCAATTCTTATAGATTAAAAATTCCCCCAAAATCTTATATACTAAACACATCAAAATAGATAAAGTTCGATTATCCTTTTACTTATAATAAAAAAAAATTATCAACTCAAGAGGCAAGAATGAATCGTACTTTTTTTTTAAACAATACGTAAAACTATGTCTTATAACTTACGTTAGTGACTCCTATATCCGTGATGTAGTGAAGTTCATATCGCCTGATTCCCGTAATACTTTTTAAATTTGCACCCACACTGACACAAAACACAGAAGACGGCCGTACTGGATGAATAATCCGGCCGCTAAACTCACTAACGAACGCAAATGTCTGTCGTTTACACGTGTGTTTGACATGGTCTTTTTATTTTAATGCTTTCCTTTCAACGTAAACGTTTATCACAATATTTGTTTCCACTTAAATATTAGAATTCTTCGATTTTATATTACTAACTGTTGTACACATGTACTTCATTCAGTGTCACTGATGACCACTAATCTCTTAACTAAATTAACAAACTTGTAATTCTGTTGCTTAAAGGGTTAATTCACGCTTTCTTTTTATTATTATCGTCGCTCGCTCACTTGAACACTGTCAACAGTATATTTGCTGTATTATTTTTAAATCTGCTTTTGCACTTTTTAAATTTATTGAAAGGAAAACAAACACTATTATCTCCTTTCAATTTGCACTGTTTATGAATGTTTATCTATGATTTATCGCCGTTATGGTTTATTGCAGTCGCTTATAAACGTACTGCAGAACTGAAATTTCACTAACAAAATCCAACACTGGCCATTCTAAGGTCCCTTCAAAAACAACGCGCGCGACCTACCTTTACTTACGCTATAACCGAACCGTTCTCTCTCACATCCTTATTATACTCTCCTTTATACCTTCTGCCCTCCATATTGCCAATCTCTTCGCGCCAATATCAAAATTTGCCATCACCATCGTGTATTTCTTACGTTTCTTTGCCGCTTCAAAGTCCGAAACGGAACCACCGCTATCCAAAGTAAGAACAACGTAGTCATCTTGATTTTACTTTCTAAATTCACTCACAACTCTCCAAAACCCTTAATTGCAATTACATTCACTCTGCACACTATCCAGACCATAACTCAACTTTCTACTAAAATTTCGCATGTAGGCGATCTCTATTTCCGCACAATTTAACCAACTCTAGCACATTCTAACAACTTCATTCTTGCACACGCACTCAATGTTTCCATTATTGTACAATGCTACAATCAAAAATATGCATAGATATTCCTTACTGCACATTAATACAATATCAATATATCATAATCTTACTCATTCATACGTCTACATCCATTTCTTTAATCCGAATTCTTTAGTACACAGCAAAAAGACCATTGGCAAATCGGTAGTCTTTTAGCAGTGCAAACTCCCTTCATTTATATTCAAAATACGATCCATATACGTTATCAAAATAGTGCAATTTACACGATGGGTCAAAGTAAACTTACAAGGTGAATGCTATTGGAAACCTGAAAATGAAACCCTGAACAAGCTCCATCAAGCAATAATATTAAAATATTCAATAATTTTAATGTAGTGTAATTTTGCTCCACGACAATGCTTGCCGCCAACGTAACAAGATACAAGAAATGACATGAAGGATTTTGCAGCATTGTTACCCATCCAATCCGCACCAGGCGTCGCGCACGCTTAGATCAGCAAGCGGGTTGCCAAGCTTGGAAATATGCGGGGTCGAGATAAGGAGTGAAATGATTGAATAACAAGCTCATACACCTTACACTTACCATAAATTCACAACTTATACAGCTCAGTCCACAATCTTAAATTTTGCTAGAATAAATGGTAAATTAATTCTTTCTGACTGTGTAAGACAGGATTGATGCCTACTCAGTAAATTCATACACTAACTTCTAAAAGTTAAACACTCCCGAACGAATCAACTCAAAATTTAGTGACACACGGATCGTTATAACTCATTGAACACACCCTGTATAAATAGAAACTCCAATTCATAAAAATAAAACGTTAACTTATGTAGTTTTTAAACTGTCCCTCGCATATCTATAAATTTATATTTCTAACTATAAAACTTTGAATGAAATAAATGTTCCCAATTTAGAAAATTCTAAACAAAATAAACGAAATCGGTTTAACAATGAATTATTATCTTAAAAAACAATGTTCGTTAATTGGTGGGTAATTCAACATTAGAATGATTAGTGCTTGTATCATCAATAAAATTGTTATATTTTATTAATACTTTATCTTTAAAATCGTATTTAGACAATCAGTAATATGTTTAAACTTTACTACTACAAAATAGTAATATAGGCTGAACAGTTAAAGAAAGAAAAAAATAAGTACTTTGTTCTGCTTTAATATTTCAAAGCTAAAATGAAATTTTGTGATCAATCTGGTTCATTACGCAATTTCCAACCGATCCTTAAATTCGAAAATATGCAAAGGCTAATTTCGCTTATTAGAAAGTGTAACCAGTTAGATACACGATTGGCACAAATAAACGACAAAGTAAAATAAACAGTGGATGTATATTGACAAATTCTGCATATAAATTATCTACATTAGCGTGGTTAACAAAAGACATCCCTTTCTTAATACTAAACACAACAAAATAATTAAAGTTCGATTACCTTTTTAATAAATGAGCTGTACTTAATGCAACAATAACAGCAAAGGAAGAAAAAAAATGTATATTTAAAAGATAACCGTACTTGTTTTGGTTCAATAAAATTCTTAATTCTAGTCGTTACTTATCACATTCATGAACCCTTTTCCGGTGCTGTAAATGTAGTTCATATGGTCTGCCTCAGGTAATCCTTTAAAAAATTCTTAGATGCACTGCGTACAAACGCGAGAGGTAGCCGTATCCGCTCACGCAGTCAGCTATAGTCCAAACGCGTGCGGGTATAGCGGCTCTTCAGTCTAACAACACATCGTCCTATACTGTGATTTTTGCCCTTCAAAACGTTTACCACAATAAAGTAATGGTTACTTCCATATATATACACATTAATATTCTTATCTGCCTTCATACAATCACTTTGGTATTGCTAATGATTGTACACATTCAATCTCGACGATGATCACTATTATTTAAAATCAATTTCACAAACTTTTATTTCGTTAGCATAAATTTACCTCCATGTCCCTTTATAATAACCTTAGGTCACGGGTCTCACAATCGAACATTAATAACAAAATATTAGCTGTATTAACTTCTAATCTGCCTAAGCACTTTTTATTTCTTGAAGAAAATCACTAATGTTTTCCTTCAACTCACAATGTATTACATTAGTTATTTGTGAATGTCTATACCCTGCTAAACTATAATTTTCACAATGAAACTCCAACAACTAACCATTCTGATGGTTATCACGCGCGCAACCCGTACTCAAAACCTCTAACCACCTAGCTAATTTACAACTTCTTACCTTTCTAATTTGGGCAGTCGCTTATATACCTTCTGCTCGCCATATTGCCAACACGTCACAATAAATTGGCGCTAAACATAAAATTCACCTATCACCACTGAGCATTCCACTGCGTCTCTACCTCGAGTCACAATGTCCAACATGGACTATCACGCTACCGTTATACAACACTCGCCGCCATCTTTATTTTACGTGAAAATTTATAAAATCTCAAAGAAATCGTCTATCCTCACCATATTCATTCAGTATATTCACCAGATTATATCTCAACCTTCTACGCAAATCTCACATGTGCGCGGATTTTATTTCCACAAAATCTAACGAACTCCCTCACATTCTATCACCTTCATTCGTGAACATGCCTTTATTTACCATTATTGCACACTATTACAAAAGTTTCTACAAACAAAAATATGCATACATATGCCTTATCGCACGCCAACAAAACATCAACATATCACAACCCACCCACTCACACGTCTACAAACACCTCTTTCGATTCAAATTCATCCGCATACAGTAGCAAAAGATCAGTAGGTTTACTAGTGTCGTATAAATAAAAATTTATCCAAAACATTATTTCTCAACCAAATTTAACGCGAAAATATTTCTATAACATTCAAATATTCCTTCATACAATAACTAAGGCTTCATTAAAAATCCAGTGGCATATCATTTACACCAGTTAATTTCGCATATACACACAAACAACAACAAAAATTCTTTTTACGCAAACTCACTTCAGTTGCACTCAAAACACGTTACATATGTTATCAAGGCCTGCACATACACGGTGCGTCAAAGGAACCTTACAGTATCCAGCCTGTAACGTAGATTTATCAGCCTGCCCCTTCAACTATTTTGGCCCCTGACACAAGTGTAAGACGCTGCATAAGAATTTATCAAGTAGCAGCGACAAAAATTCTATGAGCAAGATATGCAACGGTTGGTGAACCAATGGGAAAATCGTTTTGTATTGTGGTTGTAATTATTTGTTTCGTAACAAATTTGTTATAGACTAAAGATACGTTTCAATTGAGCAAGCGCGTGAGTCTAATATGTCGTTCTCGAGTCAATTATAAATAACGTTATGGATATTAAGATAAAGTGGCGTAGTCGCGCGAGCAGCGTTAGCATCATCTTGTTGTTTATGGAATTATAGTTTATTTTAATTTACGATTATTGTTATTATCGAACTAATAAAGTTGTATGTATTTACGGTGCAAACAATTAGGAATACACATAAGAAAATCAAAATACGCCAGGAGCATATATTATTGCATCTGCTGTAATAACACTACCGTCTTTCTGGAATTTATTTTAGAAATAGGAGCTATTTTAAATAGCAATTAATTGGTATAAAGATGGTGCTAAAACGATAGTACACGGAAGTTTGATCTCTCCCGCGGAAACGCTACAATCTTCCGAATTTTTTTGACATTGTCATAATTAGAATGATGTATCAGATGATAGTTTCAATCTGGATACATTCTGTTTGACGGTGAAAAAAATTTCCAGTTCGGTAGGCGGCAACAAGCGGATGGTTTTAGATTTTGACTTAGCTACAAAATTGAGCAAAATTTGATGCACCTTATTAAATTATTCCAATTCTTTACTTTAAATCTCAATAGAAACCTCTAAACTTTTAAACTTACAAGCAATGCCGTATTTATAAATTCGAACAAATAGAGGTGATAGCATTATCCCAACTTTCCTAGACATCCAACAAGTTACTTTATTTATGCCAAAACTTCATCCTAAAATAACAGTACGATGTAAGATAAAACCGTTCGCTTTAAATTGTAACGGAATAACAAGATTTCACATTGATGAAGTTGAAAAATTACTTTATCTGCTTTAGCAACAATAAATGTAAATTTTTCAAAACTTTTTTCATTTTAAAAGATATAAATTTTAGATATGAATTTACTTTAACAAAATGATTCAACTTACCGCTGTACAAAAGTTTAACGTAAGTTTTAGTTATAAATTAGATTTGAATACTTTATTGTCTTGAAATTTAATAGCCAACTTTTCTACCAACGCTGCACTGTAGGACAACTACAGGAAAAATTTATTGGTAACGTTTTGATTAACTGATTAATTATTAACATGCAGTATGTAATTAGGTACACTAAATATACAACTGTTAGGTTTGTGCCGATCGATGCTTCAATAAACTACTTACACCGTGAATTCATTAGGTTCGTTCGTTTCTATTCAATACCAATTAGTGCAGCAAATTATGTTCATTTGTGTTTTCGTGCTGCACCGATCGCGTGTACGGTTCAGTTTACTGGAAACAGTTTTGAACTACACTTTTTTGCTCGATAGTTTATGCCGGTTTATTATAGTGGCGCTAGTGTAATGTAAACCATGAACATAACCCAATTTTTGTTTACCTTAACTGTTGAATTTGAAGTACTACCGTTACTTAAAAATATGTGTGATAAATCAATTATTGGATTGTTACTTGATGACATTGAAAATGTCACTGTAAATAGACAGCTCCTCAAGTGATGAAAGTGATAACTTGGAAGATTATATGCACACTTTACTTGCTGAATGTATTGCTAAATATCCACGAACTAAGATAAAAAGTACGGATCGGTAAGTGATCTTGAGACTTACTTTTTGATTACCATTGGCAAGCCAGGTTATTGAGCAATACTCAGAAGAAGAATTTATTATTCACTTTCGTCTCGATAGAAGCATAGTGACTGACAAATAAGTTTGTGCGGAATATCAAAATCTTATAAAACGTGGTAAGTAAATACAGGGTGTCACGGGGGAACTACGAAAAATTCGTATACGAATTCTTTGAACAATTTTAAGCAAAAATATGATTATGTGCAATTTTTCCAATTCCTAACCCCTAAGAAGATATGGGCGGTTGAAGAAAAATGTAAAAGTAAGTAAAGATAATACTCTTAACATCTGCTTAAGTCTTAAAATTATCATAAAACAAAACTTTTAATAACAATTTTCATTAACAAATTAACAAGAACACAACATAGCACAAAAATGCACATAAAATAACGAGGTGACAAACAAAAAATGCTCTGGGCGGCCAGCGTATACCCATCTTGCAAATACCACATGTTTTGACGCACAATTAAGGGAACACCTTCAAGCAATGCTGGTAAATCTTCTTCCAAGAATTGTTTGTACATTTCGAAGTTTAAGTGCCCATTAAAAATGTGGGGTCCAATGAGATTGTCTCCAATAATCCCGGCCCAAACATTTACAGTGAAGAGATGTTGAAATCCGGTAATAGTAATTTCATGACGATTTTCATCTGACCAAACGTGCTCATTGTAACTAGTGTTCACTCCATCCCGAGAAAAAGTTGCCTCATCACAAAAGAGTGTAACATGAATGTTATCATCATGTGTGATCATCCATTCACAAAACCGAACTCTTGGAGCCAAGTCGCCGGGAAGAAGGTGCTGAAGGAGTTGAAGGTGATACGGATGCATTCCATTTTCGCGAAGAATTTTCGGAATCGTGGTCCTGCTTTTACCAGTAGCTGCTTTTATTCGTCTCATGCTCGTTCGGCTATCGATTTCTACTTCTCTCATCACCTCTTCTTGCAAATGCATGTCGTTGAGACTCTTGATCACTTCGATGTGTAAGAAAACTCCCTGTTTCTCGAAGGCAGTGAAAAGTCCGGGCTATCGTTTGGTCAGTAGGAGCACGACGATTTGGAAAACGATTTTTGTACTCTGCTGCTGCTGCATAACAATTACCGTTAAACAAGCCGTACAGGAATACCATATCACTGTATTCTTCATTTTAAAATTGATAAGGCATGATATAATTGTAATTAAATTAATTCTAATTGTTACAAAGCAGTTGATAAATTGTATTTACATTCAAATAATGTTTGATACAAATGAAATGAAACGTCAAATAAGACACATTTTCTCAGTTTATTGTGGTAATACTGCTCTTACGTTTTTTACAATGTGGATCTTATTTTGAACAATTGTAACCATTTTTGCTTGCAACCTCGTTATTTTATGTGCATTTTTGTGCTATGTTGTGTTCTTGTTAATTTGTTAATGAAAATTGTTATTAAAAGTTTTGTTTTATGATCATTTGAAGACTTAAGTAGCTGTTAAGAGTATTCTCTTTACTTACTTTTACATTTTTCTTCAACCGTCCATATCTCCTTAGCAGTTGAGCTACACATAAACACAAAAAAAAACACAATGTAATCACATCCACAATTGTGTCATAAATAAATCAGAATAAAAATTGTAATACCAAACATGTGGCACTTTAAAACCAATTATGCCGGTCTTTAAGTAAATAAACAATTAAAGTAGTAAGGCAGATTACTGTACATATACAAGATAACAACAGTAAAATGGCACAGGTGGTAATAAGGTAACTGCAAGAACAACAAAATAGGTAAGGAATTTACACTTACACAATTTTCTACAATTACAATAATTTACATATAAAGGGAAATTAGTTCGCAGGTAAATAATTCTAATTAAACCTCGAATTAAACGGACTGAATCAAAGACAAAAAAAACTCATTAAAACAAAGCCTTGCAAGCGTCAGTGTAAATAAATAATCACGTGACCGACACACAAGCTTGAGAGACCGCGTTAAAAATATAGCTATACAACACAATAAAAACAGTAAAAATAGAATTCGAGGAGCCTTTTAAGGTCATCTGGACCCGGGGTGTGTAAATCAAGCGGTATTGCCTATATACAATATAACCGTGTTTATCCTTTACCAGTTTGTCCACTCCAGCTTATAACATTATAACTGGGCCAACTTATAACATTAAAACAAAAGCGATGATGTAATAACCAAAACGCAAATGTAATAAACAATTTGCAATCGATCAAATAATTTTAATTAATAAAACATATTACCAAATAACAATCGCTACTGCCGTTGACTCTGTCGGTAGATTAAGATAGGGAGAGTTCTAATATACTGAGTTGTTAACCTACCTGAAATGCTGCTTGCTTCTTCCCATCTGCTTAGTTATTTTCACTGCACTTATAACGTTAAAACAAAAGCGATCATGTAATACCAAAACGCAAATGTAATAAACAATTTGCAATTGATCAAATAATTTTAATTAATAAAACATATTACCAAATAACAATCGCTACTGCCGTTGGCTCTGTCGGTAGATTAAGATAGGGAGAGTTCTAATATACTGAGTTGTTAACCTACCTGAAATGCTGCTTGCTTCCCATCTGCTTAGTTATTTTCACTGCACTTAATTAATTAAAAAATGCAATATAAAAAATTATGAAAATATAATGAAATGAAATCTCGAGCGCCATGTTGTCTTTTATTATAGGAACAACAAAACCTAGTTAATGAATAATAATAAACAATTTACTAAAATGAAAATAAAATAACATGATATACTTAAGTTTATTCAATATCTAATTGAAAAGGTTAAAAAATCAGAACTTGGTGAGGTCAATGTCTTGCTAATCTATCCTTAATATATTGTGTCCATAAATTTATTGAATTTCTTTGAAGTTTAAGTATGTAGAACTGGCGTTGTAAAATGTAATTCAAGTAAAAATTTCCATTTAAATTATAAGTGCCATGAACAATAATTATTATAAAAATGCCATATAAAAGTATGCATTATAAAACTGCAAAAGTGTGCAAAAAGTGTGCATTAAAAAAAAATAAGTAAAATATAAGTGCCTAAAAAAAAGCAAAGGTTTTGATTTAAAATATAATGAATTAGAAAATAACTTACCATCAAAATCTGATGGCACTAAATATAAAAATTAGGTAAAAACCATGCTTTCTGCTGTAACATTCAGCAGCCAGTGAAAAATATAGCGGCTTTCAGAATAGCTCCTCTAAATGTTTCCCCTCAAGAAGTTGTCACGCGTTGCGCGGATACAATGATCAGAATCCAATTTTTTTAAGAAAGGGAACTATAACTATTTATGAAATATTACACCCAAAAAGATGTGTTCTAGGAAACGCAAATTAAATTGCCTTTCTCAATTCTACATTTTAATAATTAAAAACTTTTCTAATATTACGCCAAATAAAAAAACGATCCCAAACCAATGTAATTTTTAATACAACCACAAAAAAAGGTTGTTACAAGCTCTCTTTATACAAATATAATCAAATAGACAACAATGCTAATTCACCCAAGTAATGAGAGATGGAGCCCTGTACTGTCTGACGCTAGCCCTCTTATTTATCAGATTTCAACTTAATGAGCCCGCGTGCGTAATTAGATACTTCTTGCACGGTAATGTTTGATTTTTAATACGTTACATAGGCTTGCAGAATTATTTGCTGCGAGCTTTAATTTACATTAAAATTCCTACTTACGTTTTGACCTTTAATTAATCAAAGACAGGCAGTTTAACTTTAAAAATGTTGGCTGTTATTTATAGATTAATATTTGAAAAACACATTGAAAGTAACACCCAACAGAAAAAGACAAATCCGTGTTGATTAGTTCAAAAGAAAATATACACGCAAAAATAATTAAGGACAGACTGTTTACAATGCAGGTATTTTACTTAAACAAACAGATCGATCTTACTCAATCAAAACTCTTCTCTCTCACTCAACTACCTATATTTACTTCCGAAATCAACCCCATTTTTCAAAAGTAATAAAAAAATAAGAAAAGTTACGTGGGAACAGTTTCATATCAATTATTGAACGAAATTTTAAAGTACCAAACAAAGATCCCTTTGGATTTGCGGTATGTTCCGACGTAATTAGTTATTACATTTATGAAGTTTTATCACAAGAATAATGCAGTGTCGAGCGTATACCTGCTCGTTTCAACCCTAACATGTGTTTTTCAGTCCTTAGCCACTATTAGTTACAAAAATAAAATATCCCGAAAACCATTCTCAAATTACGACTTAATATGTAATAATAGTATATTCTTCAACGAGTGTAGAATGATGGCTATTATTCACGCAGATGAAGTTTCCAAAACGAGCGAGCGTAGCGAGTGAGTATTGGAATCATCCAAGTGAATAATAGCCATTCTACACAAGTAAAAGACTATACTTTCTTCACGACTATGCATAAAAAAAATTCTTCCATTGGGAATCGAACCTCGATCACCCGCGTAAGAGTCAAGTATCTCTACGACTGAGCTATCGACCACATTTATTTATGAAAATGTAAAGAACAGATATAGGTAACTCATATTTTTAATAGAAACCTTTACATTTGTAAATGAAATTATAACATTATTAGGAATAATAATAGAGATAACATAAATATAGGTACTTAAGTTAGATTCATTCTTTTGCAAAATTTATGGTAAAGTTATTACAATTGCTTATATTTAATGTGATTGGTATTGAATTATGATTGAAACTAGCAGTGCTTGTACTGCTAGTCTGTGCTGTATGTAGTTGGGTGTTCATTTTATTTGTTATTGAATCATCCACGTAGCCCTCAGCTACGGATGTACTTTTCCAGCCACCGTGTCGTTTGAGAGCCGAAATATCTCCCCCCCCCCCCGCATCAATTAATAGTGTGGCAGAAGATTTACGAAAACTATGTCCGGTGTACAGATTTACATTTGGTAAGTTTAAGTAGGTTGCTATTTGTCGGCCCATTGATGCAAATTTGTTGATGCCAATTCTCTGAACAGTACATTTGCCGCGTTGGTAGTTCAACAAGAAAGAAGTATTTGTTACATTAGTTAGGCGTAGTGCTATATACTTTTTGCATATTTCATAAAATACACCTGTCTAACAATCTTTGTTTTAGTATTAGGTGTGGTTATTAAAAGAGCTGAATTAAGGTCTTGAATGTCTTCCATTTGCATTAAATACATTTCGTTATTACGGCAAGCACCCATAACCCCTATGATTAATGCAACCTAAAAAAATACTACTTTAAAACTTTTACGTCTAAGTGAAACAATTAAATTTACCTTAGTTCCGAGATATATATTGTCTGGAGATTCTGTGATAAATTTATTTATATCTTCAGAGGTAAACGTTTTCGATTTCTTTGCTTGAAATCCTTCTCCTTTTCGTTTAAGGAACGCTCGCATTTAATGTACTTCTTAGTATAGACTATATTTTCCATAAAGTTGAAGATTTATATTTTTCGGAAAGTTTTGTGAAATATGCTAGGAGAACGTTTTCCGAAAAGGAACTTACATTATTGGAATGTCTCCATGCCATAAATGTTTCATAAATCTTATTATAGTCTTGCTTTGATCTCTCCGGTAGCAAATTCATTGTGGATGATTGAGCAATTTGTTTAATTTCGGGAGGCGTATATATTAAATCTTCACTATCGCTACTGTTGTCCATTTTGTTCTTTATATATATATATATATATATATATATATATATATATATATATATATATATATATATGCACGTAAAATTATGATTATTTGGATGTTTCAAACGACGCGCTGTCAGAAGCGATTTGCGTAGTTAGGTATTTGACGTTTTAAAAGAGACGATTTGATTTATTCATTTTAGCGTGATTTCTGATAATCATAGAATGTGATTGAGAGTGCATTCTTTTTCATTCTTCACTAGTGTGAAGAATTTATATCATTATTCAGCTAAATATCTAAAAAGAATTTGTGCATTATTATATAGTCGTGCTCTTATCGTGCCCGACAAATTGTCCTGTGATGGGTCAGTGCAACTTTGGAGCTGTGAAAGAAGTGAAAGAATTCACGTTAAGAATGGCAACGTCATAAACAAAATAAACATTCATTCCCATGGAGCTAATCCAGCAAAAATTGAAGTCGAGGAGCAGATTATCGCTATGAAGCGAATAGCTGAAGAAACAATGGAATCATTGGTACGTTAACTTTGCCAGTCATAAGAAGAAAAAATAACACTATTGACTCTGCCCCGCCGAATCCTTTAAATTTATAACATTTCGAGATTCCAGAAGAGTGCAGGAGATATGGTATCAGACAAGGCGAATCAGAAAATTTCCTTTTGTACGGCCAAACGAAGATAGGATTTTAATTTTTAGACGACAAAGGAACCTGAATTTGTTTACGGCCTCTTCCACGTTGTTTGAGATTTAAGATTTCTCCCGACTTATTTACCCAAGTATGTACCACTTCTGGATTGAAACATGGTGGCATTTATCCCATTATTTACGCCTTTCTTTCCAATAAGAGGAAAACAACGTATGATAGACTTTGCCAACAATTTCGAACACTGATACCTTGTCTGCAACCACACAGCATATACTGTCATTTCGAATTAGCCGCATTTCAAACTTTATTAGAACAATTTCCTACTGCACAGATTCGTGTTTTTTCCATTTGACCCAGAACCTCAAAAAGCATATATCATGAGCAGGACTTTACAATTCCTACAATAACGACGCTGCATTTGCACTTCAAGCCCGAATGATTACCTGCCTAGCCTTTGTTCCTAATGATGATTTGGAGCAAACCGTTGATGAATTGTCTCATGCGTTGCCAGAAGAACTGCAACCAATTTGGGATTGGTTCGAGGATAACCACATAGGGAGGATGAATCGCCGTGGAAGTGGACGTCGTCAACCTTTGTGTGTCCACAGAATGTGGAACATCTACGAGACAACTCTACAGTGCTGAAGCGGCCCATGGACGACTACTGGTAGAACTTGTAATGACAAACCCCACAATTTGGAAATTCGTCGATAGTCTTAGAAGAGTGCAACACGGAAGAGGTTTGTACTATGAACACCTTGTGACAGGACGAAACCCACCGCTGAAACTAGAGAAATACAGAGCTGCAGACGACATAATTCGACGAATCGGTCAGACCTCACGACAGAAACATAATTCAGTTTCTTCGTGGAATAGCACCCAATTTCGAAATGGAAATTCTAATTGCTAATTGAATGAATTACAAAGAATTGGCGTTCTGTCAAAACCTTCAATAAAAGGTTCCGAACGCATTTACCTCAAACATTTGCCTATGTAGCCTATATTTATATTTAACTTCACCTTGCATAATAATAAAAAATATTGAAAAAGAAAAATATGTATAATAAGAAAACATTAGAAACAAAAATCAATGGAAGCCAGTTCCGACTTTTAAACAAGCAAACCTAAACCTGGATAAAGTGTGAAGGAAGGTCAAGTTCTATTATCCTTTTGTAAGTAATGTCGGTTACACAAAAAAATTTTATCTTTTCAAATAAGCAATTTTCGTTTTACAAATAAAAAGTTTTTCACGGCGAAACGGCCCATCCCCTCCTACAAATACACAGTATGATTATTATTATACGCAATTAACAAAAAATGCTTTTACTTTCTTTGCTCTAGTAACTCGTTTCTTTTTTGCATCTGAAAACTAATTTTGTCCCGTTGCAGTTTTTTCTGTTTGTATGGAATTTTCTTTAAAGTATTTCTTTGTGTAATTAGTTTCCGTAGTTCTGACAATTCCTTTAACAAGTCTAATCGCTTTCAAGTATGTCGTCCTGGGGGGGTTGCACATCAACTGGTTGAAGGGGTTGCACATTGCATAGTAGATGCTGGTGAATGCGTGGTGAATATGTTGCCATTTCATAAGGCGTTTCTTCTAGTTGGCCAGGTTCGACATTCTCTAAATCGGAACACCCATCAACCCTACAACAAATTACAATTATTATGTAATACATATTTGGTAAACACACATACTTATCATCGCGGACAACTTCATTAATAACGACCTCTTTCTGATTCACAGTTGATGTATTCACTGTTACAGGAGGAACAGCATTTGCTCGTTTTAGTAAAATATCCCCCAGACCTCTGAAATTCAACTTATATGAGCTAATCATTATTGGACACTACAAAAATTTACCTAGGGACAGCTTTTCCTTACTCTGCCACTTTTATTATTATTGTTAATTTTATTTTTAAATGCCCGCTCTAAACTCTTCCATTTATTTTCTACCTGCTATCGGTTTCAAAAAGCAAGATAGGTCAGTTTTATAGCTTATAACTTTTTTATTGTAAGCCGAATTGATCTTGCCTGTACACATATAATAACAGTCAGAAAATATACATTTTTTAAACGGTTAACTTTGTAGATTACAAATTAAATTATCATAAAAAATGTAGTGTTGCGAGCAGTGTTTTACATACTATCGGTTTCAGTGCTTGTAGCTTCCTTATTTTTGTCTTAAAATGTGCTAAATTTTAACCAGTGACATATTAAAGTAATATAAAGGTAACTGCAATTTCAAATTTTGAAAAATATTTAAATTTTGAAAAAAAATGACGTATTCTCGATACGTGCAAACTTCGCTCTAAATGCAAATATTTTCGTTTTAAGTGGACCGATATGTAGATTTTAATTGTTCTTTAACGTTCCGTATTAAAGTGCACGCATTTATTATGTAGATTAATCCCAATTAATAAATAATTAAATTCTCAGACGAGAGAGAGAATGGGCTACGTTGGACGAGCTTCCGATCGACGATTCAATACGAATGCCGTCGCGTGCGCCAATGTAAACGCTTTTGGCATTTTGAAAATATGTTCACCAACACAACCGAACTTCTACAATAGTATTGTGGTAACTAATGAGTAATTCGTGACAATTTCACGTTATTTCCGACGATATATTACTCCTAAGAACATTTTAATTAGCTGTAATATTACAGAAAGTGCATTAAATAGTCATTATTCTTACGGTATTTTCCAATTTCACATTCCACACAATTATTTGTTGATTTTGGTAGTTTAATATTTATTGTTTCTGCTGTCCTCATTTAATATGTACCTTAAATTGTATTATAAATTATAAAACACCTTGTGCTCATACCAGTTTCGCTCTCAGTCCTGGACGTATTTGCCAATGTTAAGGTAGTGTCCAGAACGGATGGAGACGTTGCATAATGTTCGACATTTAATTGAGCTGCCGTTTCATCGCAGAGGCCTTTCATAAAATGCACACGCAATACAGAACTTTCACTAAAGGCAATCTCTTGGCCCTCGCACATTTCCACATATCCAAATGGTACCTTGTGGATTGTAAAATAAATGCAGATTAAAACTATATTCAGGAACAATTTGTTCAGATTTTACCTTCTGCTATTAACCAAAAACATCCATCTTTAGCATCTTATGGTGAACAACCAATAAATGTTTTATTTTCGGACATTCTAAGGGAAGGGGCGCTTAAATATGGAGTAAACTTCCAAGACAACGTTAGACACTAAAAAAATAAGGTTAGGTATGTTTACTTTTGTGCGCATGCAAAGTGTATTTCGCGTTCGTTTGTCTGCATTCAAAAGTGGTTTCTTTTTACATGAATAACGTCACATATTTTAACACCATATTACACTGTAGTGTTCTAGAGTACCGTCGAAGAGACACTAACGAACATACTTATTATTTACTTAGCTGTGTTGGAATCGTTTATATCATTTAGTTAAAGTTTGGTTATCATGATTATATAGGTTTGATTATTTAATGAATTATCAAGGAAGCATGGGGAGTAGTTAAGATAATCATTAAATAATTTGGTGTCCTTTGATTCTTATAATTTTACATTTCTTGTATTCAGTAATTTTATTATTACACAGCTTATTTTCATTCCATCTGTTCATCTGTTGGAATTAATATTTTATTTTTTTATTTATTTTTTTACCTAATATTCTATTTTTTTGGTAAGGAGATTCGAAAATTATATAATTTTTATAAACATTACATTGGGTTAAACTAAAGGAGTAAAATAAAACAGTACACTTAGCCAAGAAATAATATGCAAATAATGCTAGTATTTAATGAAAAAATATTTTTGTTAAATAAATACTTTATATCAATGATAAGTTGAAGATTCTTTTTCTGAACATGTTATCTTATTTAATACAATTAGTATCCAACAGCACCACTATTAATCACTGTAGATATTTAGGTCTCAAATATTTATGTCAAATCTTTATTCAGTCTCTTACTCCTTACCCCGACTATCCATCACCACCACAAATCACTGCGATTGTTGCAGGCGCAAATCCCACTGGAGAATATAGTGCATGGTTCCCACCTAGCTCAGTGGGTGGGTCGTGCTACTTCCTCATAACTAATAGGGAGTGTGATGACATGAAAGTCAAATGTTGGTAATTAAATACCTAATAGCACTAACGTTTCATATACAGTATAATCTCACAATTTTTTTTATATAAATATTTCATTTTCCTGTGCTTTTCAGTTAAGGGTCAATCTACAAGGCCATGTGTTTCTTTCATTAAAGATACCTTCTCTTGATTTTTATAAATATCAATTGCTTCCAAAACCTCCAATTTGTCTTTTTTATTACCAACATATAAAAATTTAATGTTGATTTGTGAAGTCATAAGGTGTTTATTTACTACGAAATGTTTGATATAATTGGATTTGTCTGCGTGTTTAAAAATTACTAATAAACCCATACGTTATAATGCAAGAATCGACTGGTATAATATTAGGTTTGTGGATTTTTACGAGGCCATATAGTTTTGGTGCTTGTGAATTCTTGTTTAAAATTAATTGTTACTCTAAATTTGTAAAGCAGATATTACAGTTGTGTAAACTTTGCTTCACATTTTTTTTTTAAATTTGGTTGTAGGATCTGTATATAAAGTTTCCAAAATTTCGTTAATAATAATGATTTACTTTTCGCATATTTAGAAATAATTACTGAAGTGTTACCTTTATCTGCTTTAACAGAAATTAGATCATTTTTGTTAATTTTATTCTTAACTGATTTTAATAAATAATTGTAACATTAAAAATGTAGAAATATTTTATATAAGATATTTTTTTAACCCGAATGGTTTTTGAAATAAGTAAAGTTTTTTAATAGGTTAAAATACTTATTAAGCGTTATGCACATTAAGGTTAAGGCACTAAATACACACATTACACAAAAAAACGATAGAGAATACCAGATAGTACTCTACTGAAAGTCATACACACAAGTGCTACACATCTGACGCTACAAAAACTAAACATCAACGTTTCTTGTTCCTTTCTTTCTTAACATTTTTCCTTTTATCTGTTAGGGCGTCGGGTATTCAGAGTTCAGCCAGTTCTTCCATTTTTGTCTGTCTTTTCTATTCTTTTATTCATTTTTATTTTTTATTCCTCGTTTTGCATTTGTTTGAATTTATTTTCCTTTTGCCACATACTATTTTTGCCGTCTTTATTAGTGTTACCTTGAGCATTTGCCAATTTTCTTCATTATCTAAATTTTCTCTTTTGTTCCATTTATTTAGTTCTCTTGCCACTACTAATTGGTATTGTTTTTTTTTCTCTGGATATTTTAGTTTTTCTATAGTGATATTTGTATATTCCTTGATTTTCGTTATTTCTTCTTTATTTGTTTCTATTTTTGCCATTACCAGTCTATGGTCCGTTCCTATTTCTGCTACTATGTTTACACATACCTTTACTATTTCTGATTCTATTTCGTTCGTGTATGTTATGTAGTCTATTATACTTTTTCATTTCTCACGAGAGCTAAGTATGTATATATGTTGTCGATGTTGTGTTCAAAAACCCCATTTCCTATTATTAGGTCATTTGTTATACAGAACTGTATGTGTCTTCCATTTCTATTCTTGGTGTTTTCTTCAAAATTTCCTTTCACATTCTTCTATATTTGATCCCACTCTTCCATTTCAATCACCCATTAGTACTTGTTCATAAAACTGTTCTACTTCTTCTATTCTTGATCCTTCTACTGGGTCATATATTTGCACTACTGCTATTGTTTTCGTGAGTTTTCTAGGAAAATTATTCTTGAGTTTGCTGGTTCCCATCTTTTAATTTTTCTTGCTATTTCTTTGTTTACTATTATTGCGACTCCTTGCTTCGCTTATTCCTAGAATCTTTATTTCTATTTCTTCCATTTCCTATAGTATTTCCTCTTCCTTCCCGTTTAGTGTTTTTATATTCCAAGTTCCCAGATTTAGAAATGCTTGATTATTTGGTTTTCTATTTCGTTTTTCTTGTTTCCTCTTTTATCTTAATATTTTTTCTTTCTATTTTTTTTGTTTTATTCTTATGATTTGTTTTCCTTTGGATTTGATTCCCTTGTAAATTTTTCCTTGTTTATTTGCATGTGTTTCTTTATATATTTGTTTGTTTTTCGCTCACTTCTCGATTTTTATTTGGTTTATTATTTCCTTAACCTTAGATATTTGTCCATTTCCTTGGCTTTCCGTCATAAAGTATTGCGTACAACTTTTAATCCTTATTAATTTTTGCGAGTGTGTTGTCGTCCGGTTTTTGTGATGCTCCTGGACGTTTTATTTAACTCATCTACGTCTTTCTGTGATGTATCTTTTCTCCGGGGAGCTAGCACTGTCTGAGTCCAATTTTCTTCTTCGGTATAGGTCCTTTGGGGGAGTTTGTTTCTTCTTCGTCTGTAGACCTGTGCCATTTCTTGTTTTCTTCTTGCTTCCATCATGTGCTGGGTTAATTTTTTTCTGATTTCTCGTCTTTTTATCTAAATCATCGCTTACTCCTGGTTCTGTTCCTCTTAGTTTGTTCAAGTTTCGTAATATTTCCTGCTTCCTCATCTTTCTTGTGATTCCGACCTTTACTGGACTGTTTTTGTTCCCTTTGCGATTTCCTAATCTGTTTATGAAAGCTATTTTATTATCGTTCATTTGTGTCCCCATTCTTCTTACTATTTCATTCAGAAATTTCTCTATTAAGGTTACTAAGTTTTTGTTGTTATCCTCTGAGATACCGAAAATTATTAGGTTTCTTTTCTTTAGTTCAGCTTCTACTTTTTCTATTCTTTCTGCTTGGCTATTTATGGTTTCCTCTAGTTCTTTTATTTTTTCTTTTTGTCGGTTCATATTCCTGCTGGCCTCATCCATTTTTCCTTCCATTAACAACAATTGACCCATAATGATTTTTAAAGTTAATTCTTCTATGTTTAATAAAATTAAATTGATTCATGACCTGGCCTTTAAATTCTAAAATGTGAAGGTAATATGTAAATTTATATTCATATTTATTTTTATCTTATCAAACTGCGTGAAAAGCCTCATGCTGGTCTACCCGTCGGACCTTGGCCGGTATCTGAGATTTTATATTTTACAAGTATTATGTTAAGTATTTTAAACTTTGAAAATTCAATTAATCTCACTTTATTTGATAGTTTTCTCTATAATTAATGTTTCCCATGGATTATATATCTCTCTTTTAGTCTTTCAATACACTTTGCTTTTTAAAACCCTCTAAATTTCGTTTTATTTCAAATTTTATACAGAGCCACTTTGTTAGACAACTTCACTTTCACTTATCTCAATATAACTTGTTACGACGAAATAACAACAATAAGCCAAAACTTCAACTCCCATAAAAACCCACAAATTGACGTCATCTAATCAAAACAATCAATCAACCCGCTGAGATGGTAAAAACCGCGTGAATATTGCATGACCCTACGGTACGTTTCCAACCTGACTGTTAGGTCAGCGGAATAAGCATTCTCTCAGCACTCCTTTAATTAGTTTTAACTTAAAAACCTGCATTTGTATTTGTATTCTAATAAAACTTTTGGTTAAATTTGGTAAAAATTTCTTACCTCAATGTTACTACTAGTTGTTCAGCTGGTGAAATCGATTTTCTAAAATTAGTGTCTCTTTTCCTTGTGACCCAGTAGCTCCGAAAATGTTTCATATGTCATGCGAAAATAACGGAAAAATCTTCTGTTGGTTAGTTTCAATGATTCAAGCGTTCAAATAGTGTATGGAACTCCCCTTCTTTATTTCTCACAGCGTTTATATCATGTACCCATGATTTCTTTTTTCCTGTTCTTGGGCCGCAAGTACCAAAGTGAAAATCACAGCTTCCTCCTCACTACTACTGTAAGTCATTTTAAATTACAATTAAACAACACACTGTACGTACACTATGGTTGCCTGAAGTAAATGGCGGAGGATGAACGTGTAATAAGCTGGGTAAATGAAGGTCTGAGATGAGATGAGCGGACGCAGTCTGTGGCAAAAGTGGTAAGCACGATCGGAAGCTCCGGGTCTGAGATGAGATGAAATAAGCGAATTCAGTCTATCACAACCCTAATACAGTTAATTTGAATTAATAAAATTATTTTAGTGGTTTAATAGAAATATCTTTATTTTTATTTTAAGTCCGCAGGTAAAGAGACCTAATTAATCTTAATTTTGCAAATATCAGCTCATAAAATAAATACAATGAGTGGGGTTAAATTACAATTGTCACACAAATGCGAATAAAATAAGGAAAAGAATTCATTAAAACGCAAGCAGGAATTCTATTGCATAATCAAAATATTAATCTTTAGCAGAACATCGGAATCTCCATTCTAAACAAACATTAAAATTAAAGCTTAAAACTATACACCATACGTAAGGCGATAAACAAGCATACATCCAAAAAAATAAGCTGTTTTATTAATTAATTTATAAGTGTGTTTTTTATTATACACTTTTATCACATGTAAAAGCTATTTTTTTAAATTCAGACTGTCGTATTTTTAGTTCTTATGGAATAAAAATAGTTTCTCCATTTTTTTTTTTTGAGTGGTTAGGTGGCCTGGTAAACATTTCGGTAATTTTCGGTAATTTTTTTTTGTGAACTAATCCATATAATTTAGTTGTTATTTTCTATTCTTGCTACCTTTCGTCTTATATATTCTTTCATAAAACAAAATAACAGATTGTTTTAGTACAACTGAATTTTAAATTGATTAAATATGTTTTAGGTGAATACCATGCTAGACATTGGTCACTTTAATGTTAGATTTACGTTTACTAGATTTAAAGAATTTAAATTACACCTAACGAATTATGACATATTTACAATAACTTGGATTTCCAGTGTTACTCCTATCGACAACTTTGTATTCATGAGTTCACATTTATAAGAAGGGATAGAAATAGTAGGAGTGGAGGAATTGGTATTTATCTTAAAAATCAAATTCAATTCAATTATATACAAATGATTCCTAACTCAGACCCATTTGAACAATTATGGTTAAAAATTACTATTAATAATGTAACATTTGCTTTTGTAGTAATTTCGAGAGCATCTGAATGGAATACAGTTGCATTTTTAAATTCATTCGATGACGTTGTATGATAAGTTACACTCCTATATGGAAATATAATCTGTACTAGTGACTTTAATATTGATTAAAAATTATTTTCCTTCATTCAGTATGCACTCATTAATTTACTCGTACTGACTGTCGCAACTAGTAAAATCTCCTACAAGGGTTACCGAGCATTCTGCAACACTTATTGATATTTTCCTTACTTCATTTCCTCCAGAATATACAGATCTTAATCTAATATCGTTTTCGTTAATTATGCCATATCCACCCAGAAAGCCAATATTTTGGGAATATCGTAACTTTAAAATATTTTAAATATCGATCTCAGTGCTTTTGACACATCAATATAAAATGCTTGTAATTTTACTACATTTTGAATCCGACAGGAAAAACAAGCTAGGTGTCGTGGAAAGTAAGTATGTGATTAACTTGTCGGATTAATTAACTGATGTAATCCATACTAAATAATCATTTCAAAACTCAGAAATGTTACAATCTTATTTGAACACTAGAAAATGTAGTTTTACTAAAGAGTTCGTGTTTACAGTAATAACATTTACATGCGTTTTTAATGTTATTTCATACATTTACAATTTTTGTATTCAAAACTCTGTGTTTCCATCTATTTGGAAAAAGCAATTGTTTGTCCTATTCTTAAAAAAGTTCCGTGTAACGATTTAAGACGTATAAGTGTACTCCCAACAGTGTCAAAAGTCCCTGGTAAAGGTATGAGTCAGCAAATTAAAGAACATCTTCATTCGTACAATATTCTTCGGCCTAAGCAATCTGGATATCTTCGTGAATTTAGCTGTAATTCCACACTAACATTGATTACAGACGATGTTTTAAATTCCTGAGATAATAATAATCTAACAGCATTCGTTTTGTTAGATTTTACAAAGACCTTCACAATTTAACACAACATTATACTGGTAATTTTAAAACACATTGGCTTCAGTGACTCTGATTGTTTAATGCTAAAGAATTACTCGTCGCTGAGACCTGTGGTGGTAATCTATCAATGTTTAGAGAAGTAATTTCTGGTATCCCACAAGGTTCCCTTTTGGGACCTCTTCTCTATTCAATATACAATTCAAAATTTTGCGATATGTCGTTTAATTTTTCTGAACTTCAAACCTCTATTAGTAAATTAAATTCAAGCATTGATACCTTATGTGTTTTATCTTTTAGCTATGGCCTTACAATAAATCCAATCAAGACATCCTTAATTATTTTTGGCCCTAATAAGTGATTCTGTTAATAATGTACACCTAACAATAATGGGAAATGTAAAAGTCCGTAGATGAAGTAAAAAACTTTGGATTAATTATGGACTCTGCTCTGAGAATTATTTCATACATTAACAAATGTATTAGTTTAGCATATATGAATCTAAAGCTCATACAGCCGTATAAACGCATATTCACCCGTGAAATTAAGCAAATGCTTTGGTAGTCTTTCGTTCTTTCACAAATTTGGCCCTTGCGATCCAGTTTATGGGCCTTGTCTTACTCCTTATGACAGTAAAAGAACTTACAAATGTCAAAATTCTTGTTTATATATGGTATTAGACGATGTTGCTAATCTGTACAATTCAATCCCTCTTTTCAGAAAACAAGTGAGTCTGGTAGCAATTGAAAAACAGTTATTTTGTTATTTATTTGACAAAATTTTAGCTTTACTTGTGACATGCGTTGCATCTATATTTACATATTTTGTATTATTTCAAGGATTAAGTGGCAGAGCAGAAAATTGACAGAATTGTCAATCTTACTGAACTTCCCCTTGCCGTTCGAATTTGAACTTACACAATTTTGAATAGACGTTTTTTATTATTATTGTTAATGCAAGGCAGAACGGTAAAGTCAAAAATGGGCCCTCTGTACTCTTAAAAAAAGATACCAAAAGTTGTTTGTTAAATTTGTAGTGCACATAATATCCGCAATACACGAAACACTAACATTTCTATCAGACACCATAATTCATCACGTTAAGGTAGTACGTCGCAGTGGTATCAAATCTAGACCTTTACTTTTTACGGAAGAAAAACCATCTGCCTTTCTTCCATAATCTTTCTTTTTAACTTACGCTGTTTTACAAATTTTATTATTATTTAGTATATTTTATTATATTCTTGCAAATCCTTTAGTTTAATTATCCGTAAGACTTCATAAGTCAAAAATCTGTCTAAAAAGTTATTATTAGGCGAATAATAAGTCTAGCATAACCTACTTTTTGTACGTCTGTGAAAAGTAGGAGTAGTTTTAATATTCCTCTTTAAGCTTGTAATAATTTAGACTATCAATGATTATGCTATCGTATGTACATGTTATACCGTATTTGGATATGCTTATTATTTATGCAGCCAAAGATAAATCTAATTTTTTTTTCTGGCATAGTGTAATAAATGCACATTTCGTTCAAGAAACCAACAATGTTGCATTAATTGGACAATTTATCAACTCTCGGTAACAGTAATTGCTTGTTATTTGTAATTAAAAATATCAAGATAATGCACCACAGTAAACTTTTATTTTTAACCCAGTAATCAAGAAAATAAAGTTAAGTTTCACTGCTTTGCAAAATCCTGCTTCGTACCATTTAATTCGTGTATTCCACCAAAATGTCGCATTGCTTGTTCTTATGCTATAAAAATAATGTATTGGGAGTGTTTTTAAAAGCATCTTTTTTCTTTTGTAATGGATAAATATGAATAGCGAAAAATGCCTCCGAGTCTAAAAGCTCGTTTTACACAAATTACATTTCTTCTTTTTTAAATCTAAATAATTTTTTAGCAACAAAATACAAATATTCTAGAAATATGAATATTGTTGAAATATAGTACAAAAAACGTGATTGTCAAACTTAGAGAATCTTGCGAATATTATAAAGTAATAAATCTAAAAACCAACCGTATATTCTCAACTGCATTTCGTTTGTAAGAATTTCCCCTCCATATAACGCATTGCAAAATCAGAATCAACCCTTCAGATCTTTCTGATCAATTTATTGCATTCCAGATTTCGCTGCAGACTGTGTAAGGCACCCCGCCTGTTTTTTGTTATGTTTCAAGCAGCTATCCTAGTTTGGCCTTAGCTACATCTTCAGCAGAAATTTTCAATATTGCGCGAATAAAATGGCTGAACAAGAAAATATATACGGCGCTGCGTTAATGGTTTTTTTGACGATTCGAAATCCATTATAAGAACTTTAATTTTTTATACCCTCAGTTTTATCGTATGAAAATAGATATAAAAATCGTATTAGAGATGAACTTTTTGATGTAATTTAATTGTATGTGAGTGTTACATCGGGATTTTTCACTTCGTATTTTTAGTTTTCCTATTGAAATTTTTTCTTCGTAAGTTTTTTTCTTAGAAAAATTAATGAAAAAAAAACATTTCCGCTTTTTAAAAGTAATTTGAGAAAAGCTGCGTTGTTCCCAGCCTCGTACAGTACTAGTAAATTAAAAAATACTTTGCAAAAGATTTAATAAAACTGAAATTTGTACGTTTTCTTACTTCAACATTGTAATTAAATTTTTTTTATGTAATTCCTCAAGTAATAAAGATGTATGAATTAGAATAAAATGTGCCTATGTGCAATTGTAACTTTTGAAAGTAAAATTAACAACAATTTTTATCCAACGATATAATACTTATCTGCGTTTAAACCTATGTTAGACAAATTAATAATACTGCATGTATTTGGTGTAATTAAATTTCAACGTTGGGATTCCGTCAATATTATTTTAACACTTCCGCCGTTTTACATCCTACTACATATGCAGTTTAAACTATGAGGAGGTTTTAATGCATTTTTAGTGTTTTTCCAAAAAGTTTACAGTATCTTGTTTCGACCCAAAAATTTATATCTAGCTTACACTGCCCTGTTAGGCATAGAAGTTGTATCTGCAGAAAGTTAAGTCGCACATTAAGACATTTCGATCTGCCATGCCATGTAACATAGTTATTTTCAATATAACTACGCTATTGAGATTTTTTGACAGAATTTAGTACTTTGAGTGATATAGCCGTAGCCAAGTCTAAAAAGTGACTTTTGACACATATGACTCTTTGGCCTAATATTTATGTTGCTATATAAAGAGAAAGAAGGACCTATCAGTTGCTTCAAAATAACTTTTCTTTCAGGCCTTCATGAATTTGACATTTGCTTTAGAATTAACCTGTTTATTCAATGAAATCGAAGTTATTATCTCACGTCATTTGGTGCATGTTTAATGATAGTGTATTATGTTAAATTTTATTTGCAACGCATCAATTTATGCCAAATTTTAAATTCCATGACCGCTCGTGATGACGATCATTTTGAAACAAGTTTATCTACAATTTATTTTATATTTTGGTCAATTCAATGAGGTAACATTATAACACTATAACTGCAGAATTATGATCAACAGTATTAATGTAAATTCCACTGCTAAATAAAAAAGTCGGACATAAAAATATAGAATTTTATTGATTTAATTTCTTTGGTAGCAAACAAGGCTTTAAAAAAACAAAAAAAGCAAGAATTGTATTAATACACCATTACCATTAGTGGTAACCTAAAGTAAATGAAAACATAGAAACTTTGCATATCAAAACACATTAAATAAAAATGATCAAAGTAAATTTATCCGTCTATTGACTCTAGGTTTTGAGTGGTTGGTAGCTCATTCCAAAATTTCAAATGCCTTTGCGGCATGACATTGCACAGTTTGGAAACGATAAGATTTTTTTTCTTCGGGTATGCCTCTAGTGGCAGATTTAGCCCCTCTTTCATTATTTTCGCTGTTAGAAGATTTATAGTTTTCCCATTAGGAGCGTTGAATGATTTTTTGTACAACAAAGTCTCTACTTCTCGCTTAAAACTCTGAAAATCATATACTTTGCTCATGTTTTTTAAAGAGCGTTCAAGCTGATGGTGGAAGGAATCGGCTGACATGTAAGTGTTAAAGTATTTTACTCGAAGTGACTCTATAGCAACGTCCTCGCTATTCACAATATACACAAAAAATGTAAATAAACACCAATTCTTTTTTTTTGCGAAGTGCAGTTGTCTAACCAGAGAGTTACATTTGTGATATCCCGAATGGCAAGAAAAAATGCATGAAACGCACTAACAATGTCATAGTTACTGCGACCAGAAATGGATTCGTGCCATATTACAGCTATTACACCACTACCTTGTTTTTTTCCGACGGGTACAAAGCTTTCGTTAAAAGCTATAATTCGAGGACTAAAAATCACATCCTTGAACATTTCCATCCTGGATAGCATGATAACCTGTGTAGATGGAAGAGTTATTAGATCATTGTGTAAAGATCCCAAACAATAACACGTATTACCTGGGTATATTCTTTTCGAGCTTCTGTATATTTGACTCTATGCGATTGAAACTTCTTGCATTCTTCACAGTTTTCATCCAATTTCTCCTTCTTATGACTGGAGGTAGTTCCACACAATTAAAAACTTTCGCACGTCCAACACTCTTCTGTCCCAACTTGACAAAAGAGATGTTCATACTACCAAAGACCTATCTATAAGTAATAAGAAAACTCTATCTGAGGCTGTTTATTCTTAAAATCATTGAACATCAACGTGATGTTGAGGTCATTGGGCAAGTATCTTATGTCGGGTGCATGCTGGCGACGGTAATGTGCTATTGTAGGATTGAAAGATTCAATGTGTTGTCAGTTTTACCCTGCAGATTAGGTTTAGCTGAAACTCCGCTAATTTCAGTGTTATTTAGTGCATCCCGAAGTATGCGATAATTTTTTTCTGTGTAGCCAAGGGCCGCAATAAAACAGACCTTGCAAACTACTTCTTTTGCTCCACTACCATCGTTCAAAGTATACTCAACAGTTTTTGTCTTTCTAGATGTCAAATTACTTGTGGTTTTTCGCTTTGGATCTTTTTGGGATGTATTATTAATCATGAAATTTCTTTGCTCCTTTGTTTCCAACTTCCAAAATTCCCTATTTATTGCACTCTCGTTTGCCACATAATGCTTTCACACTAAACATTTTTATCTAAAGCCAAATTCTATTTTATATCGAATATATCAAAAGCAGTAAATTTATGTACCGCGTTGTTTTAGTTGTTTTTTAAAGATATCGTTGTTATTCTCAAAGATAGAAGTTTGCAGTTTTTACATTCACGTAGTACTTTGTTGACCTAGATTTAATGAAAAATCGAAAGTTTAGTATCCTTTTGTTTTCGGCTTATCGTCAAATGTTGATATTTCTACACTTTCTTCAAGGTCTTATACCTCGCTTAATACTATTATACTGATATATTTCGTCAACGGTACTTATATATTGTGAAGTGCCGAATTCAGTTTTCTAGGGGTGCGGTTTTTGAGTAATAATATAAACTTTTTTTAAACGGGAATCTTACTTGGCTTGGTAACCTACAACTACAGTTATTTCTTAGCTTTTCAAAAATATAAATATACATTCCTGAAACACATCTTTCAACTTTTTTTTAAGCAGGACGGTGCCCCCCAGCTCATAATGCTGTGTGAGGATTTATTTAAAAAACCGTTTGCCAAATCGTTGGATTTCATCATTCGGTTCAGTTTATGGCCGCCACAATATCTAGATCCGTCAATACTGGATTTCTTTCTATCTGGTTGTCTGAAAAACAATTTATCAAAACCGTCTTAATACCAAACCGTATGTTGCCATCCAACGATTTGAGAAACGATTTCTAAGTAATTCCTCACCACCAAAGCATTATGGGCTGAGTCACCGTCTTGTTGAAAAAAAAATGTTTGTAAGATGTTTTTCAGGAATGTCTATATCTATATTTTTGAAAAGCTAAGAAATAACTGCAGCTGACGGTTGCCAAGCCAACTATGATTCCCATTTAAAAAAATACAAGTTTATATCATTACTCAAAAACCGCACCCCCTAGAAAAATTCTAAGCACGCCACTGAATTCGGCACTTCGGAATATATAAGTACCCTGAAAAATCTGGAACACTGAAATTGTGGCAGAATCTGTAACAAAAAAATACACCCACGTACCACAGAAAATTAAAAAAACACCTAACGCGTTTCAATAGCTACGCTATCATCATCAGCGGTCGACTACTAAAATAACGAAATCGGGACACTCAGTACTTTCGACCTAAATTAAGGACAAAAATATTTAAGGTGTGCTATTTTTCATTCATTCGATGTACCATTAAACCTATTAGTCATTCTTGTTCATACAATTCATAATTTTTCGCCCAACTATAAATTACCGTATATTATGTATAACGAAAATACGAGACACTTTTATTGGAACTTATGTAGTAATTTCACATTTTGCGATGTTAAATTTTAATAGTATAGTTAAATTTTTGACGTCAGATTTTTAATAATAATCCATTCTGAACATCTGTTCTATTTTTTATACTAGGGAAGATTTTGCACTGTAGGATGCTTTTATCATAATTTTGAACAAAATTAAGTTTATTGATCAAGCATATGTTTTAACAGTTTAAACACGTCCTGATGATTAAGATTAAGATCATTTTAGAATGAAAAAATTGCTTTTATTGGCAGTTCAAATAAGATATCTCATGTGATTAGGCTCTCTTTTAGTGTAATTTCGGGTGTAAACCATGTAAAACAGGTGCTCTTCATGAGACATTTCAAAATGGTGGACTTGTATCTTAGTTGTGGAAATTTGTAGTATAAATTAATTATTTTCGTATTACTGAGTTATTGAGGGTGTGTAAAAATTGCTAGCATTTTCTGGATGGCAATTTTCGATATGTAAGTGACATATTGTTGTACCATATATACTCGAGACGGCGGGAATAACGAAATGTTGTATGACGTTAATGTAAGATAGTTTAAGTCCATACTTTTTTGCAAAGTGGAAAGAATTTAAATTTTGTTTAGTACCTCATTGATTTACCGGATATGTGATTTATGTCATTAAAATGCGTAATACTGAAGCTGTTGGATTGGAATAAGTACGATTAAAATTTAATTTCGTAACTTCATAGGCTTTGGCGATTGTTACTTTTGCTATTGTCTGCGGTCATTATAGTTTTTCCAGTGAAATCAGAAACATTTATTTAATTAAGCTTACAGCTAGTTACAGTTTCGGATTTTTTTTATATTTATAATAACGCCATCGTTAAAGTATTTTTTGTATTAACTTTTCAGTCCTCTAAATCGCCCAGGAACTCATTGTTTCTGGCCTAGTTCGCCAAAAGGTAAGATTTTGATTGGCACCACTGGTTTTTCATACACAAGCATTGGCCGCTTGACACTCATTTTTAAAATTATTTCTAATGAATTAATAAAAGCAACACAAAAAATATTGTGTACCACACGCCCAGAAGCTATTTTTGCGAGTGTTCTAAGTTACAGGTCTTGATTGACGTCTCGACATAAATTGTATTGTATTAACAATCACCACTTACGACTTATTCGCTGGTACGAGTGTTACATCAATAATTTGGTAAAATATGACAAAACATATCGACATTAGAAATAGATATTGAATTGAAGTTAGTATTATTTATTAACCATTTCATTTTATAATTTAAACTTAATGTAAAAAAATAACTAAGAATTATAAAAGTCCTCTGTAGGGTAAGTGTATTAACGTATCGATTTAGAGTGTTGTATTTTAACCATTTTGACCTAAGACGTGATTTTCTTAACTAAACTTATATAAATTAGGCCCATATTAAGCGAGTACAATACAACATTTTAATTAATGATTAGAATTGATGTATAAATTCTAATTTTTATTATACGTATGTGCGTTACTGAACCAAAATTCAGGATTTGTGTTTATCGCAACATTATTTAGTATTGTTGAAACATCTTATATTATGGGTAGCGTTCCACTTGTGACTGTTGATTTTTTCGTAGGTTATATCCCAAGACCTATGAATTTTGCCGGTTAAAACTACAGCAGCTTTTTTGTAATTTGTTTAGAAAATATTTGAGACTTAATGATTCAAATTAAGAGCTCGAGACCGAAGGTTTTTTTAATTTAATGACAAGCTATGTTTTTATGTTATTATTTTACACAAAGTATTATGCTCACTACAACTATTCAACAAAACATGGGCGTAGCCAGCGAAGGGCAGGGAGGGGCAATTGCCCCCCCCCCCTGGAAGAGCAAAAATAAATTAAATAATTTTTTTTAATAAAAAAATTAAATCTAAAATATACATATTTTTCTGTTCTGCATATTTTTTTTGTTATCTGTTTTATATATTTTGTTTGTTGTTGTGGTCGTTTGGTTGCTTTTATGAACATTTTAAAATTAGTTGGCCATGGTTGTCATGGATAATAAACAAATGTTTTTTTGACACTGACAGTTTAAAAATTCAATTTAAACAATATTGAACTACTAAAATGAATTTTTCAAAAGAAGAATTGATACAAATGATTTATTGCATTGGCGCATCCGACGGAAATTGTTTATTAGCGAGTAGGATTTAGGCTCAAAAGTTTCCAAATACAGAAAGACATCCAAATCGCTTGGCATTTGAAAGGCTCAAGGAGAGGTTTGAAAGGAATAGAAACATCAAGTATGAATCAAATGGCGAACGATTAACGATTGCAGCAAACGAGGAAACTCAGTTACATGTCATGCAAGCCGTCGTGGAAAATCCGCAAGCTTCTTGCAGGCAAATCGCACTGAACAACAATATCGGAAAATCAACGATAGATAAAATAATTCGCCACCAAAAGTTTCATCCATACCACATCTAAGTAGTACAAGAACTAACGGATCAGGATTTTATAAATAGTAGAAATTTCTGCCTTCGGGCATTAAATAGAATAGAGGAAAAACAGGACTTCTTTGATTATGTATTTTTTACTGACGAAGCTACCTTCCACAAAAATGGATTTGTAAATCGTAATAATTTCCATTACTATAGTGATACAAATCCAAGATATGTGTCATTAGATCATCAACATAGATGGACACTTAACGTATGGGCCGGTATTGTTGGAACAAGAATTTTGGGACCCTATTTTTTTATCAAACAGTTAATTGTAAACCTTTTTAAATTTTTTGTGAAACGATTTACAAGATTACCTTGATAATTTACCGCTTCAAGTTTTATGGCAACTGTGGATTCAATTGGATGGAGTGCCTGCCCATTTTAGTGGTATTGTGCGTAATCATCTAAATTTGCAATTTCCAAATAAATTGATTGGAAGGAGAGGGCCAATTTGTTGGCCATCTAGATCCCCGGATCTTACAAAACTTGATTTTTTTGTGGAACAAAGGAAAACATGAAAGAAAGAATAAGAAATGTTTTTCAAGGGATAAATAGAGAAGTGCTTAAAAAGTAAGCAATTATTTTGTTGAAAGAATTCGTTTGTGTGAGGAACACATAGAACAATATTTTTAGTTATTTTATGATATTTTATTATTTTTAGTTATATTGTTTTAAAAATATCTAACTTAAATTGTTTTTGCATCTTTTGTTTACTTGTTATTAGTATTATTAGATAGAGTTAACGAAGTTTTACGCCAATAAAATTATTTTTCACATTTTTCAATATTGTTTAAATTGAATTTTTAAACTATCAGTGTCAATCAAATATTTGTTTATTAATGTTTCCATGACAACCATGGCCAACTAATATAAATCTTTGAAATTGAGGTGTGTATTTTAAAAAATAGATTTTAAAAAGTAAAATAACTAAGTAACTATGAAATATAGGTATAGGACATATTTTATAAAAAAGTTAGCTTATTACTTAATCAACATTTTTCCGTAAAAAAACATTTAAAAAATTGAGATTTTGTGTTTTGAAGATTATGATTTTGTGAATAGTTTTGGCAACACCTTGTATATTATTTTCAAATTTTTATAGGAACACAAAGTAATAATGCATTAGTAACCTGCAAAATATTTTCCTTTAAGGATATCAAATAAAAAAAGTACTCCCTTTGTCAATGACACGTAAAAATCGTGATTTTTTAAAAAAACATTAAGTATCTCAAAAACTTATATATTATAAAAGCTTATCAGCAAAATTTTTGACGCATTGTAGCCGTAATACTATGGGGATCGAGTAACAACTGTCAACGTTACGCTCGCAAATACATTGCCATTTTCATTACACCAGTGGTTCTCAAACTTTTGTTCGTAAACTATTTAAGAAGAACCAATAAAATTTCTGCCTCATACTACAAATACCACAAAGGTAACAAGCTATAGGCATTCACAAAACGACTAATGCAGCATTCCACGTTAGATAGTACATTTGTATTCGGTACAAAATTGGTTTCTGGGTAATCACCCATAAGGTTAGGAACGGTGTCTGCTTCTTAGTTTTCTGGTAATCTTGCTCCATAAGTAATTGGGCAATTGATGAAATAAAAATTCCTGCTAGCTCACCATATCAGATGTTTTGTGGTTGCGAAGTACCACGTGTTTTCCACAGTTCCCTAAAACACGAGCGTGATGCACGTTAAAGTAGCTGAAAGAACTACATTATCACACTAACACTATTCAAGATCTAGTCGTTAGTATCATAATTGTTTAAAGGTCTTAAGAATGAGGATTAATATAAATAAATGTACATGATTTTTAATTTATTTGATGTAATATCATGGTGTTAGAAAATGAACAAAACATTAAATCGACTATTGCTAACGTTATAGTACACGTCATCTTCAACTTTTCATACTGTGAAGTGTTAGTAGGGCAACGTGGCTTAAAAAGTCGTAAACGTACACCTCAAAAAAACTGATAATTTCATTATACAACACTAGTTTGTGTGTGTAAGTATTATAAAGCTTGCTCGAATTGAAGTTGCTAAATTTACATTTATTATCGAAACTTTGTAAATATTAATTAATTCCTACAAATTGTGTTAGAAAAATTGAACTACCGATTAAAGTTATTGTTTAATTTATTGTTCATATTAAAAAAATTACAAAAAAAAAATTCATTTTCAATTTAGTCATTATCCAATTACTCGTGTTATGTTGATGAATTTTTAACTTACCCAGCTAAGGGAAATTTGTAATTGGTCAAAAATTGAAATTGAACAGACATCGGAAATATTTGTTTTGAGGTCCCCAGAGTTCAAAAAAGCGGTTATTGAAAAACGTCAAACATGTCTACGCGCGCACGTGTGGATGTGTGTTGATGAATCTTTAGGATGCGATACTCAAAAACTTGAAAAGTGATTGAATTCAAATTTCATATACGTATTAGTTACCTAAATACCTATACTAAACGATGGTAAGGAGTATTTGTATTCAACACGTTTTTAACACCTAAATATCTAGATCCCAGTGATTTTTGATGGCAATGCAGTGACGGGTTAATGAACAAGAGGGGTAAATTCGATTTTCGATCTTCATAATGCAACTTTCGGTAAATGAACATAAAAAGGTAATACGTAAAATGCATCGAATATACGACCAACCATGTTTTGAGTGTTGAAGAAAATTCGCTTGTAGAGTATTCATAAATAAATAAATTATAAAAATTAAGTAAAAAATAACTTAGTATAACATTAAGTAATCATAAATAAATACAGTTTAACAAGAGTGGATTAACTTGTACTATATATTTTGTTAGGATTCCGCAATAAACCTGTATTTTTAAGGATTAGAGTGAGACCTGGTCGCAGATTCAAATCTACAGTAGATAAACCTTATTTCTATTCAATCAAAATTTTTTTTGGTTGATGCCCACATTACAATTTACATATATGTTATAATTTAAATGTAATAAATGTATGTGTCAGCTTATCTCATTTTTCAATTTAAGTATAATTTACACCCATTTTCTTATTTAAGTTTATGGTGGGAGTCGACTGACTCAATTTTTTTAAGAATATATTATCACAGATGTGTGATATTATATATTGATTGTAATACTTTATTATAGTTGTGAATGTTGAGTAGACTCTGAATTAGATTAGAACAATTAAAACTAACTACGTTCTGTTTTATAAAAGTTCATTTTCCGTGTTGCAGATAATTATGTAATTAATATGTAAGAAAATATTGGTGACATTGAGATAATAAAGAATAGTACAATATGTGACCTACGTTTGGATGAAAATAAAAATATGATTGTTGAATATAGCCCAGCGTGTGCCGTACTGATAGTGTTATTGCTAGCTATCATAAGACACACGCGGCTATATTCGGCCATTGCAATACAACAGAATTGGTACCGTACGCTTCATCTCAAGCATTATTCTACTGAGCTTTTTAAACGTTTTACTTTGTACTTTGTACGGTTATATTTTACTTTTTTTAATAAATGACAAATTTACCATAGTTATCTTTCTTTTTTTTTGTTAAACGTTATATTGTTGACCTTTATCCTTGCACGCTATGTAAAGATATGAAAAATGAAATAATGAATTTTTAATATACGTTTATTTAGAATTAAGCGTGTACTGTTAAAAAAAATAGGCATGTCTTTGTGCGAAATACTGTTAGTGACGTAATTCATATTCTATGCGCTTTTTTAAGATAAGATATTGATATACACGGGTATAAAATGTAATAAGCCATTGCAGCTAAAAAGTCGAAAATATTGAATCATGGTATAAATTAACATGACCTCTTATTAAGTATAAAAATCAGGTTTTTTGCCATAAATCGTGGTTTATTTCCTTCAATTGTTTAATTATTAAGTGCGAACTATTAAAAATATCAAATTCCAAATTGGATATTGATGTAAAGATTTTAGATTATACTGAGACGATATTCTCAGAGTTTTAATTTAATTCTGTACATTTACATTCAATATTTGGAGAGGCTATAAAATGATTTTCTCTGTATTCCGAATACTGACCTGACTTTAAACGTTTATATTTCGAAAACTATTAGGCCGATTTTAATCAAGCAATTTGCATCATAATCGATATTTATTTCTCGGTACGTAACGTAATTTGATATTTTTTGTTACATTTAGTTAAGTACTAGAGCGAAATGTATTCGAGAAAACGCCATTTTTTAACACTCTTCGTGCAAGATCAATCTTTATGAATTAATAATTAAAACACTAATTAATGGATTGCTTTCATTTTTAGGTATATGGTGCTCGTTTCATCACTTTCTATTAATTAAAAACCGTGTAATAAAGGAAAAATGCTACGCTTGTTAGTTTCCTTATTCTTAGCGTTATACGCAATATTTTTATAGGATGCGGTACATTAAAACCAATAAATACGGAAAGATCGACTTTTTCTTAGTTTTTATAATTACTAACCAAGGGATAGAATTAAATATTTCGTAGAACAAAATAACGTCTAACTGCACGTAGAGGTGACAGGAGAAGGAATTCAACGAGGAACCTTGAGAACCCTGAGAAATCGCAATTTACCTGATGCAGCAATATGGTTCATGTATTAATGCCCCCAAAGGCATTTAGAAAATCATCCATATCTACTTTCGGTCTACCACTTCTTGGCCTCGCCCCTGACACTGTACCAGTACTACTTGCCCCTTTTTCAATTGATACCCTTACAACACTTCTTTCACTAATCCCCAAGCATTCCGCAGTACGCTTTGTATTGATCATGCTTATATGTTTTAATTTAATTTTTACATTTTTACACGTACGAAATTAAATCATAATGCTAGCAACTTTCTACACGTCACGTTATCTTTCTCTACCACAGCATTTAAAACACTTCATCGGAACAGACGAATTACAATGGTCGGCGCGTAATATTTACGCACAATAAATCTCTGTTCGACTTTGTAGCTTGCGAGATGTTTCGTCTATTAGAGCAGGGTCGAACTTTTAGAATTTAACGATTATTTAAAAAATACCTCATTGCATTCAAACAAAATGTGTATCTAATAATAAATAACATTAATTTAGAATTTATTCTATAAAATAGTAATAAAATTTGCTTACGTGTCAACATAAATATTTGCAGTAAGGTGTGTGGTACCTATTACTTATCAATCAAATCAACAAAAATGTTGTGTTTATCCAGTAATAAATTTATTGTATTATTGTTCGTATTTTTCTAGAATCCGTGGTAAGAAGCTATCAAAATAAAAACATTTTAGTTTCGAAGCCATTTTCGATTAATAAAAGTCGTCATATCGATGTATCTAGAAGGTTTTATCAGCGAGTTAACAAATACGAGTACATAGTAAAACTAATTTCAGACTTTCTGCACTAACATTCCTTTCAGGGTCAATACAATAAAGTAGCATAACTCCCTTCCAGTGGTATGCAGTTTACCTTGTATCTGTAAGTAGTAGATATGGTTTTTTTTAGTTCTAACTTATCATCATTCATTGTGGCAAATATAATTTTTGTTTTTGTGGTAGCTTCCTTAGGTGGTAAATGTATGGCTGTATAAGGACATTTAATTTCAATAATGGCCTTTTCCTTGTCAATTATGCCATCTGGACTGGCTCCTAAGTAAAAATCTGCATGATCTATAAAAAAGAAGAACTCTTTTGGAATATTGATTTTCCAATTTCTCAATTGCTAACTTTTGTTTCTCAGTGCCATATTCAGTATATCGGTTACCACTAAATTTTGCCACCTTATCGCGATTGGTTGTTTTTTGCAATTTACAAATCTGCCCAAACCACGAAGCTGTGAGTCGTATCGGTATTTCGGATTTCCACAGAATATTATTACTCTGACCGATTGTTGCTCTCTCAATATTTTTAATTTCGTCTAAAGATTTTGGCAGTTTTTCTAAGAAAAACTTCTTGCTTGATCTATTAAGGGGTGCATATTAACATTAAAACCATAATCTTCATCAGGCCCTTCTATAGTGTTTGTTTCGGGTCTACTTGCGCTCCTTTGTTCTTTGTACAATTTCTTTTTACAATTAGTATTTATAAGGTATCTTTTTAGAAATAAACTTTTTCGTGTGTACTCCAGGACTAGTATTTTTGTAAGTGACTTATGAATGTATCTGAGGTAGCTACATTTACTGTTGAAAGAAAGAATCTCCTGCGGTACTACACCGCATTTCATATGATCCTCGTTTTGTGAGGCATACTCTTTTGCCCTCTACAAATTTAGCCACAACAGCATTATAGCTTTCGGCATAATTATTTTTCATGTATTTTAAGAGGCTAGACCTCTATTGAAGGCGGAAGAAAGATCTTGGTACAAACCACATTCTTGTAAGTCTCGTATCCAATTGCGTTCATCTCTGTGTTGACAAAAAAATGCAGTACAATTACTGTGACTTCCAAAAACGTGATGTACACTATTTATAATGCCAGATTTCAGCAACTCCAATTTATCATTGTCAGGCACATTTTTTTCTCTTCTGTGCTTCAGTGCACATTCATCACCAATTCTCAACCGTTTAATGCGACTTTTCGGAAGATTTCGCAATTCAGGACTAACAATTTTGCTATAGAAACTTAATCACCTAGTACTTGATTCTCGTAAGCGAAAACAGGAATTCCTTAATAAGTGATTGATGCACTCAATTATTTCAAATATGGCTAAGCATTTAATTTTTTTTTACGCTACTATCGCCGTTACCAATGAGGTACGCATATTTGATGCCATGCATATCTACACTGCATTGAAACCCTTGAAGCACTATGTCGCATTTCATTGAAGTAGCTGTTTATCGATACTTATGGAAATATTAGGTATCAGTTTCCTACACAAGTAATTTAAGTATCTACTCACATTATACACAAATTGCACATAGTGCACAAGTACATAAAAATCATATTTAGTCTTGTAGGACCTTTTGCTTCAGGCCCTATCGGCGTTACTGCATCTAAGGGCATTCCATTCTTATCAACTCTCCCCTCAGCTTTGGCTTCCTCCTTTCCTGCCTCAAGCACTAAATCAAGGAACCAATCCTTGTTGAATTGAGCTGATTCTCACACTTATTATCGAGTCCTCGTGACAAGCAAGGAATATTTAACACTGTACTTATTTTGTTCAATTGCGAGTAGCCTCCCATGTGGAGGCTACTCGCAATTGAACAAAATAAGTACAGTGTTAAATATTATACATATGTAGCAACCCTGAATATATTTGCATTTTCAATTTTGCCCTCTTCTTTAGATTCGGTTGATACATTTCCAATACTTTGTCATGTTTTACATCGTACTTCGAAAGTAGAGAAAAAACCGCACTTGCTTTATTTACAAAGTTCAAGCTCACTTTTATTACACAGATTATTATTTGTTCAAAAAAGTATCTCACGTGCACTATTCTAGGTCCTTCGATTGATTCTCTTTCTTGATTGAGAAAATCATTTTGCGTATTTTAGATACACTTAAATAGGTACAAACAAACATACATTTGCAAAATAGACTCCAGCCAATTTTTTTGCTTACCTTGTGAAATCGCATAAAGGCGCCTCTACTAAATTTTTAGTGAGTTCTCCTTCCCTATAATGCATCAGTAAAGCTAATACACAGCCGCAAGTTTAGTGAACCTTACCATTTTTTGTACAAAATTTTTAACTTAGGAAATGTCTACTTTTTCTGAGAGCAGAAGGAGGTTTCCTTTTCTCTTTGTTGTTTTCTTTTATAATTTCCCATAATTTTCACGCAACAGTGAAATACTACTGTCATTTGTAAACGAATGGGTAGTAATAGGTAAATCCCGCCCTGAATCAGCTCCGAGTCTTACAATTAGCCAAATATTTGATTGAATCAACGTTATTTTGTTTGCCAGTGGCGAACCGCTGTGAGACAGCATTATGCAAGTCTCCTACATGTTAGATCGGGATACACAATAAATGCACAATATGCAGAGTAAATTGCAAAAGCGAATTGTACTAAAACCAAAAAAAGTAATTATATTTTCTCAACGTTAATATGTCTGCAACTAATTAAAGAAAGAGGACATAAAAAAATTAATATATTTTGCACTGCTACCCTATTTTAATTAAGATTTTTTACAATATTTCTGTTTAAACAAAAATTATTAAACTAACTTTTTTTTGTTATATGCCCACAATGTGCTTTAAAACAGTAAATTAACACAAAAATAAATTCAGTTCTATGTTTATTAGTTTGGACACAATCTGCTTTTTGCAAACGACTGATCTTCCTGCTTGCATGCATCTCTTTCTAATTAATTGTGACTTATAGGCGAGAAAGAATAGTTGAATTGCCGGCGTGCGGGAATTCGTGTGGACACTTTAGGATAGCAAGGCATGGACAATCCCCTTAAGAATAATTGCGTTTACGCCGTTTTCTTTCGCTTTTTTTTCTTTTTTGTAAGAAGTTGCTACGATATACGTGTATATACGTATATACAGGGTATCTAGAATCTACCCACGTTCTATGGCTATCTTTGTTTTAATTTATTTTGGTTTAGTGCTTGAGGCAGGAAAGGAGGAAGGCAAAGCTAAGGGGAGAGGTAATAAGAATGGGATGCCCTTAGTTGCAGTACAACCGCCGATGGGGCCTGGAGCAAAAGGTCTTATAAGACTAAATATGATTTTTATGTACTTGTGCACTATGCGTAATTTTTATATAATGTGAGTAGATACTTAAATTACTTGTGTAGGAAACTGATACCTAATATTTCCATAGGTATCGATAAAGAACTACTTCAATGGAAAGCGACATAGTGCTTCAAGGGTTTCAATGTAGTGTAGATATGCAAGGCATCAAATATGCGTACCTCATTGGCGACGGCGATAGTAGCGTATACAAAAAAAATTTAAATGCTCAGCCATTATAAGGACACCATATTTAAAAAATTGAGTGCATCAATCACTTATTAAGGAATTCCTGTTTTCGCTTACGAGAATCAAGTACTAGGTGATTAAGTTTCTATAGCAAAATTGTTAGTCCTGAATTACGAAATTTTCTGAAAAGTCGCATTAAACGGTTGAGAGTTGGTGTTGAATGTGCACTGAAGCACAGAAGAGAAGAAAATGTTCCTGGAGTTGCTGAAATCTGGCATTATAAATAGTGTACATCACGTTTTCAGTAATTGTACTGCATTTTTTGTGAATACAGAGATGAACGCAATTGGATACCAGACTTACAAGAATGTGGTTTGTACCAAGATCTTTCTTCCACCTTCAATAAAGGCCTAGCCTCTTAAAATACATGAAAAATAATTATGCCGAAAGCTATAATGCTGTTGTGGCTAAATTTGTAGGGGGCAAAAGAATATGCGTCACAAAACGAGGATCGTATAAAATGCGGTGTAGTACCGCAGGAGTTTCTTTCTTTCAACAGTAAATGTAGCTATCACAGATACGTTCATAAGGCACTTACAAAAAATACTAGTCCTGGAGTACACACGAAAAAGTTTATTTCTAAAAATACTAATTGTAAAAAAAAAATTAGAGTACAAAGAATAAAGGAGCGCAAGTAGACCCGAAATAAACACTATAGAAGGGCCTGATGAAGATTATGGTCTTAATGTTGATTATGCACCCCTTAATAGATCAAGTAAGAAGTTTTTCTTAGAAGTCACAGAACGTGGGTAGATTCTAGACACAATATATATATATATATATATATATATATATATATATATATATATATATATATAACAAACACACACACACACACACACACACAACGTGTCCTAGATAACATTTCCAGCATGGGGATCTCGCTTATTATAAAAGATACAGATTTGGTTAAATTAGATGAATTACTCCTAAGGATTAGTGAAATTATAGGACACTCTCCAATTTCCAAATTTCCATGTATTTTAAGACTTATGGCAAGAAAAAGAAAAATGTCAAATTTCTTTTTCTTGTAATATCTTTTTTGTTATATTAGACATATAAATTTTATTTTGCACTTTCTTAAGATATTTTTTATGCAGAATTTAAGTATCAATTTGGATTTTTTTTGCACTTTCTATTTTTTAGTTTTAACCCCTAAATTAAATTTTTCTTATGGAACGACAAGTCGGCTTTGAAATAATTGATCGTGTTTTTTTATCCTCTTTACAATGATATAACACATATACTATCTATTTTTAAAAACAAAGAAAATTAAAAAAAATGTATTCTATTAAAGACTCTAACAATAAGTAGGCCGTGAAACATGAGAAAACGACAAATCATAGATAACAACAAGAGTTAAGCAGGGAATAGTATTGGAGATAATTATCCAATTATAAAAGATGTTCAAACAATTGACCATTCCGTTCTAAACATAATTGTGCCCTGCGTAGTGTCGACGTAATTGCTCTGCGTAGTTTTTGGCGATTAATGCTACCAAATGCTGCAAGAACAGCTTCACGAAGATCTTCGGCATTCTCAAATGTTTGCACGTACACTCGATTTTTTACGTAGCCCCAAAGGAAAAAGTCCAAGGGCGTTAAGTCTGGAGATCTGGGTGGCCATAAAACCCGCCCTCGATTACCAATCCATGAATTTGGAAACCGATTATTAAGATATTCGCTGATGATGTTTGAATTGGTGTGGGCGCCATCTTGTTGGAAGCAGATATTAATATTCTCAATCAGTGGTAAATCATCAAGTTTATTTTCTAAATCAGTTTGTAGCAAGTTCAAATACCTTTCACTATTTAATGTTTCGTTAAAAATATGGGCCCAATAAATTTAGCGCCTAAAATGCCACACCAGACGTTAAAACCAAATCTCACTTGATGCCGACTTTCCTTAACAACGTGAGGATTTTCACGGTCCCAAAAGTGAACATTGTGTCGATTGAAAAGGCCATTATTTGTAAATCTGCTTTCGTCAGACCACAAAATCGTAGCTGGAAAATTATCGTTATTCTCACATTGATTAACATACCAATGGCAAAATTGTAATCTTCTCCCTGATCTAAGTCCCTGCAGAATGGTGTACATAGTAATATAAGGCCGATCCTGGATCAGTTCAAGGTCACCCATGTAAATCTTATGGGGATTTATTTCAAGGTCAGTGAGTTTTCTCGTTATGCCAGAACGCGCTCCACGTCTCAAGCATGCTTTTGGCGAATTTAAATTTTGAGTCACTCGCCCTCAGGTGGTGAAATCGGAAGCTTTTGGAGCTCTTTCAAGGTCGAACTTTAAGCGGAGATTTAAAATGTTAGTTGGTCAAGGTCAAAGCTAAAAATAGAAGTTTAGAAGGTTGAAGGTGGCGTCATATTACATTTCATAGCAATATAAAAGGTCAAGGTGAAAAGCTACAAATAGAAGTTGCAAGGTAATCATAAATCTAAAATAGTTCTCAAGGCCAGAGGTTATTGACCTACGCTGGTGTCATATTACATTTCTTAGAAATATAAAAAGGTCAAGGTGAAAAGCTAAAAATAGAAGTTGCAAGGTAATCATAAATCTAAAAATAGTTTTCAAGGTCAAAGGTTATTAACCTACGGTGGTGTCATATTACATTTCTTAGAAATATAAAAGGTCAAGATGAAAAGCTAAAAATAGAAGTTGCAAGGTAATCATAAATCTAAAAATAGTTTTGAAGGTCAAAGGTTATTGACTTGCGGTGGTGTCATATAACATTTCTTAGAAATATAAAAAGGTCAAGGTGAAAAGCTAAAAATAGAAGTTGCAAGGTAATCATAAATCTAAAAATAGTTTTCAAGGTCAAGGTTATTGACCTACGGTGTCATATTTCTTAGAAATATAAAAGGTCAAGGTGAAAAGCTAAAAATAGAAATTGCAAGGTAATCATAAATCTAAGAATAGAATTTTCGAGGTCGACGACGACGATGACGATCTCATAAGCTATGCATAAAAAGTAGGTCATGAGTTCATTGAAGGTGAATACTCCACTTCAAGGTAAAAATAGAAATTGCATTGTCACCATCCTCATCATATTACAAGGTCAAGGTCAGAAGCTAAAAATAGAAACTGTAATGTCATCATCATATTACAATTCTTAGAAGTCTAAAAAATAGTGTGTTCAAAGGTTATTGATCTGTATATCATAGCTAAAATGGTCGGTTCAAGTCCTCACTAAAAGTTGATCGCGTTACAGCTAAAAGTATAGTGACAGCATGATCGTTGAAAGTAGCTTATGCGCGTAACCAGATATGTATGGTAATCAAAGAGATGGTTCATATCTGCACTAATGTAACATAGTGGGGGTCGTTTAGAGTAACAATATAAGGAAATAGTGTAATGGGTAGTGAGTGTTGTGTCAAACATGTGGATGGCATACGCTCAAGAGCAATGGACCAAAGCAACTGACCTGAGAACAGCGGTGGAACGCTTGAAGCAAGAATTTTCAGCATTAGTATTCGATGCCGAACATGAGGCGGTTTACGGGCGAGGTGATTATAGTGAAGCGGAGTGTAACGTCCTAGTGAAAAAGTATGAAAAGGAGTAAAGATATGTGAAAAGTTTTTAAATTTAAAGGAAATATGTAGAACATGTTTTGTAGAAGAACTGAAAGCTGCGCAATTGCATCAGTTTTGCAATGATGTAAAAAATGGACGGCATCTCCTGATGGTAGTAGTTCATCCTCATCAGATGCAGATTAGCCTATCGATACAATTATCAAAGTGCACTCTCCTCTAACATCATGATGCAGTAATATATAGGACAGTTCCGGTGTCAACTATAATTCATAAGCGTTCTCGAATCAATAAAGATGAATCTATCTGCATTGAACAGTAGCACTTTCTGTAAATCCTTCACAACGTAAAAGACGCAAAATATAAAGTGATTGATATGAATACTATCAACACAAAGTATGGAAACATATTATCATTGAAACCCAGAACTTTAAGTGCATACTTACCTTAGGATTTTATGAATAGTTCAAAAGAAGATCGCATTGAAAAGTTTAAGCAATATCTGGTTGAGAATGACGCATTACCAGCACCGGAACTGTAGGAAAGATGACTAATTTAACATTATGTAAAAAAAATAATAACATATATATCTATGTATAATTGTTTGGAAATAAATTATATATTTTTTGTTGCAAAAAAAAGTCTTCTATTTTTGATTAAATGAAGGGTATATCATAATGAAGAGAGCTGCTATTGATGAGACTAAAAAAATGTAGCGTATAATAATATGGTGTCTGCAGCTATATTGGCTAAGCTCTTCAAGGTTAAGATTTATTGGTATCATATTACAATTCATACCAACCAAAGCAATATCTGGTTGAGAATGACGCATTACCAGCGCCGGAACTGTAGGAAAGATGACTAATTTAACATTTCTGTAAAAAAAAATAATAACATATATATCTATGTATAATTGTTTGGAAATAAATTATATATTTTTTGTTGCAAAAAAGAAAGTCTTCTATTTTTGATTAAATGAAGGGTATATCATAATGAAGAGAGCTGCTATTGATGAGACTAAAAAAATGTAGCGTATAATAATATGATGTCTGCAGCTATATTGGCTAAGCTCTTCAAGGTTAAGATTTATTGGTATCATATTACAATTCATACCAACCAATCTTCAAGGTTAAATTTTATTGACAAGGTATTGAGAAGGTATAATATTACAGTTCTTATGTTAGACTCTTAAAGGTTCTTAGGAATAGCAAAATAAGCATTCTTAACCAATCACAATGTAACTGACTTTGTGCATGTGTATTGCTCGGTATCCTCGTGAGTCTACCCTTCTATATAAGTTTAAATTTTATAATCACATATCATTCCTTCAACATCATGTTTTCCTAAAAGTATATATATATATATATATATATATATATATATATATAAAGCACTGTTTTTGCACATTAAAATCGCTTACGTATTTACTATTGTAATAGTGTGTGTAAACCAGAAAATCAGTTCTATTTGTTTAAATGTAGCATGTAGAAATACTGCACGATTGAATTAGCGCATATACAACACGCTAACGAAGACAACCAGACAAATATAGAAAAGTAATGATTGTTATAATTGATGTGCAAGGATTCAAAACAGCAAGAAATATATTTACACCTAAGGAACTAGCGATATATAATGGAGAGCAAATTGCTCATTACGTATTCAAACCCCATTTCCATGGCACACCTTGGATAGTGAATTTCAAAAGCAAGCTAATTGGTTAATTCACAACCACCACTTTATCAAGTGGGAATATGGATATACTTCTCCACGTCTATTCCCTAGTATACTTAGTGATTGCATATCAACAACAGATGAGGTGTGCGTTAAAGGACGAGAAAGCTGATTTTATTCAAAATTTTTAAAACAAAGCATTACGGTGTTTGAAGAACAACATACTTTACCCAAACTTCATCCATGCTGTTTTTTCATACACAAAACACTTGTCCTGTGCGCTGGCTCACGTATATCATTTATATGAAAAATTGTAGTGAAATTCTAATAAAGTTTATTAACTGACAGATCTTATTCCATGTATTACCTCAACGCTTTTATGAGTATTTCAAAGAAGAAGAACTAGATAATTTAAAATGTTATCTAAGAATAAACATTTGGATAATGAGAACCTAAACTGCTTTCGGTCTACCGGAAACAGATACGCTTCTGAGAAACAGCTACCTGTTTTGAGAAACAGCTACCTGTTTTTGAGAAACGGGTACCGGTTTTAGGTCTGTTTTTGAGCTGTTTTCGGAAACCGGGAAAGTTGTTTTGAGCTGTTTCTGCCTGTTGCTAGAAAATAGGGATCTATTTTTGAGATGACTGCATCAAAGTTTATGCTATTCACATTTTCGGTGTTTACAAAATTTAAAGAATATTTGATAAAGGTTATATACCAAATTGGTCTAGTGAACTTTTCAAGATTGTTAAAGTTGTAAGGAATCCGGTCACGTACTTACTACAAGACAGGGACACCTATTTATAGACAGGAACTGCAAAGGTTAAATATCCCGATGTGGAAAAGGTCATTTGACGTAAAAAGAATAAAGTGTACGTAAAGTGGTTGGGATTAAAATAATATTCATGGATCGATGATGATAATGTAGTTTATAAGCATATTATTGTAAGGCAATAATCTCATTTATAATTCAATGATGCCGGTAAGAACAACAAGCACTTTGGAACACTTAAATTACTGTAAAAGCATCACTATTGGTTTAATAACGGATATAAATGTCCTGCTTGTATAGGTACCGACTAGTATGAATATAACTTATTGTAATATAGTGTGTACTTAAGGAACTAACGTAGAATGTAATTTCTGTAAGAATAATAATAAAAGACCAATTGTAATTTGTATTATTTATTAATAATAAAACATACTGATACATAAATATTAGGCCTAAAGTGTTTAGTAGTCCTCAAATGGTCAACCTAAACTGCTTTCAGTCTACAGGAAACAGATACGCTTCTGAGAAACAGCTACCTGTTTTGAGAAACGGTACCGTTTTAGGTCTGTTTTGAGCTGTTTTCGGAAACCGGGAAAGCTGTTTTGAGCTGTTTCTGCCTGTTGCTAGAAAAATAGGTACCTGTTTTTGAGCTGACTGCATCAAAGTTTATGCTATTAAACAGAACAGAATTTGTCAAAATAAATGGATCTATCTGCATTGAACGGTAGCACTTTCTGTAAATCCTTCACGAACGTAAAAGAATTGGAGGTGTGTGCAAAATATAAAGTGATTATATGAATACCATCGACACAAAGTATGGTAAACATATTATCATTGAAAAGAACTTTAAGTCCATACTCCTTACAATTTTATGAATACTTCAAAAGAAGATCGCATTGAAAAGATTAAACAATATCTGTCTGAGAATGACATGTAGATTACCAGCTCAGGAAAGGCAACTAATTTAACATTTCTGTAAAAAAAAAATTATAATAACATATGTCTATGTATAATTGTTTGGAAATAAACTATTATTTTTATTACAAAAAATAAAATGTCTTCTATTTTGATTAAATGAAGAGTAGGTACATCATAATGAAGAGAGAGTTGCTTGGGTAAAGGACTGACGAGTTATGATTTATTAATGGAAGCAATTGACAACGTTTGTTACATATAATTGTACCATTGGCAAGATACAATTTTTCACGCACAACTTTTGTATTTTCAAGAGACACCATCGTTCCTCGAGACTAGCGTGCCGATTCTATTGTATAATACTGCCGCATCGAGAGAATTTCTGGAACAATATGATCCATTACCACGGATATACATAGAGCGAATGCTGGTGATGCATCTAATGCAATTGATACCACTTATGGAGTCCTTTACGGCATTTCAAGCGATAAGTGGTCAATTGACAAGACACCGGTAAATACAGACGGAAAGGATTTGGTTATTAAGGGGTTCGGTATAATGGCGCAGTCTCTATGATCTAATAATAATGAATGAACCAGATAAACGTCTAATAACTAGCGAAGAGAGGCGAACTATACGCTAATCTTAATTGCAACTAATGCAGCTCGTTGTGATAACAACCCGGATGAACAATTGAAAGGTAACGTATCAAAAATATACAGGGATAATTAAATTATTTTGAAAGGATGCATGTTTATAATAAAAGGCTTCTCCGGGATTGCATTATTCAGTAAACTTTTATTGCTAGAAATGGTGAAAGTAATAAGAATGATAAGAAGAAAAAGAATTATTAAGTATTGACGAGAGGAAGAAAAGACTTGAGGTGTTAATCAAGGAAATAAAAAATTGAGGGTAGATTTAGAGCTGTATGAGGTAAAAAGAAAATGATGCAACTTCGAGTTAATGTGCCATGAAAAAGTATTAAATAAAGGTGCATTATAATTTGAATGAGAGATGTATTAGTAAATAAGTAATTAGGTAGTGATAGTAATGATAGTTATATGTAAAATATATGGTTTTAATCGCTTAATAAATCACAACTCGATAATCCTTTACCCAAAATTCTGAAATTTCGTATACAGATCCAATAAATTAGAGCGCCAATGATAGCATTTTCAAAATTTGTCAAAAAATGTGATAAAAAAATTTTGTTTTATCAATACGTAACTGAACGTTGTTAATTGTAATAAATCACAACTCGATAATCCTTTACCCAAAATTCTGAATTTTCGTATATAGGTCCAATAAATAAGAGCGCCAATGATAGCAATTTCAAAATTTGCCAAAAATGTGATAAAAAATTGTTTTACCAATTCAAGTAATACCATTGAGTAATTTTCAGTCAACAGTAATACGTAACTGAACGTTGTTAATTGCAATAAATCATAAACGGTTAGGGAAAATAAAAAAAAAACGTACGTGGTATATATTTACATAATATAAACAAAGTAAAAAAAAAATTAAAATTATAGATAAAATTTAAAGTGTGATCTGAAACAAAGAAATTAGTTAAATTAAAGAAATTATAATTATGTATAGAAATACATACCCTCATTAACCACATAGTCTCAGGTAGGTCATCGTCGTTGAACAATACATATTGCAAATTATTAATTGTTTTTGTAACCCATGGGTCCTGGCATGTTGTCCCATCACCTTTAATTAGAACTATATCATGCTAAAACATAAATACTTAAAACTGAAACATAACAAACATTACTCACATTCGGATATTTTTTTTAATTTTTTATCACTATTATATCTGAAAATCAAAAGTTAAAACATAAGTCACATATAATATCCTACATACCTCCTCCATTCGGTTAAACTCTAAGTTTTCTACTACAGCTATAATGAACACGTTAACTTTCAATAAAAAATTTGCATGAAATTTACTTACCAGTCATTACTTTAATTAAAAACCTCTTTATAAAATAAATGTAGAAGCAGGACTGAACGTATATGGTTGACAATTATCAATTTATATTATAATCAAGGTTAATAACATTATTACTAAGTGTTATACGAGTATGCTTAAGCAAAATATTGAAAAAGATAGAAGAATGAGACAGCTTTGAGTTTGAAAAAAACGTTTAAACATGACAAGTGCATCATAAACTTAGAATATAAAGTTATATTCTAAGATCATAAATATGATAAGAAAGAAAGAAACAATTATTAAGTATTGATGAGAAAGAAAAGACTGAAGGTGTTAATCAGAAAGTAAAAGCATTGAGGATAGATTTCAAATTATGTACCAAGAAATAACATTATAACCTTATCACATAAAAGTATGTTTAATAGTATCAAATAAAACCATATCAAATTATTTTCTTGTAAATTCAACAACTGTTGATATCACTAAACAGATCCAACTGTCAATTTTACGTTTCAGGTGTGAATACTTTATTTCATAAAATAAAATCATTAGTTTCAGTATTTAGAAAATTTTGGAACTGCTATATCTTTTACACCTGTTATTTTTCAGTCTATCTACAATAAATTTAATTTGTCACTCTTAATGATTAAACTGCTATGTAATTATCAATATAAAACTGTTACAAAAAAGAAGGTGAACAACATTATGAAATGTAGTAGTAAACAATAAATTATATGTTAATAAATATACTCTTTTTATCATAATTATATGTTAATAAATATACTCTTTTTATCATAACAGCTTAATGGTTAAGTTAAAAATCCTCAATTTTTGCGTGTAGAAAAGAAATAAATAACAGCGCAAAGGATACCAGTTAAATAAATTCGGAATTTTAAAATCTACAAATGATGTATTCAAACATTTACAAACTCCGTTTCAAAGTTGTAATGTAAACTGATGACATAAAAATAGAATGTTTGCTAAATGCTTTCACAGCAAAATAACTGCGTTCATTATCCTAGAATTATTATTAACGCTGCACCGAAAATTACAAGTCATGTTTTAAGTGTTGTTTTAAAATTGAATTGGGCAATTTAAAGAGCATTTAGACACATTAAATGGATAAATTGCATGCATATGTTTCTCTGAGGTTACGTAAGTACAAAAGGTGTGTTTTAAGTGCTTTTGTTGTTTCAAATGGAATTGCTAATTTAAGTGTAATTTTTCATATTTTGAAAAATTTATACGTGAAATGATAGATTACCACTTCTAAAACACAACTGCGCTGAAAAAAATTTTTTGCTCAGAATTAGACGAAAAATTTAAATTTTTAAGAGCGCATTTTTCTAGGACTTACTATTCCTCCCCAAGCCCCGCCTATACCCTGCACTGGAGCACGTCCTCGTCAACTCGTTTTTATCTCTTTCCATAGATATGTACATACATCAAATTTTGGGTAAAGGACTAAAGTGTTATGATTTATTCATTTGTGCAAGTTTCAACTTTTCTGTACATACTAACTACAAACTTTGTCATTAATACTTGAAAATTTTTTTTCACATTTTTTAGTTTTGAGAATTTTTGAATTGCTATCTATTGCGCTCTTACTTGTTTAGTCTACATGAAAAATTGGAATTTTGGGTAAAGGACTAGTGATTTATAAATAAATATAAATATATAAGCTTTATGTTCATTTCTTCCTACATAATTTGTATAATTTAATAAATCATGATAAGAAACTTTTTTATATATATATATATATATATATATATATATATATATATATATATATATATATATTATAAAAATTCAATTAAACCATACGGAAACATTTTAAATTTCACTTTTTTCTTTCTTTATGCCTACACACACTTTATTTTTTTCAAATGAAGTGCCTTTTCCTATGCAATATAACATACCTTGTAATTACTTATTTTAAAGCACCTTTATTTCATGGCAATTAACTCGAAGTTGCATCATTTTCTTTTTACCTCATACAGCTCTAAATCTACCCTCAATTTTTTTTTTCCTTGATTAACACCTCAAGTCTTTCTTCCTCCGTCAATAAATTTCTTTTTCTTTCTTTCATTCTTATTACCAATTTCTAGCAATAAAAGTTTACTGAATAATGCAATCCCGGAGAAGCCTTTTTATAAACATGCATCCTTTCAAAATAAGGGTTTAATTATCCTTAATTTTTAACTGTACCTTTCAATTGTTCATCCGGGTTGTTATCACAACGAGCTGCATTAGTTGCAATTAAGATTGGAGCGTATAGTTCCCTCGTCTTCGCTAGTTAAGACGTTTATCTGGTTCATTCATTATTATTAGATCATAGAGACCGCTCGCGCCATTATACCGAATTAATAACCAAATCCTTTCCGTCTGTATTTACCGGTGTCTTGTCAATTGACCCTTATCGTTTCCGTAAAGGACTCCATAAGTGGTATCAATTGCATTAGATGCATCACCAGCATTCGCTCTATGTATATCCGTGGTAATGGATCATATTGTTCAGAAATTCTCTCGATGCGGCAGTTTGAGAAATAGAATCAGTAGTCTCGAAAGGGATGGTTCTTGAAAATACAAAAGTTGTGCGTGAAAAATTGTATCTTGCCAATGGTACAATTTAGTAAAAACGTTGTCAATTGCTTCCATTAATAAATCATAACTCGTCGTCCTTTACCCAAGCAACTCTCTTCTTATGATGTACCTACTCTTCATTTAATCAAAATAGAAGACATTTTATTTTTGTAATAAAAATATAGTTTTTTCCAAACAATTATACATAGACATATTTAATTTTTTTTTTTTACAGAAATGTTAAATTAGTTGCCTTTCCTGAGCTGGTAATCTACATGTCATTCTCAGAAGATATTGTTTAATCTTTTCAATGCGATCTTCTTTTTGAAGTATTCATAAAATTGTAAGGGAAGTATGGACTTAAAGTTCTGGGTTTCAATGATAATATGTTTACCAACTTTGTGTCGATGGTATTCATATAATCACTTTATATTTTGCCACACCTCCAAGTCTTTTACGTTCGTGAAGGATTTACAGAAAGTGCTACCGTTCAATGCAGATAGATCCATTTATTTTGACAAATTCTGTTCTGTTTAATAGCATAAACTTTGATGCAGTCAGCTCAAAAACAGGTACCTATTTTTCTAGCAACAGGCAGAAACAGCTCAAAACAGCTTTCCGGTTTCCGAAAACAGCTCAAAAACAGACCTAAAACCGGTACCCGTTTCTCAAAACAGGTAGCTGTTTCTCAGAAGGGTATCTGTTTCCTGTAGACTGAAAGCAGTTTAGGTTGACCATTTGAGGACTACAAAACACTTTAGGCCTAATATTTATGTATCAATGTTTTATTATTAATAAATAATACAAATTACAATTGGTCTTTTATTATTTTCAGAAATTACATTTCGTTAGTTCCAACACTTTTCTGTTATATTCATACTAGTCTTATACAAGCAGGACATTTATATCCGTTATTAAACCAATAGTGATGCTTTCTACAGTAATTTAAGTGTTCCAAAGTGCTTGTTGTTCTTACCGGCATCATTGAATTATAAATGAGATTATTGCCTTACAAAATATGCTTATAAACTACATTATCATCATCGATCCATGAATATTATTTTAATCCCAACCACTTTACGTACACTTTATTCTTTTACGTCAAATGACCTTTTCCACATCGGATATTTAACCTTTTGCAGTTCCTGTCTATAAATAGGTGTCCCTGTCTTGTAGTAAAGTGACCGGATTCCACGCACTTTAACAATCTTGAAAAGTTCACTAGACCAATTTGGTATATAACCTTTATCAAATATTCTTTTAAATTTTGTAAAACCGAAAATGTGAATAGCATAAACTTTGATGCAGTCATCTCCAAAATAGATCCTATTTTCTAGCAACAGGCAGAAACAGCTCAAAACAACTTTCCCCGGTTTCCGAAAATAGCTCAAAAACAGACCTCCGGGTTTCAAAACAGGTAGCTGTTTCTCAAAACAGGTAGCTGTTTTCAGAAAGGGTATCTGTTTCCGTAGACCAAAAGAGGTTCTCATTATCCAAATGTTTATTCTTAGATAACATTTTAAATTATCTAGTTTTCTTCTTTGAAATACTCATAAAAGCGTTGAGGTAATACATGGGAATAAGATCTGTCAGTTAATAAAACTTTATTAGAATTTCACTACAATTTTTCATATAAATGATATACGTGAGCCAGCGCACAGCGACAAGTGTTTTTTGTATGAAAAAACAGCATGGATGAAGTTTGGGTAAAGTATGTTGTTCTTCAAACACCGTAATGCTTTGTTTTAAAATTTTTGAATAAAATCAGCTTTCTCCGTCCTTTAACACACCCCTGTTGTTGATATGCAATCACTAAGTATACTAGGAATAGACGTGGAGAAGTATATCCATATTCCCACTTGATAAAGTGGTGGTTGTGAATTAACCAAACCTTTTGAAATTCACTATCCAAGGTGTGCCATGGAAATGGGTTTGAATACGTAATGAGCAATTTGCTCTCCATTATATATCGCTAGTTCCTTAGGTGTAAATATATTTCTTGCTGTTTTGAATCCTTGCACATCAATTATAACAATCATTACTTTTCTATATTTGTCTGGTTGTCTTCGTTAGCGTGTTGTATATGCGCTAATTCAATCGTGCAGTATTTCTACATGCTACATTTAAACAAATAGAACTGATTTTCTGGTTTACACACACTAACAATAGTAAATACAAATTTTAATGTAAAAACAGGCTTTAACATATATATATATATATATATATATATATATATATATATATATATATATATATATACTTTTAGGAAAACATGATGTTGAAGGAATGATATGTGATTATAAAATTTAAACTTATATAGAAGGGTAGACTCCACGAGGATGAGCAATACGAGCATGCACAAAGTCAGTTACATGTGTGATTGGTTAAGAATGCTTATTTTGCTATTCCTAAGAACCTTTAAAGTCTAACATAAGAACTGTAATATACCTTCTCAATACCTTGTCAATAAAATTTAACCTTGAAGATTGGTTGGTATGAATTGTAATATGATACCAATAAATCTTAACCTTGAAGACTTAGCCAATATAGCTGGCACCATATTATTATACGCTACATTTTTTAGTCTCAATAAGCTCTCTTCATTATGATATACCCTTCATTTAATCAAAAATGAAGACTTTTTTTTGCAACAAAAATATATAATTTATTTCCAAACAATTATACATAGATATATATGTTATTATTTTTTTTTACATAAATGTTAAATTAGTTTTCCTACAGTTCCGGTGCTGGTAATGCGTCATTCTCAACCAGATATTGCTTAAACTTTTCAATGCGATCTTCTTTTTGAACTATTCATAAAATCCTAAGGTAAGTATGCACTTAAAGTTCTGGGTTTCAATGATAATATGTTTCCCATACTTTGTGTTGATAGTATTCATATCAATCACTTTATATTTTGCGTCTTTTACGTTGTGAAGGATTTACAGAAAGTGCTACTGTTCAATGCAGATAGATTCATCTTTATTGATTCGAGAACGCTTATGAATTATAGTTGACACCGGAACCCTATATTACTGCATCATGATGTTAGAGGGGAGAGTGCACTTTGATAATTGTATCGATAGGCTAATCTGCATCTGATGAGGATGAACTTACCATCAGGAGATGCCGTCCATTTTTTTTCATTGCAAAACTGATGCAATTGGCAGCTTTCAGTTCTTCTACAAAACATGTTCTACATATTTCCTTTAAATTTAAAACTTTTCACATATCTTACTCCTTTTTCATACTTTTCACTAGGACGTTACACTCCGCTTCACTATAATCACCTCGCCCGTAAACCGCCTCATGTTCGGCATCGAATACTAATGCTGAAAATTTTCTTCAAGCGTTCCACCGCTGTTCTCAGGTCAGTTGCTTTGGTCCATTGCTCTTGAGCGTATGCCATCCACATGTTTGAAAACTCACTACCCATTACACTATTTCCTTATATTGTTACTCTAAACGACCCCACTATGTTACATTAGTGCAGATATGAACCATCTCTTTGATTACCATACATATCTGGTTACGCGCATAAGCTACTTTCAACGATCATGCTGTCACTATACTTTTTAGCTGTAACGCGATCAACTTTTAGTGAGGACTTGAACCGACCATTTTAGCTATGATATACAGATCAATAACCTTTGAACACACTATTTTTAGACTTCTAAGAATTGTAATATGATGATGATGACATTACAGTTTCTATTTTAGCTTCTGACCTTGACCTTGTAATATGATGAGGATGGTGACATTGCAATTTCTATTTTAGCTTGAAGTGGAGTATTCACCTTCAATGAACTCATGACCTACTTTTTATGCATAGCTTATGAGATCGTCATCGTCGTCGTCGTCGACCTGAAAATTCTATTCTTAGATTTATGATTACCTTGCAATTTCTATTTTAGCTTTTCACCTTGACCTTTTATATTTCTAAGAAATATGACAACCGTAGGTCAATAACCCTTGACCTTGAAAACTATTTTTAGATTTATGATTACCTTGCAACTTCTATTTTAGCTTTTCACCTTGACCTTTTATATTTCTAAGAAATGTTATATGACACCACCGCAAGTCAATAACCTTTGACCTTCAAAACTTTTAGATTTATGATTACCTTGCAACTTCTATTTTTAGCTTTTCACCTTGACCTTTTATATTTCTAAGAAATGTAATATGACCCACCATAGGTCAATAACCTTTGACCTTCAAAACTATTTTAGATTTATGATTACCTTGCAACTTCTATTTTAGCTTTTCACCTTGACCTTTTTATATTTCTAAGAAATGTAATATGACACAGTAGTCAATAACCTCTGGCCTTGAGAACTATTTTTAGATTTATGATTACCTTGCAACTTCTATTTGTAGCTTTTCACCTTGACCTTTTATATTGCTTGAAATGTAATATGACGCCACCTTCAACCTTCTAAACTTCTATTTTTAGCTTTGACCTTGACCAACTACAACATTTTAAATCTCCTTAAAGTTCGACCTTGAAAGAGCTCAAAGCTTCCGATTTCACCACCAGAGGGCAGTGACTCAAAATTTAAATTCCCCCAAAAGCATGCTTGAGACGTGGAGCGCGTTCTGGCATAACGAGAAAACTCACTCGACCTTGAAATAAATCCCCATAAGATTTACATGGGGTGACCTTGAACTGATCCAGGATCGGCCTTATATTACTACTTGTACTTATACGGATGATACCTGTGACGTTTTAAAATTCTTTGTGATGTAGTTTTCGAAATACCAGTGTTATGTTCAATTTCTCTAACAGATGTTGAAGGATTTTCAATAACTGATTGTAATACATTTAGTTCTACATTTTCATTCCGTAATTTCGGATTTCTAGTAGGTTTTGAAAATGAACCATATTCTTTTAAATTAATTACCAAATTTCTGTACGTACGAGCACTGGGCTGCCTTCTTTCAGGATACAGCCTCAAGTACATCCGTTCAGCTTCTATACTGTTTTTATGAGACAAGATGTAACAACTCAACATATAAAACTTTTCAGTATTAGTAAATAAAGCCATATTTGACACAAAAATATTCTGGAACGAATAATTTTTAAGTGACATTAAGTTCGATTGTGTTTTTATGTTTCACGGCCTACTTATCGTTAGTCTTTAATAAAATACATTTTTTTAAATTTTCTTCGTTTTTAAAAATAGATAGTACATGTGCTATATCATTGTAAAGAGGATAAAAAACACGATCAATTATTTCAAAGCCGACTTGTCGTTCCATAAGAAAAATTTAATTTAGGGTTGAAACTAAAAATAGAAAGTGCAAAAAATCCAAATTGATATTTAAATTCTGCCTAAAAATATCTTAAGAAAGTGCAAATAAAATTTATATGTCTAATATAACAAAAGATATTACAAGAAAAAGAAATTTGACATTTTCTTTTCTTGCCATAAGTCTTAAAATACATGGAAATTTGGTATTTGGAGAGTGTCCTATAATTTCACTAATCCTTAGGAGTAATTCATCTAATTTAACCAAATCTGTATCTTTTATAATAAGCGAGATCCCCATGCTGGAAATGTTATCTAGGACACGTTGTATATATATATATATATATATATATATATATATATATATATATATATATATATATATATATATATATATATATATATATATTTAACTCTGAACATAGAACATGTTCAGTTTTAAAACGCAATGGTAAAATCATGTTTGTATAGGTAATCATTGTGATACAATGACGTAATATGCACCTAAAACAATTTACCTGAAATTCTTGAATTAGCGCGAGTAGAATATTTGAAAACCGACGAATGCGCATATGACCTCCAAATCATTTCTGGTTGCCTGTGCTGTAAGTAATAAATCTAAATTGTCTAAAATCTCGTTCGTTGGCTCATTAAAACTCGTTATCGCAAAACATAAAGAGTTGCGACTGAAACGCTGTACTTAATTTTAGTTTACCACAACGCATTGGAAAACCTATTAGACTTCTCATAAATCAATGATTCGTAGGATTGAATATGATATACTTCATTTTTGAAATAGAACAAAAAAAACTCTTATCTTCCTATAAGGTGGCTCAATTTTTACCACACGGTGACATAACTAATATCAAATGCATGATGTCATTATGAATAACCGAAGATCACGTACATCAATTTGATATGTCAAGTTGTTCAACAAGGTGCGTACCGCGGTTGTTGCTTTCAAAACGTTTTGTTACTGTCGATGAAATATGACTCCACTGTTACACTCCGGAAGCAAAATGGCAATCTCAACAGTGAAAACATCGTGGCAGTCCTCCACCAAAGGATACCCAAGTCGTTTCTATCCATCGGAAAGGTAATGATCACGACCATTTGGAATGCAAAAGGGATTCTACATATTGACTACCTTACAAAGGGTTAAACTACTGTAATCAGGATAATGCACTTTCTCACGTTAGTCTCATTTTTGAGGAGAAATGGGTTGATTCCATATTCCGCCCCACCGACCCTATCGCTAAGGCGACTTTCACCTACAAGAAGAAGAAGAAAATAAAATACTTGGGCTAACTGATGTTGTTCATTACGTCAAATCATCCTCTTATATCAGTATGAAAAAATTCAAATATATCTTTGAAGCGAAAAAAATAAATGAACAGCATTATGGAAAAATGCAGTATTTTTATTAAAATCAACAGTAATAAATTTTTCTTCTCCCTAAAGTATTTTTTAATGATATAATTATAAGCAAAAGAAGTAATGAATATTGCAAAGTTACAAAACTTAAAGAGTAAAATTTCTTGGATAATCATATATTTGTGGGCTTTGGTAATCTTTGCATCTATCAATATCGATTTAAGCAAATAGCAACAATACATTAAGAAATTGTAGTCATTTCGTCGGTATACATAAAAATTCCACTCTGCTTAATATAAAAGGAAATGAAATTGCGTTAAAGGGAAAAATATTTATTTCTACTTTTAATGAGTAATGTAGTAGTATTATTAACATTTTATACCAAAAGCAAACCTATTTATTTAACATCAAAATATTAATATAATGGGTCTAATTTGCAACCCTTAAAGCAACACGATGACTCTAATGTAAGTTATTTATGTAACTCTGGGGATCTCCAATTTACTTAATTGAATTAATGATGTAGAAATATTTGATCATAAAGTACAAATTACAATATAGTAGGAAAACATTACATAAAATCGATTAGTAAATGCTTGTCACGCCATTAAAATTAGTGTAATTTGTGTTTATCTGGATTACTAAAGTTTGTGCCATTTCTCTGCAATTAGTTCATACATTAGGCAACCAGTCGTACTTAAAATAAATTACTATCAAAGTATAAAGTTTAGTCACTTCATTTTGAAAGCTTATTTTACAAAATTGGTGAGGCTTATTTGTCTAACATTTTTGCAATTGACATACTGTTGTTAAAATATGTAAATTCTATGTTTAATTGCCGTAGTTTTAAAACTATTGAATTATATTTACAAAAATGTACTATAAATCGTATTTTTTCAACACGCTCGACTTTAAACCCTTCGTAAATATTTTATTTTCCAATACAAATCAATAAACTTCGAAAATTAGGTATTTCGATTCTTTCTGAAAGAAATTGTAACAAATTGTTTTCATTTGCTTGATCAGGTAAACATGACCAATTCTTACTATGTGAAGTAAGTAAACCTTTTTTTGTCACAACATTAAGGAATTGCCTAAATAATATAAATGTAAAAATATTTTCTTAAAATATACTCATGATTATACGATTATGCGGTTTTGAAAAATGTGCTTTTATTGAATAAGAATTGCAAACCGCCACCGTTTTTAATGTACTATAGCGCGTGAATAAAAAATGTGTATACATGTTTGTACCATCAATTTAAGTCAATATATTATTTGTTAGTGAGTCAAAATGTTATATTAAGTGAGGACATATGAAAGTTCGAACCCAGAGCGGTATTACGGTAGTGAATGAAACAATGTATTATAATATGGTGAAGACGAATGAATATTTTCCATTTCACAATTTTTTCCCTATTTTCAGTCTCAAAAGTTTAAAATGAACTTAGATTCAAACAGTATAAATTTAGAAACCACAGGAAGAGGTTCAAAATAGAGCATTTTTTTTAAATTAATAAATAATTAAGGTTGTTTCTTAAGTTACACGATTAGAGTAAAATTTTATTTCAAAATGAATGAATTCTCGTTAACCGAGTCTTTAACATGAATATTATTAATAATTAATTATAAAAAATGTTCTAAATGCCGCCACGCTGTTCTAAAGAATAAGCAAGTCTGTGATGAAATGCTTGCACTGCATGTCGTATAAAGTTTGTATTCAACGCTTGGCATGCACCAAGTATTCGTTGTCGTAATTATTTGTATTTCTGCATTATTATAAATAGTGTTATGTAGATGTCCCCAGAGAAAGAAATCATTCACGGAAAGGTCAGGCGACCGCGCAGGCCAATGTTCACCGAATTTCACCAACCACATCGTTTAAATAATTGGTAACCGTTTTAGCTGAATGTTCTGGAGCACCATCCATTTGTAGCCAAATATTATCAATATTTAATGTTGTCAATTCAGGAATGATTTTGTTTCTTAAAATCCTAAGAAATTTGTTTGCATCTATATTGCTATCAATAAAAAATGGCCCAATAAGTATATTGTTGATTAGTCCAGCCCACACATTAAGTCTTTCTTGATGTTGATGGCGAATAAAATTTTGAACATGAGCATTTTCACGGGCCCAATATCTGTAAAGAATATTTTCGTGTAAGTGAAGTGAGTGACGATATCGTAAAAATGCAAACCGATAATTTTGTAAATTCTCCATTTTTACTAAAAGAGGCTTCGTTCGTAAACACAATTTTTTTAACAGTTGTTCATTATTATTAAGTGTGTTGCACATTAATTCACAAAAATTTGTTCCAATTTTATCCTCTTCCGTGAGGTATTGATGATTTCCTAATTTGTATGGTTTGAACCTAAACTCCTTTAAAGCTTTTCGGATTGAAAAGGGGGACTCAATTGTCAAATGGAGCGTATTGGTTCTTCTTCAGCATAACATAATATGTTTAACTTCATTTCTTCAGTTAACACAAGACACTTCCTGGTTGTTTTGTGATGATTCGTCGCGACGCGTCCATCACTATTAAATTTTTTAATTAGAGTAAAAATTGTTCCGATGGATGGGATTCGTCTATACTTTCTTGAGTTGAATACATTTCATATCAACAGTTTTTGACATTTTCTTAAAAAACTTTAATGCATTTGTTACATTTGGAAAGAATCAAATTGCCATGACAGTCGAATTTTACCATTGCGTTGACACTGTCGTTTTAATATATATATATATATATATATATATATATATATATATATATATATATATATATATATATATATATATATCAATTTTTGCAACCACTTAACACCACGCACTACATTGTGTCACAAATACAATTCAACCCCACACAAAAGAGACCTACGACTGAAGAGGAAGCAGACTCCTGAACAGTCCGCAGGAATAAGAATAAGAATAAGCAATACTAACAACAAGGAATCTAACAATAAACCATACTAATAAAAAAAATATATCAAAACCGGAAAATACCATGCTTTTAAATATTCATTACACCAAAAATTCAAGGTTCAAATAACATTACAATTGTATCAGATAGTAATGGTAATAAAAATATTTATTTTTCGGGTGAATCAATCATTTTGTTACATGAGAAACCAAATCACCAAAATTTTACATTCTGGAGCCGAGAGAGCCCACGTTTAACTTTGTAGATACATTCTCAGAACCCATAAAACTTAATGTATGGGAAATATATCTAGGTCCTTTAGAAAATCGTATTGGACCAGATTTTGATGAAGTGCCTGAAAACAGAGTTGAAACAATGCGGTACGATCATGATGGATGTCCGGCATAAAGCATTACCTCATTCAGTGTTTTCCAAATATAATGAATTAGTCGAGACGGTACTATTAATTGGCCAGCTAGATCTATCTTATGATCTAACACCTTTGACTTCTTTTGTGGCCTTTTTTGAAAAACTTTATAAACATAACAACATCTTGAATCAGTATTTAATATTAGAAGAATGTCAAAAAATTACTCAAAAACAACTGCGAGTTATGATATTCAATAAAGAATATTGAATAAATCATGGTGATCTGCTTGGACATTTGTTATAAAATGTTACTCATTATTTAAGTTATGAAACTTTAATAATCTATATTATTTGACTAAAAGGACAGACGGTTTTTTTTTACTTTACGGTTGCATTTCCCAATGTTCAGGATTCAATTAAACCTTCATGTACTAATTTTATATGTAATTTTAGTAGTCTGATGATAACAAAATAATTGTTAGTTACATTTATAGTTATCTCAATAAATAATTTCACGGGGAAGGTTTTGTGTACTTAATTCATGCATTACATCGGCCCACTCCATTTAGAGTCAACAGTTATGGAAAGATTTACTTATAACCCAATAATACATTCGTGCCGTTACAATAAATTACATACATAAAGAAATCCGCTAGTAGACAAAACAAAAAAATAAGTTAACTGAATCAAATACACTTGAAAATCATTAAAACAAAGTCTTGCAAGGGTGCTCAAGAAACTGCAGCATTCTTTTCTCAGCGTACACGTTGATCTATAGATCTACCTACATTTAAAATGAATAAGAACGGGTTAGTTTTAACAGTTATAGTTATGGCAATCATTTGTAATTGTGAAATCTGATGTAAGGATGCAATTGTGAGGCTCAACAATTAAACTGACACTTATCGTGCCACTTTTGGCTACGCACTAGGTCTTCTATGTGGGCGAAAATGTTAGTAAACAAACGACAATCCCAAATCATCATCCCAGCAATGAGACTGCTACTGTACGGTCAGACGCGGTTTTTTTAAAACAGATTTCAACTTAATAAGCGTGCTTGCGAGAAAGCGTATTGGCAATCAAATTACTACCACATTACTACTCTTTGTTATCAAGAGAATTCTACGGGATTCAATATCTCGTGATTATTAAACGGTAACTTCTTGCAAGCAACAAAAGAAATTTTTCTAAAATTTATTCACGTCGCATAAAATGGCCGTTTTAGAGGGATCACACATTAGGAAAAAGGTATTCAACAAAATTTTTTTATTAAATTTGGTTGTAATCAAGATTGTTACCCATATTTATTTCAATAATGAATCTTTAATATGTAAATTATTTAATAGTACCACCATCTAGTGGTGATTAAGCAAAGTAACAGATATCTGTAAAATGTATGAACTCGAAGCGAACCAGAACCCACGAACACCCCTAGAGGGCACTACTAGGTTTAGTTAGAACTTTTATAAAGTAGAAAAAAAAATACATACGGTAAAAGAAATAATTTAATCAATTATGGTTTGTAACGTAAATGGTAAAGGCAGTAAATACAGAAAATTTAGATTATTATGGTAGAGAAATAAGTAACAAGTAACCATTAAATAACAATCCTAAATATTTAATTCATATACCTATTTAGTTTTGTAATTAGAGAAAATTATAAAGTCGATACGAAAAGATCCGATATCGATTTTTACACGTTACAAATGACCGATTATCAATAGGTTACCCCAGCTTGTTGAATTGGTTGTTGCGAGCTTTAGTCTACATTTAAATAGTTAACGACTGAATTATCAACACTTAGGGGGTTAAGGGTACGCGGTTTAAACTCAAGACGGTGGCGATTATTTATAGATAGTTGTTTATACGTCCGCTTCGCTGATTCAAACCAGAACGATCTGATTATTTATCGATACGATTGTTTACACGTCAACTTCGTGGATTAATATGAATACAACCGCTCACACTTTGTGAAGAACTTACATTAAAACCAACAAAAAAAAAAACAAAACAAATTCGCGTTTTTAGTTTTCACTAAAACGGAAACAATAATATATTTATGGCCCCAATGGTTCATTGTTATGGTTTGAAACAACCTCCAATCCCAACTAGCTGTTTTTTCCCAAATCTATTCCCGTTTCTAAAAGTTAATTAAAAAAACAAGAAGTAACAAACAAAGCCATCTTTTGATCTGTGGTATGTTCCAGTGCAATTAATTACCCTCCGGCGACATTTAACCCAATTTCGTGCATACAAAAACTCTCAAAGATTACTCCGGCCTTTCAAGCAGTTTCAAGTCATATGTAAGAGCACCTGTTTTCTTTACCCAAACATGTGTTTTCTTTTCTCGTAAAGCTTTGTTGTTCGGTAAGTGTTACTGCACTTATTCTATTTAATACAGAGTACAGAGCTTAACAGAATTATGTGGATTATATTTTTTCCTTGAACGTAAGTGTTAGAGTGATTATTTTTCTTTCTTCAGGTATCTAGTGTTGTCGTATTATTTTGTGTTGCTTTTTTTATAGCGTCTTTGTCTGGTGTTTTTCGTTTGTAGTTATTTCTGATATTGGCAATTTTGTAATTGTTTGTTTTCTGCATACAACTTAGTTAAGTGTTCTGTCCATGTTTGTTAGTCTATGTGATTAGTTTTTATTAATTCCCTCATTTAAATTTTCTGTCCGCGGATTAAATTCCAAATTTCCTTTTAGAGTCCATAAAAATCATATACCATCTACTTGGAGAATTTTTCTTAGCATTTATTTTCACTGTTCTAACTAAATACTTTGCTTGGCTTTTTAATCTTTTGTATTCGCTGTGTGATTAGTTGGGATTTATATTCCAGGTATACCTTCTGTTTTTCTATGCTTTTTATTTTTATACATTCCTTTTCTCTCACTATGTTACTTGCTTCCCTCCGAGTGCTTCTTCTGTTGCTGCATTTACGTTTGCTCTAATTTTAAACCAACGTTTCTCTACGTTGCCTCCTTTGGTAACGAGGTAATTATTTTGGTACAGTCAAAAAGGTAGATTCGTTTTCTAGTACATCTATTTCTTTTGTTTCATTTGTCAATGTCAGAAGAACAATATAGCAAACTAAAGAAGAATGTTTCAGAGCTTTCTATGGCGCAAATTGTGCAATTTTAAGTTTAATATGGTTTAGATAATGTTATAATAAATCTATCCCTTTAGATAGTCCATAAATAATTGCCATTAGTAATAAAGGAGCGGGATGATTATTGTAATAATTAAGATGAATTATTAGCTAAACAAAATTTATGTTGCAATGGAAACATGATTTGCGTTGATATTTCTAAGTTTGCTAATGTAAGTCAGAATTATAAAAATAGTAATCCTAGGGGTTGTATTTTACAAGCCTATTCCATGCATGTAGTACCCAGTAACTATGAAAAAAACTATATGCCTGTTTACTAATAAAATTAGTAAAATGAAATAGTCTATTACATAACGAGCTACGAAAGTGGTAGAGAACGCACAAGCTGGAATTTTCACGCGAGGGAGCTAGCTTGTTCGCTTTGCATTGCATCTTTCTCAGCAACTTCATTTTCACAATCAGCAGTATCTTCATCTGGCACACATTCATCCGTTATGTCTTCATCATCTGATGACTGTTCGCTATGGAATGCATCTTGTTCTTCAACTCCATTTTCACAATCTTGGCCTTCTTCCATTTTGGGTTTCTTTTCTGTTCAAGAAATCAGCTCCTGTTTGTTTCACAAGTCTGCTATCGTAGTAATCTAGAACTCCATCATTGCCATTGGAACTTTCCTCCCCAGGTGCCTCGATCTCGCCTATATTAGATAAATCACAATCTTGTATAATATCGATTAATTCTTTGATATGCTCTGGATTCTCCAAGTTATATACTTTTCTTCCACTCATGTTTTAGATTGTTCTGAAATAAGGGAATTGTTGATATCAACATGCAAACTGATAATATATATTTATAATTTAGGTGAATTACTTACCGACCAACAATACTCATTTTAACATAACATTTAGATTATAACCACTTCAATTGACAGTACTTGGTCATAACAATTTTAGGGTTACATCTAGAATTAAAATGGTGGTTAGATTTATTTGTCGTGGAAAGCTCGTACCGCTATCCATTTGACAGTAGCTAAAATAGATGTAATAGTGACTTTCTACAATTTTGTACAGATTGGGTGCAGATTTTGTATTTAAAAATATAAATAACGGCTATGTACATACACATGTACACTGGGTCTCAAAGGGTTATTATAAAAGAGGTTGCTTAATTATCCTACAACAAATGTTATTAAACTTATTTCATTTCTTTCAATTTCCATGTTGTAGGTAGGAAGGTCGTGTGGTGTTCCACACCAAATATTTTACTTTCGTATTGGGTACAATCAGAAAGTTAAATGCACTAGTGTGCGAAAGTATTATTTTCGTACTTGGTCATAGGAAAATATAAGTAATGTAAATGAATCCATTAGTTTGTCAACATGATCATAACTATGGTTTGTTACGTTAAAAATATCGTTTTTCCCAAAATGGACATTTAGAGCGGTAAGTCCAGGTTATATATAAATTAAGACTTATTCTTAACTTGAATTGATGGAATAATCATTAGTGATACCACTAGTAATATGATTATTGAGATAATTCACACGATATAACTTCAGGTTATATTAGAACATACCATATGTCTCTCTTTTATAGGTTTAAAAAAAGTTGGGAGTATTCGCTTAAATTTAAATTTCTTGTGGAAGCTCAAAGATGCTGACTTCACATTTCCAGCATATACAGGTAAATAGTTGGCAGTTTTCAGCTATAACAATCGTGTTCAAACCAAACACAGGATTTTTAGATTTGACTTCCCTATTACGACACAAAAAATGAAAATATATATTTTATTAGGTTGTTTAATGACTAATTGTTTCTTCTATAAATAAGGTAATATTTTTATTTTAAGTTAATTAAAATTCCAAAGTGTAAATATAGAACACTGTGATAAAGGACAACATAAATTTTATCAAAATAATAACGCATGCAATGAAAGAAAAATTCATAGGGGAGAAAATTATTAAGAAAGTCAATATTACCTACAGTAAGAGTAAGAAGCTTTTGAAAACATTTCGTTATTTTTCAAACAGGACTCTGAACATATGGTAATGATTGTACTAAAAGCGAATCATGATTCACCTGAAATTAATGTCATTTCTTATTGTCTACTACATTATTATTCAAAATTTTAATTAATTTCAAATAAAAATATTACATTAATTTGCAAATTTTTGCTATAACTTTCACACAGCACCAAAACATAACAAAACAGTAGCCCCAAGAAATTCATATTATACACACGCGTTTGTATATCACGCAATTTAGTTATTGTAAGTACACAGTACGCCTGATGAATGGTGGTTGCCGGTTATAATGATAATAGCGTCAGTATTAATCAAAAACACAAAGCACCCATTTTATACATTAACATCCTCTTACAATTAGATCACTTTTAATTATCAAATTTGTTAATAGTGTGTTTACTAATGAGAAAGGTAAAGTAATGTTTTGATTAATCAAACTTTTTCTAATGAGTGTATGCAATTGTTGAAAAGTATCGTCACGATTTAAATTTAGCAAAATCCTACTCGCGATGAAACATATATATATATATATATATATATATATATATATATATATATATATATATATAACAGGGACCGCCATAAAGTTGGACACATGTGAGAAAAATTTTTATTATTGAAATTTCTGATGTCAGACAACCAAAAATCTATTATGACATTTGTCACGTGACCATAGATTTGCGGGAATTTTGAAAAATGTTAACTGTAATGCCGAAAAATGGGTCAAATTGACAAGATATCGAAAAATTGTATTAAGAAAATGTATTTAGAATGCAAGAAAGACCCCATATACCAATTTTCGACTAAATCAGAAAAAAAATAAAAAATACCATTTATTCCCCTCTGCCTTTATTACGAAGCATCATAAAATCTTGTTTTACCTGGAAATAGTTTTAATAATATAAATTACATAATTTTAGGTCAAAATTAATCAAATATTTGTAAAATAGACAATTTGTGAGAGGAAAATTTAAAAAATACGATTTAGCCTCGTCGCTGGTTGTGTTCATGTCCTGTATATTGAAGCGCATGAGCTGATCTAATATTCTTAACCGGAAAATAAAATGTAAACGAACCAATATTTGTAATTAAAACTTAACAACACATTATTTATCCTGATTAAATTTAATATTAGTTAGTACATTTGAAATTAGCGATTTTTTTAATTTAATAAGTTGGCTTTGAAAAATCAAATATTTCGGCTTATAAGGATAAAAATTATTGCTCTTTAAAGTGCACCTCATAGTTTAAGATACCTAAAATTATGTAATTTGTGTTATTAAAACATGTCCGGGTAGAACAAGATTTTAAGATGTTTCGTAATAAAAGCAGAGGGGAATAAAAATCCATTGTGACAACAACAAAGACCCTATATACCAATTTCCGACCAAATCGGAAAAAAAAATAAAAAATACCATTTATATATTTGCGAACATATTCTAACAAATGGAATAAGATATGAATTATATTCATTTGGTGACTTTATTTTGTAACCATGAGAAATAATAAATAAAAAATTAAAATATATTTTTTGTAATTTTGAAATTATGAAGTTAAAATCCTCATATCCAAATGCGAATGAAATGAAACAGTTTTTAGAAAAGTTTTGTAAAAATAGCTCAATTGCTCAACTAAGAACATTTAAAAAAAATAAGCCGATGACTTAAATTTTTTAGTGATAGGAATTTTATATTATTGAATGTATCTTAGTGTGTTTATGTTTGAACATAATAAACAGTTTAGCATTTTAGATATTTTTTATGTTTTAATAGCAGTAGTAGGAACGGCAACAATAAATCAATTATTCAGTATTATCAATCCTGTCTGTCTCTTATTGCGACCTAAAATGACGCTGCTTCATCTTGTAAAAACGACGGACGTTTTCGCGACTTCATTACAAAATTTTTTGGTGAAAATTCTAAATTCTAATTTTTCAAATTTCACAAAATTGTTTTCAACTTTAACAATTTTAATAAATAATACTGCTACTGACGAAAATAACTGTAAGTGTTATCGAAACGTTTAGATTGTATAACTTAAAATACAAATACACCATAAAAAACCCAAAAAGATAAGTATTTTAATATGTGAAAGTTTACATTTTCATAAAATTATGCACGAAGTGCTTGTTATTCAAAATCTCACGCGAGTGACTACAAAACTAATAGGTAAACTGCTAAAAGGGATTTTCCGAAAAAGCGTACTTTATTTATTAACAATGAAATAAATTAATTTTTTTTCAACCTGCAAGATTATCAAAAAAAGTGCAGGTTTAAATCAATTTTTAGAATAACGGGAAAAGGTTGTCGAAGATTTTACAAAAGCATAAAATCTATTTTATGATTTCTGCAAACGTGTGTTAAGAAATCCCGTTACCTGCATTCTTGCACAAAAGTTGTTTGTGACGTCAGTGCATCACAGACCGCGTATACACGTTTTTTTATATACTGGTGCTTAAACGTTACTTTATCTATACAAAATTCCGGGTGTCCACTTCGATGATTAGTTTCACGGTGCCACAAGAACCGATTTTCAATATATATATATATATATATATATATATATATATATATATATATATATATATTATTTTCTTTGTTTGGATTGGTGTGTGTGTATGTATGTATGTAGGATGTATTTCATCGGTGTCCTTGGTCGTTAGCAATGGTCGTCTTCTCTTTTATCTTAGTGCATATGGGTTGTCCTCTAGGAGATTTTCGAATTCCTGAGGGAGGTTTTCGATGTTCTGGGTAAGAATAGCTGGCAGGTGCTTAAATTTGTTTTTCGGTTTTTCCTGTGGGATCTTAGGTATTGGATGTGAGTAAGGGGATATATGGGTCGCGGAGGATGTTTTTGGTGGCTTCTGTTTCGCCGAATATCGTACACTGCGTGTAGTTTGTTTGTAATGTTGTGAGTCGTTGTGTGATAGGTGTAATGTTAGCGTGTTGTATGGTGATTTCGCTGGGTGTTTTGTAGTGTAATCGGTCGGCGTTCACATGCGGCTAGCGATTTTATGTCTTTGGGTTTTAGGGTAGCGTACAATGGAGCACGGAAGTCTGTGACGGGCCGTATAAATGGTTTGTAAGTGTGCTGTAGGATTTCAGATTGGCAACCTCCTACGCGGCCCTTAAGAGCGCCTAGGAGGTTGTATTTGTTTCCTACTTCGTTTAGAGTCTTGTTTAGGTTAGCGTTCCAGTTAAAGTTCTTGGTAAATGTCATTCCTGGGTAGCGGAAATTGCTCCCCTTGCAGGGAAGTAGTAACGTCGTTTTTTGAGAGTAATTTGTGTTGGGTATAATAGGGGTGTCGGAATAGAATGGCTTGGATTTTGGTAGGGTTGGCCTAACTGGTGAAGTTCCGTAGTGTAGTGGATATTCTGTTGGAGGCATTCTTGGTTGACCGATTAGCTGCCCAGAAGGCAGTGTCGTCGGCAAACTGCGCCAGGGATACTCCGGGAGCTGTCACACTGGGGATGTCATGTACAAATATAAGGTATAGTATTGGGGCCATGGCAGAACCCTGGGGTACACCTGCTTGTGGGGTGAAACATTGTGAGAGTGCTGAGCCTACTCGGACTCTGACAAAGTTTCACCCCACAAGCAGGCGTACGCGAGGGTTCTGATATTTTATAAACAGTTTTGTGTAAAATTACATTTAAATAATTTCCTTTGAGTCTTTTCTTTTCACCTTCACCTTCCTCATTTTTGCATTGATTATAAAGTTTAACTATGCTTCCAAAGAACTAAATAAATCTCTAATCTAATAAAATACTTATCGTTTTTGGGTTTTTTAATGGTGTATTTTAAATTATACAATCTAAACGTTTCGATAACACTTACAGTTATCTTCGTCAGTAGTAATATTATCTATTAAAATTGTTTCAACATCTCTAACAATTTTAATGGATAATATTACTACTGACGAAGATAACTGTAAGTGTTATTGTAAGGTTTAGATTGTATAAATTAACATACACCATTTAAAAAAACCCAAAAATGATAAGTATTTTATTATGTGTAACAATGGTGAAAGTTTACATTTTCATAAATCTCTAATCTATAGAAAAAAATTCCAAATAAATACCACTAACAATTCTTGAATCAAGAGGTAATCGTTCTGCTTCTCCTTGGTTAATTACAGTCTATTCAACGAAAGAATAAAAAATATTTATTATTTAATAAAATGTCAAACTAACACAAAATATTGTAATTTGTTTGTGTCATGCCACTATGAGTAATGATAAAATCTGGAATGTATTTTTACTGAAAATACGGAAAATGGTTAAGTTTGTATTTTAACTCTAGCGGCATTTTATAGTAACTACGTTTAACTAATGGAGCGGTTATACGAGAGATAAATCACCACGTATGTTCTGCCTGCAGTCTAAAATTTTCGTACATGCATTGCAAAACAGCAAATGAGAGCCCAAGACTCGAGAGATAAATTTCAGGCAATTTGTACCAAATGTTTCTTTAAAAGTGTAAATCTTTTCTGCAATATATAGTTCGACGTTTGATATAAATGTCGTGACGCAAATGTGAAGTTTAATCCTACCAGAAGTTTACTTAAGTTTTTCCTTTGTGTGCATTAAATTATGCAAAACAGATTAAGAATGAAAGTTAAAATGAACACCAGCGGAATAAAAGGCTGCCGGCGCCGTCTATGATGCAAAAACATGAAAACATATTTCCCATAATGTACTTTATGTTTCTTAATGTACTCTCACAGGTAATAAATAAAGTCAAGTTGAAAGAATATTAGCTGTCAACGGCATGAAGTTTACTAAAATACCCTACAAAAATGCATGTAGGGCTATTTTAAAATACGGTTACGATGAACCATCTTTCATTTAAAAACCTTCCCAAGGGATTCTATAAATTACGAACTTGACGGCAATGCCATTACCAAAATATCTACAACTAGGCAATTTGTCAACAGTAACGTATTGTTTCATAATCCAAAGTGACATAGTATATAGATGAAAATATATCAAAAATAGGAATGAATTTCTAAAAACTTTCATTGCTTCGAATATACGAAAACATAAAGCATTATAAATATTTACTCGACAAAATATTTTGCATAACAATACATATAAATGTAGATGCTTTCTTGAAGAGACGCTCCTTTATACGTATTAGAATATGTACGAGTCTTCATATGAAAAGGCGTAAAATATTTTTTTATAACTCGGTCATAACTTTATTTTATTTTTAAGAATGACTTTAAACATTTTACACTCTAATAGTGACATAAATTTTTACTTTATTGTAATTCATATTTTTATTTCAATATAAACGTGACTATAATATTATACACTAGGGAAGAACTTACAATACTCTCTAATTTTATTTACTGTACATTTTTTCAAGTATTTCAGAAATCGAGATAATTATAGGTATATCTTAATTTGTCTTTTAAATGATTAGTTTTGGTAGGTAAAATTGTGATATCCAGATAATCTAACTCAACAGTAACCGACATAGAACGGTATAATGGCGTTTTTCCTTAGTGCTAAAAAACAACACAACCTCATCTTTAGCACAATATATCCAATCGACATCACACAATATCAGCTTGGATAAGACTAGAAGGATAGAATCAGTAGAACATCTAACTAAGAGAGCCTGTAGAAATTGAAATACGCTTCAACAGCCTTAATACCCGAGACGATACGCAGATATTGCCTAATACTTGGAAATTGGTATTATTAGTGACCTGAAGATGGCAAATGAGAGTTTTTCGAAACGTCGGCGAATCAACGATGGCTCCTACATGGATCATATCAATACACAAGATTGTGGGTGCGGAAGAAATGAAAATACATATAACACTCGTGGAAATCTCAAACACACGCACACAAACACGCACGCATCCCCTTCCACCCATACACACACACACACACACACACAATATATATATATATATATATATATATATATATATATATATATATATATATGGCGTATACAAATTGGCGCAAAAAAACTCCAGGTTCTCTGTACAGTTACGGCACAAAAATCTTGTACTATGCTTCCTGTGCCCTTACGAACCATTTGAAAAAAACGTACGTTTGGCAAAGTTGAATTTATTCCACATACTGTATTCATAATAAAACCATGGTGGCTTAGAATTCAGCGTTGGGGTTGTTAAACTAAATTTTCGTCATTTTTTCTTAATGGGTAAATAGTAAATGGATGGGCTTAAAGCCTTTAATTGTAGGTGCCACTAGAGTGATAAAATTAAGTTCAGAATTTATTTATTTTAAACATAATAGAAGTTTTACATTAGATTTTTTTTGTTCAATTTGGGGCACTTTTGCGTACACGATCAACACCACTATTGTCTACCCTAAGTTAGAAAGATACCTAAGATAACTGTTCGAATTAAATACCTAGCCGTACTATTATTCAAATACTTAGCTATTTCTTTATTAGATTTGACTGGATTTTTAATTGATGTCAAGCTTCTATTTGTGAATGATTTTACTAATTTTCAATTAAAGTTTTTCACAACTTTACACTTACAATAATTTGATAAAATTCTGTTACATTTGCTTTTTGTTTATGACATTTTTCGCTGTTAGCCTTCGACCATTTTCGGCCCTTTTCAAGGGAGTTTAATAATATTTAATTTATTAAGGACCTAATTGTTCTTTATTTAAATTGTATTCCGTAGTTGGCTTTATACGTTTATCAACCGGTTATACTAATTACAGTTGGTTTATGTTTGCGTTTTCAATTTTCATATTTCATAAAAATAAAAAATAAAACAAATTTAAGAGCTTTTATTACTACTAATTTATCGAAACGGTTAGATTTGTATAAACAATAATACAAAAATACCCAGAAAGCTAAGTATTTTAAATATGTGGAATAGTTGTGGAAGTACTCTTTTTGCAATTGTTTGCATTACTCATTCCAGCTTATGAGGTGTATTTTCTAGCATTGCTGAGCCAATTATGTTTTTAACCTCATAAACATTTTGTGGGGGTGTGGCATACACTATTTCTTTAACCAAACCCCAAATAAATAAGATCAATCGATAGAAATCTGGGGATTTCGTTCGTCATATAACATGTACTTATTAGCATACTCATTAAAATTTAAATCCATTCCTTAAATAAGCCAAACAAGGTGACAGAAACAGTAATACGAAAAACAAATATGATGCAAAATCACAACAAATCAGTAAACGAGATACGTACCGAATAAAACACAAAAAACGCAAAACTTAAAGATGACACGAAGTTATAAAGTCGAGAAAGAAACAGTTTCCTAAACGTCAAAGATTGACAATAGCAAATCGTTTGGCACTTAATTGTACAATGTTGTCATACGGACATAAAAATTTGATGGTGGAAAAACCATTATATGGAAAATTATTTTTCGAACGTGCTTTTATTTCAAATTGCAATCTTTTAGTTAATACTGCATTAAATAACAATGCTTATTTCAAAACTAAACATTGAGACTTTAAGAACCTCAGCTAATATATATATATATATATATATATATATATATATATATATATATATATATATATATATATATATATATATATATATATAATCAGTTTAACTGGCACCTGAGAAGAGTACATATAGGCGTTGTGACACCATTATATACGTAATGGCACTACTTCGTGGTGCCAGAACGTTTCCTGTCGTATATGATATCCAGGGGGTCTCAGGAGCCTGTACGCGAAGTTTCACGATGGCGCCACTTGGACCATATACACGAAAAAATTGTGATTTTAATTAATGATATAGATATGAAGACGGCGGTTCGATCGACTCTTTTACTACTCTATTACCCGTAAATCCAAACGTCAGCTCAAGCACTTAATTACTGTTTTTCCACATCCTATTTTAATAAATCATTATCGCTCGTATTGTAAGGTATTTAAATATGTTTTAAAAAATACGAAAAAAATGTATGTACGTAACCAAATAAGAAACTCCTCTAATGTGGCAAAATCTACTTGGGGTATTATTAGATATAACTTTAAAGCAGACAACGAAATAGAAAACGTTGAGCTTAATTCCAATGGCGTTGTAATTAAAGATCCGGTTAGCGTTGCTAACACGTTCAATCAGTATTTCACAAAATTGATGGGTCCGGTTCAACAAAATACTTCAGGTACAAATTATAGTTCGAAACTTCCTCCGAATAAAGGGTCGTCTGTGTTCCTTACCCCTACAACACGCCAAGAAATAAAATCTATTATCTCTACCTTAAAAAATACATCCACTACAGGACATGATGAAATATCTCAAAATATTATTAGAGCTGCCTTTTTAATCTCTGAACCACTTTATCATGTTATTAATTTTTACTTTGAATGCGGTGTTTTTCCTGACATTTTAAAGACTGCCAAGGTTCGTCCACTTTATAAATGTAAAGATAAACATAATGCTGTTAATTACCGTCCTATAGCTATATTATCGCCGGTCTCTAAAGTATTCGAGAAGGCATTAAAAAGCCGTATTATAGATTACTTTGAAGCAAAAAAATATATTAGCGTGGAGCAATATGGATTTATTGCAGGTAAATCCACATCTACTGCGTTACATAGGTCACGTTATGAGTAATCTGAACGACAAAGTGTATACTGCTAGCATCAATTGCGACTTGTCAAAGGCATTTGATATGATTCACCATGAAATCTTATTACATAAGTTATGCCACTACGGTATACGTGGACCAGTTTTAAATGTAATCAAGTCTTACCTTCACTCACGTCTTCAATATGTAGAAATTGTTCATAAAAATGTTAACGTAATCTCCTCATTTAAATCAAGTTCAGAACCAACTGTATTCGGAGTTCCTCAAGTATCTGTTTTAGGGCTTGTACTTTTCGTAATTTTTATAAATGACCTATCGTACAACATTAATTTAGGTTGCCCATGTAAAACAACAATGTATGCCGATGACACAAGTTTTGTAGTAACTGGGAGTACACTGGAAAACCTAATGTAGCAGAAATCCTGTCTCAAGCATTCGTATATTAGCCGGTGTCGGTCTACGAGAATCATGTCGTTCTCATTTCATCAATCTAAATATTCACACCATGTATAATTTATTTATTTGGGAATGCCTAATATTCGCACATAGAAATATAAATTCATTCAAACAAAATGCAGATTTTCATACGTATAACACCAGATCGCGTAATAAAATTAGAAATGAGACTACAAATTCAAGTATAGTGTACAAATATTTCAAAAATCAGACAATACAGATGTGTAACCACTTATCAAATGATATAAAAAAAGCCTCTAAGTCAATATTTAAAAACAAAATTTGTAAGTATTTAGAAACATTTGCTTTTTACTCCACTCAAGAGTTTTTTGACACATCTCATAACATTATATAGTGGAAATTAGTCACATATTAATATCAACTGTTAGTATATTTTGTTTTTATTATGTGAGTTAAATAGTTTATTTACTTCTATTACTATTCCTCAATATGTATTGTGTACTATATTTTATGTGTGTTTTATATAATGTATTTACTTCTACACCATTTGGTTAAGAATAAAATATCTATCTATCTATTAGTAACACTACCTAAACTCAGTAATCCTTTGTATTCGTTACTTAAGATTTTATTTCCAATTTATTTTATTTACAATTGCATTTTGCTTGCAATATTGATAGAAGCAAAGCTTTATTCTAAAAAATGTTATTTAACTGTAGATATTTAAAAGATTTTAATTGCATAGTATATGTTTACGTAAAAGTAAAAAAATATTGTAGACGTTTCGTACAATTTAGTGCTTTATACAGCTTTCTTTACAAAAATTGAATTTAAATAATATTGATATCGGGAATAAGATTTATCAAATCTTGTAAAACACGATACTAAGTTAAAAATTATTTAATAAAAGTTAATGGAAACAAAAATTGCACAATATAGTTAATAAATAAATTTTTCTTATAAAGTCAGCTATGAACTGGGTTCCGTAAAAATCCTACCCTACCGTCAAAATGTGTTTTACTATAGACTACCACTCTACATAAAACCCAATATTACAGTACAGTATGAAATAAAGTTAATTTTATGCGTTTTGCGTGACCTTATTGATTTCCATCAAGTGATATCAGAATCGTTATTTAAGCATCAATCTCTTGGAGAAACGTCTCAAACCATTGTATCGATGCTCCCTAAGTGAATTTTATGCATTTTTCGTGACTATATGAATTTTCACCAAGAGATGTCAAAATCCTTATTTATGCACCAATTTTTTTTGGGAAAGTATCCCAAAGGTAAATTTTATGCCATTTCACAAAATAAAACGTATAAAAAGATTTAGTTTATATTTCATTTTATACATCTATAAAGTATTTACGCTTATACACGTAAAAACAATGTTATTAAAATTAAAATTTGGTTTCTATTATTGTACAAGGGATAGACATATGTATATCCTAGTACTATTTTCTTACAGGTACCTGGTTAAACTCGTTTTACAAAAGTATATACGAAAATAGAACATCTGTTGTGTAGGCTTTGTACAAACACATAATTCAAATTTTATGATGCACTTAAAATATTTTGAAATTTTTATGACTAAAATTATGGATCCTGTGGTGTCTGTATCCGATTGATGCTTACGTATATAAGTTTTTCATAAAATACAATTTTAATAACCGTGGTTAAAAGATAAACAAACTTGCACGTATGTCTTTTATGGTTGATACAGTTTATTGCACTAACGTATCAATAAAAATTAGTTTATAGTGGAATTTGATAGATACACTAATAAGTCAGATTAATATGGTACAGTTACACATTTTTGTAGGAATACTGCGATTCACGGCCGTGTTCTGATCTTGGCTATATCTTGATCGTTTTTAAGTCTGAAATACAACTAAACTGTAATACTTAACTATTTGTTTACATAAACCTCCTTGGTTATTATATTATCTTTGTGAATACATTGAAATCGATTTTTGTATAGTATAATTTAATAACTTTAAATAGAATAATAAAATATGAAATTCCAGAAGAATTATTAAGTAAAATGATTTATTAATTTTAAACCCATTAACGCATTATTTACCATTTGTCACATAAGATTTGTCAATCAAATAAATTGACGTTTAAGGTAATATTTGGTTTAATATAAAAAATCTATATAAGAATACCTTACCTAAACTTGAATTGTCTTGTGTATATTTTTTGCCATAAACTTGGTTTTTGAAATATTTATAGAGTTTTAGGTACCTTTTTGATTTTTTAGCGTTTGTTTATTTTCCTACAGGAAACTTTCACTAAGAAAGATCTAAAATTGAGTTGTCTCAAATAAATGTTTTTGCAATTTTCTTGATAAGCTTAATGGTTTTGAAATATATTTTAGCGCCTTCTATAAAGTACCCTTATTTGTGAAAACTTACTGACACGCACACACACGTACACACGAACAAACGCACACACGAACACGCACACGCACAAACACACACACGCACAAACACACACCCACACACACAAGTTGAAACGGTCTAAATGGTTTCAATTTGCTGAAAACCTATAAATCCATTCAAAACTGCATTTACTTGTTTCACGTGAACAACACATGGCGCTTCGCGCAGAAGAAAACGATAATTAACGAATTTTAGTAATGGCGTATCACAAAAATGTAACCAATCATTTTACAATAACATCGTTAAAGAAATACGATTATTTGACAAATCGTACGCAGCAAGGTCATAAAATTTAGTTTTTTCTATCACAATTCGACCAAAGTTTTTTAATACGATCAATCCATAAAGGCTTTCAAAATATGGTGTCCAATTATAAAAATTACAAAATATCGTCAATGCTCATTACATTGATATCATAAATCTCTTTCCTAACATTATTGCTAATCAGTTAGTAAATACAGATTTACACGGTAAACGAAATGGTATCAATTGATCTAAAATCTTAAAATTAATGTTTTTCTAATCGGAATTTGACCAAGCATTCTCAACGGTAATACTCTATGAATATAGATATTTAATATGTCCGAAACAGTATGGTGTGTCCAGTACCAAAAAATAAAATGTTTCTTATTACAACTATATTACCAATCTTTTTCCCAACCAGTTTGGTCTATAAATAAAGGTATTCCATGTGGCAAGCGCAATATGGTGTTCAATACCAAAAAAATACAGTTTTTGTCTATCATAATATAACCAAACTTCGGAGCCTGATGACTTATGCGCTTGAAAATCAATAGGAGCTGTATATCAAGTTTCAAAACTATATAACGTTCTTAGACCGAGCTAACATGCGTATAACAAACAAATCTTTCAATATTATAAACGATTTCGATAATACTATAAATTCTTGCAATGTTTTCGTAAAAAACGTACCTTACATTTTTACGTTTTTCCAAACGAGCTAACACGTTTGCATTGGTGTTTAAATAACTATTTTGGCAACCCTTAGTCGAGAGGCACTTGTTCACCGACAATGCACAAAATCTACTTCTTGGACATCAAAGTAATGTGTTTGGATGTTTTCTCAACAAAATTTAAAAAAAAAACGAATTTGACATCTATTGGCGCAATCACTAAAATGCGCAAAATACACTTTTTGGGCATAAAGCTAACGCATTTGGACATTCTTCCAAAGAAATTGGTGCATTCATTACTATTTTGATATCTCGTAACCAATATTGATGGGGTCGCGGAAAATGTATTAAAATAACGTATTAGGCAACGATACAATGCTTAGGGTGGTTTTTCCAACGAAATTGCTACATTAATAACGATTTTGAAATGTCTTGATCAAAATCCATGATGCAATGATTTGGGACCTTTCCCAACGAAATTAGTGCATAAATAACGATTTGGACATCTATTGGCCACAATCCATATGATCACGGAAAATGCATAAACTTTACTTATTCGACATCGAGCTTAAACGTTGGGACGTTTCCCAAAAAATTGGTGTATAAATTACGATTTTTATTTTTCTTGGTGTCACTGAAAATCGAATTAATTCATTTAGCTACAAAACATGTCAATATTTACTTAATAAGTGCACATCTGCACGTGCACTCCCAAATTTAATGTCTCTTCTCAAAAAAAAACATTTAAATTTTATCATTCTACCTGTGAAATATTAATTCCAAAACGAATTTGTCAAAGACCAAAAATTAAAACACGAGATGTAAAATGATTGACGAATTTATTATCTGGTGACAACGCTTTAACCTATTAATTACTAATAAACAAATATATAATATCCAAGCCCGCCTGCTCATCGGATCCACCACGTTGCCTGCTTGCTTCGTTCACTGCTCATGTAAATGTTAAATCTAATGGGTGGAACCATTGCCCCCCGCGCTCTTTGTTCCCCGCGACAGTTCAGAAAAGTTCCGCGTTGTAAGCTGGCTCGTGTGCACATGAAATAAGTTCACATTAAATTCAGTCATTAGTGGCAAGAAAATTGTTTCTATGTTAGCTTCTATTTTTGGTTTTATACCCTTAAATATTGTTAGTTATGTTTATTTAGTAACATGTTAACTTATAAATTTTGTTTTTTGTTGCCCTGATGAAGTGTTAATTAAACACGAAATATATTGGCTTAAAATATATTGGGAGTTTTCTTTTAAAATGCAACACCGAACTACCTGAAATATTAAATTTATTTTACGTAATGGGAAATTTTTCTTAATAAAAAATTGAAAAAGTAAGTATTTTTAAATGTGTAATTTTATGCTTTTGCTCATTAATTGAAGTAAATAAAACAATAGCACTCGACGTGGCACCTTATTATTTTAAGAGATTTTACATGTATAAATTTTATTTTCTTAAAATCCAATTTTTATTATTGCAATTGAAATCTCTATTATTTCATACTCAGTCATGGTCAAACTGTAAATTACATTCAAATGTCGCTAGCTTGAATATTCATTTAATTCACTTAAGATTATGCTATAAAGACAATTATTTTTTAATTCCAGTACATTTCACTGCAATATTCGTTTTGCAAAAATTGTGCAAATAAAAATTGTGCTACAAAATTTACGTTAAGCTTATTGTAAAATGGATGTTGATTTTAAAAGAAATACCACAGATTTTTGTTAACTAGCAAAGTGGTATTGATAAATTGCTGCATTTCATTAGTACTTCAAGAAACTACGTAAAAATAACAATTTATAAACTTTGATCTGAAGTTATGAATCTTTAGATTAATTCTATCAGCTATAAATCTTGACCCACCATGGGTTGTGGAATTCATCAAGCTTCAGTTGGTTAATTATGTGAAGAGAAATACATTGAAACATTGTGCATTGCATTTCTTCCTGATTGATTACGTGTCTATTTCTGTTATCGAATCGGATTATGTTCACCAATTATGGCGGGATTCTCGAAGTATGATAGCATTAGTGTGCAATATTTAAAGACAATTACATTTTCTTCGTTACCTTTAGAAGAAAAAATAAAAATCAAAATTGATTAATTACGAATATATATATATATATATATATATATATATGATATATATATATATATATATATATATATATATATATATACTGTATACCACTATTTGACCGATTCCCTGAGTAAATAATGTGTTTAATATTGTTTTAACTATAACGGTTGTTGTAAGATTTGTCTTTGATTTTAGATATATATATATATATATATATATATATATATATATATATATATATATATATATATAACGTTAATGAACTTTCTGGCCCAAAACAAATAATATGCGATAAATATCTTCTTCTAAAAAAACACTTCGAAAATAGACGTGGGCTAGCCCTGACGAAAATACAAAAAACGAAGTTGATTACATACTCACAGACCACAGAGAAACAATCAAATATGTTACTCCTAAAGCACCTTAATACAGGAAGTGACCGCCGTCTAGTACCAGCGAGAATTGAAATCATCAAGAAATTGGAAAGAACAAAAGACGTTCAAATTTAAAAAAATACAGAAGATCTATGCAAAAATATTAAACAGTAAAAAGGAAGAATATCAGCGGACATTGATACTTATACAGCCTACAGAAAACAATCAAGACTTAAAAATCTAGCAGCAGTGTTGGTAGAAGCATCAAAAAATTGCACCGTCCGAAAAAAGCCAAATTCAACCTCCAAAAATACAAGACAATGGGTACAAAAGAGAAGAACAATGTTCAACCAAGGATAATATAGAACACAAGAATACAGAGATGTGAATAAAACAGTAAGAACACTAATAAGAAAAGACCTACAAACCCACCGCGAACACCTTGTACAAAAATCTATAGAGGAACATCGAAGCAAAACCAGGTAATGAGAAAATCAAACGGGCAACTCCAAATCGTTACCCTGAAAAACCAAGATGGAGGAATAGAACACGATCAAGACAATATCAAAAAAATAACAGAATACTTTTACAAAGAACAAACTAATAGAACCCAAACAGTGTTAAACATCAATGAAAAGTCCTGAACGTCGGGGCGGAAGAGATCCCAGGAATCACTATAGATGAGATTAGTTACGCCCTGACTCAAATGAAAAATATTAAGGCACCAGGCGAGAATAATGTAATAATCGAAATGATAAAAGAAGGGGATAAATGATGTGTATAGTAGCGATTTTATTTGTAATAATTTTAATGAATTACCAGAATCTGAGCAAAAAGCGTTAATCGTCATACATTGCGGAAAGTGACTGCCAGCATTTTAAAACGGTGTGAATTGAGTTTGGCGACCAATGTCCATCACTTTGAACGTTTGCTATGATTCAATTAGCTATTTTTAGTTTTACGATTTATGGTAATTAGTTCTGTTTGGTTATAATTCCTTTATTTTATGGCTTACTTTAATTTCAAGAAAATAATATGCCGAAATCTATTATATCGAGAGTAGATTGTTGTACATCGTTGAAAGCAGAAAAACAAACCAATATTGCGCCTATTTAACATAAGAAAGTTGCTATCATTATCTCCAAGAGCGTAGTTGCGATAATTTTCTGAAAACACATCTCAGTTCGTCTTAAAGAAATAAGAAACTTTTTTTAAGAAAAAGCTTTATAACTGTTATATTAAGGAAATATCGCTTTTAAAAAACCGCATATATATATATATATATATATATATATATATATATATATATATATATATATATATATATATATATATATATATATATATATATATATATATATCTTTGGACAACTTGTAACCCTGAATAGAACACATAATACAAGAGAATTGGATAGAAGAAGAAGAGTTAGATGGACTGCTTTCGGAAGACTAGCCCATATATTAAGAAACAAAAAAATAACCCAGCAATCTCGGATTTTTAATCAATGCATCCTCTGGAAGTTTACAAAACAAGAAATATTTAGCATGATTTATTGTATCGGAGCGGGTGAAGGTAACGCTTTTTTGATCTCTAGAATGTATGCTCAGCGATATCCCAACTAAAGCCATCCCGACTAATTGAAGCTTTCATTATGTATGAAAATCGAGAACGACAGAAAGCTATAATAAATGAAAAATGCAATATCTGTCCAAAATCCACATATTAGCACAATAATTTTAAATAGAGAATTAGATATTAGCCAGTCCAGCGTCTCCAAAATATTAGGAAACAATAAATTTTATACCTATCATATTCAACTACTACAGGAACTTAAAGACAGCAATTTTGAACGAAGAAGAGTGTTTTGTGAATGGGTGCTTAATAAAGGCCAGGAGCAGCTACATTTTTTTATTATGTATTGTTTTCCGACGAGGCTACATTTCATAACAATGGAAATGTCAACAAGCATAATATGCATTATTATGCCACAGAAAATCCCCATTTGAGAAGGGCTGTTGACGGCCAACCCAGGTGGTCTTTAAACGTTTGGGGATGAATCGTAGGGAGCCATGTCATCGCTCCTTACTTTTTTGATAACCGAGTAAATGGGGATACTTATCTCAATTTTTTAATAAACGTACTGCCACAATTGTTGAAAAATGTACTTTTAGCCACTAGACGAAGATTATGGTTGCAGCAAGATGGGGACCGACCCCATTACAACGTACGAGTAAGAAGGTATTTAGACAATGTATTTGAAGTTAGGCGAATTGGTAGAGGTGGACTAACTGCTTGGTCAGCTAGGTCTCCAGATATGACGCAATTGGATTTTTTTATGTGGGGTTATGTACAAGGAAAAGTATACCAAACTGCGCCTACAACACGTGATAATATGAAAATCAGAATAAGAAGGGCATTTAAAGAAATGAATGACCAAATATTAGTGAACCTTAGTCGCCCTTTCTTGACACCTGCAAGATTATGTATCCAAGAAAACGGTGGACATATTGAGTATCTCATTAAGTAGAATACTTATCAATTGAAAAATTATTTATCTTCATTTAGGTATTCTTTTTTCATTCAATTTATGATTAATTTTAAAAATTAAAAATTACTGCTTTATTTAGGAACTAAGGAAATTACTATGCATATCGTTTTACTAGTACTTGAAAGAGCTATTTGATATACAGGGTGTCCCATGTATCTTTCTATTGGGAACAGTGAGTTTTAGTTAAAAAAAACCTTAACTTTTAAACTTGATCGTTAACAAACTTCACAAAAAATGAGATGAGAATTAACAATGCGGGCGCTTTTATAATGAATGATAAAGGTAGGTGAGGTGTCGAGTAATGCGAAAACAACGTACTATAAATAGAGGGACATTATTTGCGCTGAATTAAGGAATCATTAAAAAAATTATTATTTTCAATTCTTTCCAAAAATGCATTTAACGATAAAGACTTAGCGTCACCTGAAAAAGAGATGTTCCATTTGTACACGGGAACACTCTTAGCTTTACTCATAATAGGCGTTACTCCAACTAAAGAGTCAAACATCGGTAATTCCGTCTTAACATTGGTTGATGGTAAAACCATCATGTCGTCAGTACTCGTCCCTACAGAACCTACACTATCTGGAGTCTTAACTACAACTTGCCTATCTAAAATTTCGTAATTCGAAACTAAAATTGCCATACTCATGATAAAATCCTCTTTTGTACTTTCTATTTTTGCTACAGTATTGTTAATTCGGTTAAATATGTACTTAAATTTCGTTTCAACAGTCGCTATAATTTTTGTAGTCGCATTAGTTTGTAATTCAACAATCAATTTTTCAATTTCTAATTTGGCTTAATTAATTGCTAACCTATCAGTCTCAAAATCAAAAGGGTACGGGGGACGCGTACTTGCCCTAACCGTTACTATAAAAATTCCTAAGCGCTTTCCCTAAAGCCTTAATACCTAAGGAAGCATCGCCTGCTCTAATAGCTACCTCATATCTAATCTCATTCAACGTCAAACAATCAATATGAATCTTGTAACCCATCTTATCAAATAAATTTTCCAAAAATGTTCTAAAGTACTTCAAAAATATAGACCCTGACCGCTTCAAAATCTTAACCAACTCATCAGTACTACATAAATACCATTCAAAACAAAAAAATCACTAAACAAACAAAAACTCGAAGTCACTGATCCGAATACTCAAATGCTAAATGTCTCCTCACTAAAAAAATACGCCTCAACATATGCTAATCTCACAAAGTCCAATCAATAATTTGTCAACAATCAGTAATCTAAACTTCAAATTCAGGCCGTCAACAATCTGTTACAGTAGAATCACCAATCGCCAATAATTATGTTACATGTCCAAACCGCACTAGACGTTGTGTAGGCTTACCGAAGTAAGCGGGTTGCCAAGCCAGCTACAGTGGAAATGGGCGGGATCGATATAAGGAGTAAAATGATTGAAAGGTAGTTTCAAACACCTTACACTTACCATAAATCTACAACTCACAATGCTGGGCCCGGGAAAAATTTTCTCTAGGCGCCACCACCATTCACCATTCAAATTCAATCACACTTCAAAAGAAATTTATTCAAACATTTAAGAAAATTATGAAATACACGGGTTAACGTACACTTATTGAACACACCCCGTACATATGAAAATGTTAAATCATGAAACGTTAATTTGAATACTTTTAAGTATCCGTTATATATATATATATATATATATATATATATATATATATATATATATATATAGTATATATTTATTTGTAACGGTGATAAAACTCTGAATTAATTAAACATTACTCAATTTAGAAAAGGATCAAAATAAAAAAAGGCAGTTTAATCATTTTTATCTCAACAAAACATTCGTTTGTAGCTGAAAAATTTAACATAGAACGATCAGTGCTTTCATCGTAAATAATATCTTTATATTTTATTATTACTTTATTTTTAAAAATCGTATTTAGACATTCATCAGAAGGTTTAAATTTTAATATTTCAAATCTGTAATGTATACGTAATAAAAATACTCAGTAGTGTTTTGCATTTGATTGACTGTAAAACAAATCAAAACAGTTAAAATAAAATTTTGTAAACGATCTGGCTCATTGCGCAATTTCAAATCGATCATTAAGCTCAAAATAAACAAAGATTAATTTCAATTGTCACCCGTTAGGTAAATTTTATACAGGTTAATGCTAAAAATTTTATCTCAACCGACACAAATAAACAACAAAAGTAAATTAAATACTGGATATATATTGACAAATTTGCAATTGGAAATATGTACAAACACGTGATTTGAAAAGCACCACAAAACCAACTATTATAGATTAAAAATTTTCCCAAAATCTTAATACTAAACACATTAAAGTAGATAAAGTTCGATTATGCCTTTTACTTAAAAAAAAATAAATTTTTAACTCAACAAGCAAAAATGAACCTAAAATATAATCGTACCTGCATTTGTTAAACAAAATCTAAGACTAATTCTTACAATTTAGGTTAATTAATCCTTTATCCGAGATATATTTGCAAATACACTTGACACAAAACACAGAAGACAGCCGTATCCGTTAATGCATTCGGCTGTACACTCGCTGACGAACGCAAATGTCTCGTTCACTCGCGTATTTCACATGGGCTCTTTTCTTGACTTTAGGGTTTGCCCTTCACATAAACGTTTAACACAGTAAATAATGTTTACTTCCACTTGTGTAATGGATTTGCTTTGTACAATTGTTTTTATTTTACTAACGATTGTACGCATGTAATTCATTCTATGTCAATGATTATCACCAATGTCTTAACCAAATTTAATTCGGTTACTTAAAGGGTTACTTCAGGCTTTCTTTTTATTATTGTCGTTGCACGCTTTACTACTGAATACTGTGAACAAAATATTTGCTGTGTTATTTTAAAATCTGCTTTCGTACTTTTTAAATTTCTTGAAGAAAATCACTATTCTTTCCTTCAACCCACAATTACACTATTTATTTATGTCTATACATGTCTATATATGATTTATCCCTTTTTGGGTTATTGCAGCCGGTATATATATATATATATATATATATATATATATATATATATATATACGTGCTACTGAAACTACAATTTCCACAAATAAAAATCCACACTGACCATTCTGATGGTCCCTTCAAAAACGCCGTGCGCGATCTTTACTTAACCTCTGCTCGAACTATATCAACTCCCTATCCCTTCAATTGGACTCTCTTTCATACCTTCTGTCCACCATATTACCAAAACGTCCCAATATATTCGCGCCAATATCAAAATTCACCTATCACGAACGAGATCCCATGCATTCCAAACGATGCGAAATAAACGTAACAATCTTGAGTTTCTTCATAAGTTCACTTACAACTCTCCGAAAAAACCGTTAATTGCAATTACATTCACTCTGTACATTATGCAGATCATACCCCAACTTTGTATGAAAATTTTGTATGTGGTCGAGCTCTATTTCCGCACAATTTAACGAACTCCCTCACATTCTAACAACTTCATTCTTGAACATGCATTAAATTTACCATTATTGCACCATGTAAAATTTCTACAAACAAAAATATGCAAACATATTCTTTACTGCACATTAATACAATATCAATATATCATACTCTCACTCATTCACACGTCTACTACCATTTCTTTAATCCGATTGTTTTGTACACAGTGGCCAAAGCAGTGGTCTTACCAGTGCCGTCCCAGTAAAAATTGTCACAAAACGTTATCTCTCAACCAAATTTAATACTTTCCATATGAAAATCTTTCTACAACATTCAAATATTACCAGTGACCAAACTAGTAGTCTTACCAGTGCCCTCCCAGTAAAAACTGCCACAAAACATTTTCTCTCAACCAAATGTAATGCTTTCAACATGAAAATCTTTCTACAACATTAAAACATGACAACTAATACTTCATTAAATTCCAGTGGCGTATCATTTACACACACATTCTACATACACACATGATGCGTCAAAATAACTCTACATATATATATATATATATATATATATATATATATATATATATATATATATATATATATATATATATATATATATATATATATATATACATTCTCTCGCATAAGAAGTTTGTATTTAATGTCATCAAAATGATATTTTAAAGTATACTGCAGCTCTAAAGTGGCGTTTCATTTCCAGATCTTGCTGTAGCTTTTTTAATATAGCCTTGATAACTAATTCATCCATGTTAGTAAAACCTAAATTACAGTTATTAATCTCAGCCCTTTTGAAATTAAATCGGCAGTCAGACTAGATTTCTCATTTTATTTAAAAAAAAATTGGAGGCCTGAAAAAATAATACATGATCAAGGAGCAAAAGTGTCTTTTTGTGTCACTGCTGTATTTATTTGTCTTCGTTCGTCAGTTTGACAGACCACATAGAGTATCACTTGTTATCCTTACTATTATATACTATTTTGTTTTTGTACACAAACGGGTTATGTACATAATTTGTCAACGGTCGCATTTAAATGCAATTGTAGAGATTTTTGAATTGGAGATAACTACTACTACATTTGTGCGTTATCACATTTATGTACTCTACCTACTTTACAGTTATCGAGCTTTAAACTCGATCACGTGGCAAAAAAGATCCATGACAGTGCACTTTTAGCGGACTACACAATTTCTATTTACTTTTCGGGTTTAATGTTTGCTTTAAAAGGAAGATATTGGCGAATTTTAAAATTTAGATTGACGGTTAAGATTGTTGTTTATTTACCTATCCATTTATTGTTATTAAACATTTAGTTCAAACATTTCTCAGCAATACGTCGCTTAGTAGTAATTTGATTAGTTACTAACCTGTATCTTTGCCGCATGTGCGTATATTTTTCATTAATTTTCTGTACTTTAACGTTCCATTGGAATATTTACACTGTAAAGAATTCTTACTGTTCTGAATTTCAAATCACATTCTCAGCTTAAGAAATATATTTTATGGCGTCATTTACTCCTTTATTTCTAAATACTTGAAAGTCATTATTAAAATTTAATGTGTAGTAGTTGAAATATATCCTTTTTACATCACGCAATTGTGAGTCATTGTACTACGTATTAATTGGTGTACTGTAGAGCTTATTGCAAATTCTACTACGTTTGGCATTAATAATAATCATTACTTTAACGTTTAATTCAGCATATTTGCAAAAGTACTATCGTTTGGTAACATTACTTCACTGTAGTTATCTGATAATTATTTCTATATTTGGAGCAACAAAATTTGGTATTGCATGTTTTCAAATATATAATGATTATATGTGCTTTTTGTGACCATTTATTGGTTTATTTTGAATATAATTTGAAATTCTTCATTTCATTTTAAAATTTATATACCGACTAATGTCTTTTAAGTTATGCATTAAATTCATCGGATACGAAAAACTTTATGTAATCACGCACTCAACTTGTTGATTTCATCCCTAGAACATTTAGGGTTATTAGGTCAGAATAAAGTTGTTCAGAGTCCTTCTTATAATTAAACAGCTCCTAGAGACTCTGTTTTTGTAGACTGTAGATTTGTAGTTTTATACAAAAGTTTTAAGAATCGCGTCAAATTATCAGAATCTCGTGTCAGAAAAAAACAATGAATGACAAGGTTTTTTAACCAACTATATGTTGGAAGACTTACTGCGTACATGAATAGACGTTAACGTTTCGTTTTCAAAAATATATACCTAGTTTGTCTGTATTTGCTTCAGCAATTTTTTTAATATTTAATGTTGAACAAATCAAAGTTAGTTCTGTTTGCTTTTTTAATAAAATAAATTGAAGCAGCCATAGATGTGTTGCCTTAGAGTATTTTGAAACATGGTTTATTCTGAAGAAGAGAAATGTCAAATAATGGGTTTATTTTACAAAATAATAAAAATGCCACTGCAACAAGGGTAAAATACCGTCGTATACATCCTAATATGCCAATTCCGTCAAGAAGTAAAAATATTGAAAGAAAAAACGGGTAGTCCCAGTGAATGAGAATGAAGAATTAGATATACTACTGTATCTTGAAGGTAAAAAAATAAATAAATGTAGTATTTTCGTAATTACATTTCTTTATATAGAAAATAAGACACACACACACACACACACGCACGCACTCACGCACGTACGCACCCACCCACGCACGCACGCACGCACGCACGCACGCACACACACCCACCCACTCGCACTCGCACTTGCACTCGGACGCGCACGCGCTCGCGCTTGCGCTCGCTCACGACACGCGCCGCGCGCCCGCGCCACGCACCGCGCCACGCGCCACACACACACACACACACACACACATACACATACACAACACACACACACACACACACACACACACACACACACACCACACCACACTCACACTCACACACGCACACGCACTGCACACGCACTCGCACTCCGCCTCACTCGCGCTCGCTCACCGCACGCCGGCGCGCGTTGCGCACCCGCCACGCGCCGCACGCCACGCCACACGCCACACACACACACACACACACACACACACACACACACACACACACACACACACACACACACACACACGACACGATATATATATATATATATATATATATATATATCGATTTAAGCAAACAATACCTATTTACCAAATGTTACTGTTTTTGACATAATGCCACTTTTAATATTTCTTGATTTTACCGTTCTTTTCTGCAAATATCGAAGTGTACAAGAGTAACAAGCCGTCTTATAGCAAACTTATGCTAAGTTTTTTATTCCTTATGAAGTGATTATTCATATTCTTTTATCAGAAAAGTCTTTGGTTCTTGCCTAGAACTTCTTAAACATGAAAGTTTTAATTTGTAAAAAAGCAATCACTAAAATTCAAACGTGGATTTAGTCTAAAATGTTTCGTTAATTTTTTTTCCAATTTCAGTAAAACTTCCTTGGACAATGGTCTTTAAGATAGCATGAATAGATTTACAACAAAATTTTTACAAATTGGAAAAATTGAATTTAATTACCAAAGTACCCCCTAGGCGCATTCGCCAAAACGTAAAATAGCCATTCATTATTTAGTTTAGATAGTTTAAAAAAACAGATTTTTAGAAAATGTCCGATTTATTAAAACATTAATAGTATTTTTATTGGTGTTCAAAATTAGATCCACCGTTTCGAATACAATTTAGAGCCCGTTTTCTTATTTCCCTCGTTGTAATACTTAAATCAATCTCTCTCTTCATTTAAATGAAAGCGTCGTTTATTCTTTCGATTAAGTGTTCCCGATTAAGAATTTCGAGTTTGTAAACTAATTGTTCTGCTCTTCCCCAAACATAATAATCAACGGGGGTTAGGTCAGGTGACGTAGGTGGCCATAATATTGGACTATTTCTCGCTATCCAACGATTAGGGAAATTCTGTTCCAAAAATTCCCTTGTTGCTACGGTATTGTGCGCGGGGCATCCATCGCTTTGAAACACAATTCTATCCCTCACATTTAGTGGTACGTCATCCAAAATATCGATAAGATTATCTAATACAATTTAAAAAGTTACAAAACTTGATTTTTTCAAATAGAACACTGTATATTTTTGCATTTTTGGATTCTACCCTGAATTTTAAGTCAACTTTATGTAAAGTTGACTTTACCTTTACTATACCTAAATTCAGTTATTTTCGAGATATCTTCATTTTTGAGAAAAAAAGTGACTGTTACAGCACTATATTAAAAATGTTGAATCTTGAACAGTTGATGACTTTTATTTGCAATAGTAATGGTTTAGACATCGCTACATCTGTAACTGAATGCGTAAAGTCTGAGGAACATACAGGGCTCTCAAAATTTATAAGCCAATTTAAAAAGGCAAGAATTTCCGAAACTTGATTTTTTCAAACTGAACACCCAGTATATTATTTTGTTGTTTCTAAATACCATAAATACAAATAGTTAAAACAGGAAAATAATTTGGTAAACAAATATTAATTGAATTAATGTCGTAGTTTTAAATAACATTGAGTATTACTGACGTCGAACATTTAAAACAGCAAATTTCGTAATATGTAATTCAGTAAAGCGTAACCAAAATAATATACAGATAAAGCACACAATAATACACTTTATAAAACTGAATTGAACAGCTGAAAGCTACTAGTAAAATTTAAGCAAAAGGCATGTTCATTCGTTCAGCAAATGCAATTAAAAAAACGAAAAACACACTTTATTAAAACTTGTCAGCCAACTCAAATGTATGTACGTAATTTGCCTTGCTCTGCACAACCTCATTCGCCCACCTGGGTTCTTTACGTCCCTTAATGCTGCGGCATATGTTAGCTTAACAGTGGTTGACCTCTAGCTGACGGTTTGGTGCATACCCGCTTGGTGAAGATGCCCGGTCTCACAAACAACAGACGACTGCTTTTTAATTGGAAAATTACTCCGTGAATTAGGCAAGTTGTTTTAAACCAAACGTGATAATTGACTATTGTATCATTTGGTTTCATATAACTGCACATGGATTTTATCTACACAATGTTCCTTGATCTTTAACTATTTAAATATAAATTTATTGAAACGAAAGTTATATTTACACACAACTTATTTAAGCGATCGATTTATAGCGATTTTCTGTTTATTGAGCTAGCCGTGAACATGGAGGTATTAATGTTTATGAATTTGCAAACTTGAATCCGAAACTCGCGATTTTAACCAAAGAACGGGGAAAGCACTGTACTTTTCTAAGGATCCGTAAATAATGTTAATACTGACAAACGTTACTCTTCACTAATATTTCACCGGGGTGATTGAATATCCTTCAAAATCCCACTAACGGTGTTTGGGAAACTTATCCCTCCGAAATCTTCAAAATCCCCCTAGGTGAACGATACGCACTACATCTAACGCTTAATGCGCCCAACCTTACTCCACCGTAGCTATGACGGTATGCTTCAGCCAATTAACCCATCATAAAAAACATTACTTTAAAACGGTAAGCGCGGTAAAAACGATACGAATTTTCGGAAACCGTAAGCGAGGAAATTAGGTCATGGCAGTAAATTGTGCTCCCACGGTACCACAGGTGGAAACACAACAAAATTGGATCTATTTTTGACAACTAAAACCTTTGGATAATCGACCCTAAGTCAACTTATATAACGATCAACCTCTTTGTCTTTCAAAATAAATTTTATCAACCTGAACAGCGACCATTTGTCTCCAATTGCAAATTACGTTTAATAAAAAGTAACAATTAACGATAATAAAAAATAATAGGAATAATCACTACTTACACCAAAAATTAATTTATGTTATCAGAATGTCACAGGATGCGAAAATCAAGTTTATGTCCCCATCTACATTTCTCAGAACACCTGTCATTAAATCAACTTGAAGTTATGTTTTAATTTTAAGTACCCTATTCTAAATATCTTTACTTTTGAAAAAACAATTTCAATTCGACATAAATAAAATTTTGGAAACAAAACATTTTAACACGCCGAAATTCGATAAAGCTGAAAGAAAAAAAATCTTGCGTACGTTAATTAGAATTTTCACACAATATGACAAACATGCCTCGATATTTTAAAGTATGTTTTTGATGCACGTCTAATATAGCTAAAAAATCTGTGCATTTATTGTGTTCTATTCCACCTCGCATACTACCCCACACCGTTGCGTGATTAACATTCTTGTCGGATTGAAAACACCTACTCGAAAACTATTCTTCCTATGGTACATGTATTGGAATGATTTATAATGTTTTTAATATCATATAAAGGATGATCTACATTGACTATCCGATGTTCAAAAAGTATATCTGTTTTTTTAATGGAACACCCTGTATATTTTTGCATTTTTTGATTCACTGTTACATTTAGAATAAAAGTATAGAAATTTGTATCTTTATCACTAACCGTTCTGCAGATATCGTCACTTTAGTACCAAAATTGAGTTAACTTTGGAACCAAGATGCCAGCGTTGTCACCACGATTTTGTAAATATGTTTATACCACCGACTATTAATAATAGTCTACTAACAAACAAACTGGGAAATTTTTCGAAGACGTGTAAAACTATACAGAATGATTAACTTTCTCAACTTTTTTCAAATGCAACACCCTGTATATTTTTTCACATTTCGATTTGCCGTGAAAAGTAGATACTAATTGATAATAGGTTTCATACCCATACGACGGACCCTTCTTGAGATATTGACGCTTTTACGTAAAAATATTCAAAAATACAAATTTACTATGACAATAGAATTCAACAAAACAAATCAGGTAGGCTAGCCACTCGTAATAAAGAGGAACAATTGCATCTATTGTTTTGACGTTTGTATAATCATTAAAATATTGTTCCAATAGTTAATGTGTTTTGGATTGTCGTTTTGTCAGTTTTTGTATAAAATGAATTTTTCCAAAGAAGAAATGGTCGATATGATCTTTATTTACGGCGAAGCTCAAAGAAATGCTTGGCTGGCTACCTGTTTGTATTGTGAACGATACCAAGAGAGAAGACAGCCGCGGAAAGAAAAAAAATGAAGAAATTGAGTTTCAAGTTGTGGCATCTCTTATAGAAAATCCGCAAATTAGTACCAGACAGCTAAGTACACCCCTAGACCTAAATAGAAATACAGTTCGCAGCTTTATTAAAAAAAAAGAAATTTCATCCTTATTATATCGAGCAACATCAAGCTTTAAGTGAAATACGTAGATTTTCAAAATCGTGAATCTTTCTGCCAATAGGTAACTACTAAAGTCAATGAAGAACTCAATTTTGTTAATAACGTTCTATTTACGGATGCCTCAACTTTTCACAATAATGGCAATATTAATACACATAACTAGGGCTAGGATTTCTATGCATTTGCATGTTTTTTTGCTTACAGTAATCATATGCAAAGTGAAGTATAAACATGTTTTATGAGTATGTGCACCACATATGTGAATTTGAAAGTGCATATAAATGCATATTTTAATGATTTTTCTAAATGCATGCATATTTCGTAATATTTTAATGTTAGTGCATATTTTGTACGTTTTTGCTCGCGTTTTTGCATTTTAAAAATGACTATTTTAAAAATTCTTCTTTTAAAATTTATTTTGTGTTTATTTTTAACATAGAAATTATCAAGAGAATTTATTTTTACAGTCGGAAGTATTTACAGATTATTCATCCTCTGAGTATTAAGTATGCTATTGTCCTATTGTTAATAACTGGAAGATTATACCTTTTAGGTATACAGCTTTCATAAATATTTCTTGGAACATCCTACTTGCCTGTAACTGTTGTACTTGTTATTGTAATTTACATAGTTGAGTTCAGAACTTTGTGTCCTACGGATGGGAAAAGAAAAGCGATCCGCTTCTGTAACTCTGCAAAGTTACGTTCGCGAATTCGAGGTTTTTACGACCGACGATAAAATATTATTTTGTACAGTGTGTGAGGATAAAGTCAGTGCAAACAAGCGGTTTCAAGTAACATAACACCTTAACACATTAAAACACCAAAAGTGTGTGGGTTTAAAAACTAAAAAAACAGTCTCTGTTGCCAGGATGTCTTAATAATTTAAGTAGTGCTAGTAATAAATCTGCGGAATTTAATAAAAAACTGTGTAGTGCGTTAATGGCTGCGGACATTCCATTAATCAAGATTAAACCACCCCGCATTTCGAAATTTTTTAGAAGAAATTTCAAAAACCCCTATGCCTGATGAATCTACTCTTAGAAAAGATTACTTACCTAACTTGTACCATGATACCATCCAATTAATTAGAAGAGCTATAAGCGACAATTATATTTGGGTTTCGATTGATGAAGCTACAGACAGCGTTGGTAAGTACGTAGAAACTTAATTATTGTTTTGTTAGATTAAACGGCTGATGTACTAATACGAAGGTTTTACGAAATCAAGAATATTTCTTTGTCGAATTTCACCTACACTCGTTTTTAAAATGTATTGTTCTTTAAATAATGATTTAAGTTTGTTGTTGCAACTAAAGATTTATTCTAGTAAAAATTTATTTTCAGATACGTTGCTAACGTTATAATAGGCATTTTAACTGGAGAGGCGAATACCAGTTCATATCTTTTAACCATGGAGGTTTTTGAAAATACAAATAATTCTGCAATTGCAAAATTGTTTAATGATTCCATGGCTCTTTTGTAGCCCCATGGTATTCAGTACGAGAAAGTGCTCCTTTTTGTTACTGATGCAGCACCTTACATGCTCAAAGCTGAAGCAAGCCTTCAATTCTTATACTCGAAGATGATTCATCTCACCTGCCTGGCACATGGATTACACAGAGTTGCGGAAAAAATGCGGGAAGTACATCCAAAAGTGAACAATTTAATTTCAAACGTTAAGAAAGTCTTTCGTAAAGCTCCACATCGTGTACAGGCATTTAAAGAAATAGCACACCAAAAACCACTGCCCCCAGAGCCTGTAATAACAAGATGGGGTACCTGGCTGTCTGCAGCAGAATATTATTCAAATTATTTTGATACAATTAAAGAAATTGTAAACATATTTAACAAAGATGATGCACTTTGTATACAAAATGCACAAGACGCAGTTAATGCAAAAGGAATTAAAGAAGAACTGCTGTTTGTTTTTCCAAATTTTGTTTGTTTGTCAAAAACAATTACTTGATTAGAAAGACAAGGTTGTTCAATTTCAGAAAGAATTAATCTGGTAGATAATATTAGTACCTCTCTTGCTAAAGTTAAAGATCCAAAGGGCCTTGCAGTACATAAAGAAATGAAATATGTTTTAGAGAAAAATGTAGGTTTTGCCCTAATTAGAAAAATAGATGACGCAATAACTGGTCAAGCTACTATCGCAGATGAACTGAAAGAATATAGTATAGTCGAATTGAACAACTATAAATACGCTCCAGTTACATTTTGCAATGTTGAAAGGAGTTTTTCCAAGTATAAAAATATTTTTACAGACAATTGACAAAGTTTTCCTTTTGATAATTTAAAATGTATGTAATTGTATATAGTAATTGATTAAATATATAGGCTAAATTTATTTTGTAAAGTTGTATTATCTTTTATAAATAAAATAAATTAATGTGATTATTTTTATTTTTTGATTTCTTTTTCCGAACTGCAAGACGCATATTTTCTATAAAATATTGCTTTTAATGCATATATCTCCAATTTTAAGAGCATATTTAAGTGCATATTTCAGCATTTTATAGTGCATAAGTGCATGCATATTTTGGCATTTTTAAATGCATACAAATCCTAGCCCTACACATAACTATCATCACTATTCAGATACTAATCCACGCATCTTAAGAGTTGTTGATCACCAGCATTGATGGTCAGTTAATTTGTGGGGTGATATAATAAATTTTAATGTGGTTGGCCCTTTTTTCTTTGATGGGAGTCTTACTGGAAAAAGATATTTACAGTTTTGCGAAAATTATTTACCCGAGCTTTTAGAAAATATCAAGGTAGATAATATATTCGTACGATGTGGTTTCAACTGGATGGCGCCCCTCCACACTATGCAATCAACGTTAGGCAATATCTCGATAGAAATTATCCGATGAGGTGGATAGGACGAGGTGGTGTGCAAAACTAGCCAGCCAGATCACCGGATCTTACGCTTCTTGATTTTTTGATTTTGGGCTACGTTAAAGAAAAATGCGTTTCAATCCATTTCGCCTCTAATGTTGTTGCGAGTGAATCTTTCGTTTACCGAACGAATTGCGAATGCGTGGTCAGCATTTTGAACATTTAATTTGAATGTATGGTTTTATTCGTTTATATTTACTTGTTCAACTTATTTTTAGGTGTAGAGAATTAGTTTATTGTTTAGTTATTAATTAAGTTTTCCTATCAGTTAAAGAATGAAACCTTCTATCAAATAGTATCTACTCTTCATGAGGAATCGAAATGTGAAAAAATATACATGGTGTTGCATTTGAAAAAATTGAGAAAAATTACATTTCGCATAAGTTAATCATTCTGTATAGTTTTACATGTTTTCGAAAAATTTCCCAGTTTGTTTGTTAGTAGACTGTTATTAATAGTCGGTGGTATAAAGAGATTTACAAAACCGTGGTGACAACACTCGCATCGTAGTTCCAAAGTAAACTCTATCTTGGTACTGAAGTGACGATATCTGCAGAACGGTTAATGATACAGATACAAATTTCTATACTTTTGTTCTAAATGTAACAGTGAATCCAAAAATGTAAAAATATACAGGGTGTTCCATTTAAAAAACAGGTTTGGGTTGGTATATTTTTGTCGATCACCCTGTATATACCTAAATATTTTTAGAATGTAGATCCAATGATCGTGTATTACCATACCAAAATAGGTTTTGATATCTCTAATAGTTATAATAGTTAAGGAGGAATCCGTCCGCGCAGTAGACACCCATCCTGTATATCTACAATGTAATTTAATCATAAACACTAATCCTACATTGAAAACATTCATTTTATGAAAAATATAAATAAAAAAAGTACCAATATGTAAAGCCGATTTATTGTTTCAAATTCTATAACGACGATATATAATAAAATTAACTAATAAATAATGCATAATCGTTCCTTGCTATTATTAAATGTAAGTAATGAAGTTATTCTTGAGTGATTAATAAACATAAAATAAATTATGTATCGTTAAAATGTTTATTTCAATCTGGATCGACAAGCACTATTGCGTCATTGGAAGATGTTTAGATTTCAGAAGTTCTAAATTGGTTTAAGAAGGTATATTCTAATTCATACGCTTTGTAGCAATATAATACGACAAACAAGCAAACTGGTAATTTGACATCGTTAAAAGAGATACATGCAATATTTATAGACAGGGTTTATCATATTTTCCTTTCGTTTGGATAGATGAGATATATAACGAAAAATCGGCCTTCAGTGTGCTTTTAAGACTCGAGTACCTTGCATATCACAATAAATACGTATATAATACGTAGGCTCTTATCTTCGGATTACTGTTTCATGATTGGGCTCGATTTTAATTTAAAGATTTTTTTTTCCATCATATCTTAATAATTTGTTTCAAGATATCGCATTGCATTTATATAACGATTAAATCTTTTTTGAATTACATACCCCAAATCGAAAACCGGCATCTCCGATATTTTTCTTCAATGTTCAGTTTTCAATCCGATTATATCCCTTACAGTATACATCTACAAAAGTATGATATCGAATTCTAGAAATGGTATATAACTTGGTCTTAGTTTTCGTAGAAGGGATTATGTCAATACTACAACGGAGTTGATATTTTAATGTTTTGATATAAAACGTGTATAATATTAATAATAGTATATATATATATATATATATATATATATATATATATATATATATATATATATATATTGTTTATAACGTTATTTATTATATCATTTAGTCTGTTTTTAAGTGTATGTTTCTTTTTGTTTAACTTCTGTATGAATTCATGTTTACTTATTATTGACTTACGTAAGGCATTGTCTTGCTTTATATTTAAAAATTATTATTAATTTTATTAATAATAATTTTTAATTGCATATTTACCTTTGGACTTATTCGTTCATAACAAAACTTATAATAAACTAATATTAGTCAAGTGCATTAATATAAGCAATTTGATTGTAATCGCATTATATTTAGAATTTACATCAGTTCTACATACATAAAGACAAAGTTTGCATCGATTGGGGCTTGAATCTCGATGGCGCAGATGGTTAGCGCGGTACTCTAGCAAAGTACAGGTCGTAGGTTCAAATCCTACTCGAGGTAAACTTTTGATTTATGTATTTAATAAAATTAATAATAATTTTTAATTACATATTTCCGTTGATCTTATTCGTCTACAACAAAACTAATAATAAATTGCTTTATATTTATTTAATATTTCTAAGTTAGCATCTACTCAAAGGATATTTATTATTTTGTTACCCAGACGGGATGTTCAATCGTGCATTTTTATTTCTTACGTTGAAATTTGTATCGTAGTAAAATTTTAAAGTATTATTTGACTATACTTTTCACCTTCATGTATCGTTATCATTAACGTAAGTATGATTAAAACGTGTTTACGGGTGAATATGCTAATATGGTATTTTATTATGGTTTCTAAAATAAATTCAATTGCTTTAGTGAAAGATGTAACCGTAACGTTCCTTTCAATATACACTTATATGCGTTTATATTCAAAGCTAAAGTGTACTTGTGATGCATTAAAATTTTACTACATAATGAATTTCGAAACATAATCGGGAATGTGGTTTATGCATGACGGTGCTCCAGCACACTATTCGCTCTCCCAATCTAACGCCGTTAGACTTTCACCTACAATATCTCAGTAATAAATTAATTTTATTTATTAATTTTTAAACTACAAGTAAATAAGAAATCTTTCCAGAACGTTAATTCTGGTACAAACTCTTACAGTTAGTAGCTTTTTACAGATTCGCTGGCGATAAAGGTTCCTTTTTTTGCTATACTGTATGATATTGATACAAAGCGTAGTAGTTTGAATGCGTTTTGTCATGAGGTCTTTATAAAAATTCTTTGCGTCAACATTAGGTGCTGGAAAGGCAGTGCACATGCAAGCACGCGAAGTAGTGTCCAATGATTTTAATTGTCTTGCAAGACTATTCCCAAATGAATCGAAACAAGAAATTATGCAACGTGTTCTTGATTGTTCTGGAGCATCAGTAAGAGAGATTGAACGTATTATGAAAGAAGCAAAGGTAACGGTTGCGGGAAATGGTGAAAATTCAGTATTCAGTTCACCAAAAACGGAGGGAAATAAAGTAGGCGTGATTTTACAATGTTGTCTACAATTTTCATAACACCGAAAGCTGTCAACCTACAATTGATAATCTCCAACAAAAATTGGAAAATGAACTATAGTGGACAGGCGAAAGGTCTTTGTTGTACCGACTACTGACGAAAATTGGATTCAATTGGAAAAAGACGCAGAACAACAGAAAAGTAGAAAAGAATTATATACGAGCATTACGGGTACATTATTTACAAAAGTTGAACAATTTTAGAGATGAGGGTAGACCGACCAATCGTGTACTAGGATGAAACTTACGTTCACTTTGCACATACAATTTCCAAGTTTTGAAGTGATGAAATATGGTCCGGATTATTCACAAAATTTCTATTCACGCTGGTGGTGATATGGGATTCATTCCAAGTTGCCTACTTTTAAATCCGGATCGAAGGGCGGCGATTATCAGTATGATATGAACATGGGCAAATACGATAAATGGTAAAAATTAATGCCTAATTTACCTCCCAGATCAGTAGTGGCCACTGATAACACGTCTTATCACAATGTAGAAGTAAATAAAGCCATCACACCCAATTCCTTGAAGGCGAAAGTGATGGAATGACTTTCTGACAAGAATATAGCTTATTCGCCAACTGTGTACAAACTCCAACTGTACGAGTTAATCAAGCTCAAAAAAAAAGCAGCATATTACCTACATATTCGATCAATTGTTAGAAGAGCACGGTCATACAGTTTTACGACTGCCTCCAAATCGCCCGGATTTAAATCAACCGAAAATATTCAGTGATGCCAAAGTTTTACCGGAAAATTAATTTGCGAAAGTGAATCAAGAAACATGGAAAATGTACTGCAATCATGTAACTGAAAATGATTATTTAGAAAAGGAGAATGTACTTGACATTACAGTTGAACCACTCATTATAAACATTGGTGAAAGTAGCAGCAGTAACAGTCACGATAGGTTTAGTGAGTACGAGTGCTTATTAAGTGAATTATTTAGTACGATATTTATTTTTAAAAGTTATTTTTTATACCTTTGTTACATTGCCACGTGTCTAACCTAACATCACATAAAATTGGAAGAAAATAGTTAGCTCGACTAGTAACTCAGTCCAGCGGTCCTGAGATCGCAGAGCACTCGGGTATCGTGGTTGTTTTGAAGCGTTGATAAAGAGTAAATAGATGGTTAGGTTAGTTAGAAAGCAAGAACAAAATTGTAGACAGGAAGATAAGGAGAACAGACAAAAACCAGGCGCCACAAGTTTTAAAAAAAGGAAATATAAATTATTATTTCTTGTAAGAGAGACCCTGTAAAGCTTGAAGCAACAGGAATAGCAAATAAACGACAGTTCCCTCAACAAGCGGAATTTATTGATAAATTCCCCAACAATGAATGATATGTAGCTATATTTAACAACAACACAAAGACTAAACAGTGGATATAATTTACTCTTATATTTATTATAGTGAAACTTTGATTACGTTTCCCCAAAGGCTAGATAATTTATGCATGAACACCGAACATGCATTCATTTTCCCCGAAAACAAAGCTAAGTATAACTTTATCCTAATATCAGTAAACTTCGTACTTAACATATACTTCAATATTAATGCTGACCAGGGCAAGTCGCGAGATTTTACTTGTAGTAACATCAACTTATAAATTTATAAATAACAACAAAAGAACGTAATACCCTCTCTGGTCCGTTGAAAGATCTTTCAGAACGTAAACCTGAAAAGGCAAATTTATATATATATATATATATATATATATATATATATATATATATATATATATATATATATATCGAGTAATATTTTAATTCAGAAAGGTAACAATCCAGCTTGCATTTCGTTTCACAATAACTAAGCACAACAAACCCCCATTAATAATTACAGCTTCAATTATCTAAATAATCGGAGAGGCTTGTTCAGTTCACTATATTAATCCTAGCATGCATATACGAGTAACTAATCAATTAAAATTAGATACCAATGATCTGAACACTCTTATCCATAATGAAAGAAGATTTGTACTAACAACCATAATTTAAAATAACACGGTGTCCCGCGCTAACGTTTGACCTGGTTAATACATAAATAATACGAAAGATACAACCGGTAAAGACACAATGCTTTGACACTGGGTGTTTTATGTAAAAGTTCAGCAATAATTATTCTAAAATTTGGTTATAATCTATGCACGGTTTGATCAAATTATAACAGTCCTACATTAGTGAAATCTTTATGAAAAATAAATGAATTCGGATTTCAATATGGCACCGAAATTGCAACAAAGGTAAACAGTTCATTAAAATTCTTTGTAATATGATTAATTTAAATGCATTTTTTGTAGATGTCGTAGTGATTGCTGCTGAAGACAGCGTATAACGTATGATAGTGTGAAAGTAAACTCAGCAATACAATGTTTATTAATGTATGCGATAATGGAATAATCTGACCTGGTGTGGACGAATACTTAAGCCTTAATTAGTTCAGCTTAGAGTCATAATCTCCAGTACAATGTAACATCAACGATAAGGAGAAAAAGTACTTGAAGCACAGTTACCAGCCATTTACAGTAGTCCCAGTTAATAGAATATCGTAGCAAAACCAAAAGCGAGACGAAAAGGTACATGACGAATAATCTCAACACCCCAATAAAGAAAAGCTAAAAAGAAGGCAAGGGATATACTAGCAATTTATTCATATAACAGTATTAAATTACCGTATATTAAGCCTGAAAGAGATTTTAATTACACCGAAGTTGAAAGAATCCACGCTAACTTTCCAAGTTGTGTGTGCAGGTAACATTTTCCTACATCCGCATCAATCGCGATTATGTTACTTTACAAAGTAAGGAATTATTTTATATGAAAATTTCCCTATAAAAGTGATGATTAACATCGACGAAACAGCAAAAAAAGAGATTTTCTCAAAATATATGCACTTCACAAGAATGGCTGCGTGGAAAAGAAGCACGCCTCAGGAAGAAATTTTTCAACCCAAAATGTTCTTATCAAGAATCATTGTTGCTAAAATCAAATTTATATGTATTTCAATAAAGAATATACTTATTTAAGATTACCCCCATCTGGTGGTAATTCAGCAAGGTAACCGATCCCTTTTTAAATGTATGAATATGAAACTAACCAGAACCCACGTACATCCCATAGATGGCACTAGTAGGTTTATTTGAAACCGTACTAATGAGTAGATAGTAAGTAGATACAGATATTCTAGCGAAATAAGGAACGAGTAATCTTTAAATAACAATCCGTAAATATTCAATCTACAGATTTTACAAATTTTCGTTTTATTTTTAGAACAGTTAACAAAGAAAATGATGAAGTAAATACGAAAAGATCCGATATCGTTTTTTACACATTACAACATAGTAATTTATTTTATAGTTATGTTATATTGCTTTCTCACATATGTACGTGTAAAGAGAAAGCTATGTATAGTATTTTTCAAATAGGATTCCCGTTTTCGGATTAGCGCCTTATATTAGTAAACGCAAACCTTTTGTCTTTTATCTTTAAATGTTTTATCTTTATGTTTAAATTGTGGTTGTACTTCTAAACAACAGAAACCTAGGATTTACGGCGTTAGATAAATTGCTTCAAGCACACAATAAACATTCAAATATTCTACTAATAACTGCAATGTGGCAGAAAGAGACGACATTAGTTTATGTTGGACGCAAAACTACAACTACTTTCGAGCGCCAGAGATTCTCAAAATTTTGCATTTATTAACAGCAACGGTTATGAAATGTCAAGCTTTTAAAATAAATATGTTTATTCAATTAACAATATCATACAAATTGAACATAATTTAAAACATACAATTAATTAATCACTTTCTAAGTGATCAACTTCAGATAAACTTGATTCCGATGAAACTTCCCCTGTATTAATTATATAATTAGCACCTATTAGTTATCGGGTTTTAATGAAACTAACATACATTGCAAATCAAATTTCACTATAATATTAGTGTAATGCATAATTAATTGCGCATGACGTTTACTAGCAACAGATAAGCGCATTAATGGTCCTATAATTAGATTTATTGCATTCACATCAAAATTCTTATGTAGATACAAATTTATTTCATTACTTATGTATAATGTATTTAAAATTGTCATTTATTAAAAGAATCAATTATCTCAAACTGTTTTAGAACCTCTGCCTAACAAGTAATTCTTAGTTCACACAGCAATTCAATCCGAAAACGGGAATCCTAAACACTTTTTTTATACTTCTCGACGTTTTGTGATCTAAATACGAAAAATACATTTTTAGAAAAGAAATTTCGTATCTAATTGTGTGTCTGTGTGTGAGTGTGCGCGATATCTCTTAAAGCATTAAACCTATCGATAAAAAACAAGTTTTTAGACAAAAAAATTCGTGTCTGTTTGTGTGTGTGCGGGATATCTTTTGAACCATTAAAGCTATCGATATAAAATTAGGTAAACAAATTATTTGCCATAAAATCTAGGTCAAGTTCGTTAATGAGCAAAATCCAACCAGTGGCGGGGCATTTTTAGGGTATTAGAAAATTAAAAAATTCATTGCTTCAATTTTATAAAGTTACATTATTAAAAAACAAACTAATACTTTTTTATATAATTTCAAAATAAAAAAATATATAATAACCTGTGGCGTGTCGTTTTTAGGGTACCAAATTGTGCATTTTTTAATTGATCGCCCGATTTTTTTGGGAGTTTTTAAGATCGCTAAGTATAAATCATTTGTCAAATTTAAAAAATCCAAAATGGCTGATTAAAAATGGGGGATTATCGTGTTTAAAATCCGATATGACTAAAATTCAGATATTGTGGGCTAATGATCAATTTTACAACTTTGTTAATTTGTAAAACGTTATCTAAATAACAAAAAAATTGAAAACTGCCAGTGGCACACCGTTTCTAGGGTGCAAACTTTTTTTGAGAGTATTGGGGGTTTTTAAGATAGCTAAGAATAAATCATTTGTCAAAATTAAAAAATTCATAATGGCGGATAAAAATGGGGAATTATCGTGTTTAAAAACCGATATGACTCAAATTCAAGAAATTGTGGGCGTTGAAGTTATTTATTTACATATATGAGAAAGCTTTATGGCAGATAATTGGGCAGCGTTTTTAATGTACAACCCATTTTGAGTTGTATTAAAATATACCGTAATTTATGTCTTCGTTCATTTAGTTGTAAATATAAGAAAAATTTTATTTATTAATGATTTGTAAGTATGGGGTAGGCAACTTAATTTGCATTTTGGTGTAACTTAAGTGCATATCTAGGTTTCTTTAAATTATTTTTTTCTGCTCATATCGTTGACTTAATTCTTTGCGCAAATATTTTCGCGCAACACGTCATCATCATCTGACATCCTAAAGCGTCCATTTTTTTTCTTACTGCTTGTGGTACGCCGTTAGATGCAGGAAGATTTTTTTGGGTTTCCACCAAATTTTTGTGAAAAGTGCCATTGATTTAATGGTAAGATATATTTTATCGCATTATACTAAAAATGAAAACATTTGCTCTTTTCAGGCACTTTCTTTTTTTTACTTTTACACTTTTAATTTTACCGCTTTTGATTGCACAATTAATTCTACTGTTACGTACGCTTTCATTTTATGATGGCGTTTTGCTTTTAATGCAGATCTGAATGTGGATTCCATTATATATTTTGAACCTTCAAAAGAATGCAATAAAGACTGGTTTATTCAATTTCAAGAAGACAAATTTATAAGAAATAAAATTCCATTTTTGGGTGTGGTTTACAACGTAAAGTATTATTTCGAGAAATTGCGCAATATTTGTGCAAAGATGACATCACCTTGGTTGAAATTTCCGTGATCGTTTAGATACCAGAGGTTATTAAAAATTTTGTGTACAAAATTTTACGAACAGGTATTTACGTTTAACAATTAATTAGTAATTTAGGGCTATAACTAGTTTTAAGATATATTTTATTTAACCCTAATTTAACTGTTAATAAACATAGTTTGTAAATATTTTATTTTTTACATTATGATAAAATTTTTATTGTAAACAACCTCGGTTTAGTTATTCCGAGCATAATTAAAAAATAACTTGGCGTCCGAGATCATTTTTATTAGTGTTACATTGCATTTTTTTTTCTATTGATGTTCAGTGGAAGTAATCGAGCAGAAATTGTGGTAATTAAGCAAATCAAAAGATTGAATTGGCCCTACTTTAATTTACCGACTGGGACAAAGGCATTATTTTTGGTGAATGTTTGTACCTCAAGTTAGTTTAACGATTTGTTTCGGAGAACATTTTTACACTTATTTCTTTATTATATTATTAAAACACTTTTTATACGATTACCATTACCATTTATTTATAACATAAAAGTAGAACCAGGGCACTTGTCGCCGCCATCTTGGATTTTGACGTCACAAAAGCCCCGGAGGTGTGGGGCACCTTTGGTCGCCATTTTTTACTCGCCCACATGGACTGCGTTTTCAACCCTTTTTTATCGCTAATTAAGGCCTTTTTGCTTTTACACACCCACGTGGGGGACCGTATTTTTCACCCTATTTTTATGGTTTCTTTTGGGGTTATTTTGCGACCCTTGATGGAATTTTTAACTCTAATTATTATCGGTGGTATTAAAGACCTTTTGGCAGTTAGGCCTTTTTTGCACATGCTGACGTGAGGGGCTGGGGGCTGGATCTAGACCTAGGTCTAGGAGTTTGAATTGGTCTTAGGGTTATTTTTGATGGTCATCTAATTAAGGTCCTTTTGGCTATATTAAGAGCAGTGCCCCTGGAGGTTAGGCAATTGCACACGCATACAATGTTGGAAATTGCATAATTAATAAGATATTATTAAAATTATCGATCCTATTGTTTTAAAATGGTCAAATGCTATTGGATGATCTTTTACCTATACGAGAAAACGTTGTACTTCTAATGAGGAGGTAAAACAGCAGTTGTGTTAAGGATTGATCTTGCGTGGGGGAATTTGAATGACAGTAAAATTTAATTATAGAACACTTATTTTTATTGTAAATGTCATAATTAAAAAATCCTCAGTGTGTTATAAAAAAAATTACTGACGTTCGGGTCTAATGAAACACATTTTTTATTAAGTTAATTAATTACATAACAGTTATTACAATATTGTCTTCTAAAACGAATATTAAAACATAGTTTACCTGCACTGAAATATGTTTAATATCCATCCGACCGTTAAAATGTTGTACGCCTTAATATTTTTTTTTAAAGAAACTTGTTACGTATAGCTTAGATGTGTTTTATAACTGTAATTAAAAATCTGTAAATAAATAAAGGGTTAACAGCACACTTACCAACTCTGTACTTAAAGAACGTTTTTGAGGCACTGCTTCACGAGTGATAGTCACTGCTTTGTGTTGTTCGTGTAATCAAACTAAAAAACAACTTTCTATGTTTATGTAAAAACTAGCTATTGATTTCCCATAATTAATTTTTAGAGTGTAAATATACAAACAACCTTATTATCTAGTAGTAGTAGTAGTAGTAAGAAATCACTGTTCATGTTTACTTTAGCCAATTACCGTGTAATTATATAACTCTGTTAAATTTAATAGTCTAAAAAATTGATTACCAATATAAGTAGTTAATATAATTTCTTTTTAAAAAACACTAAATCATAAATTTTATAACACGATTTTAAAAAACACACATGTTGAATTAAAAAAGAAAGAAAACCAGTAGGTATCACGCAATTCTTAATTAAAAAAGTGAGGTACTAAAAATCTCTTTTATTTATCAAAATAGAATGGTTGGGTAACAGGCGTTAAACAATAATCTGATTATCTCATCATTTACAATTAAACATGTACTAAAATAGTTTTTTACAAAATCAAACATAGGTAAATTATGTAATCTAAAATATAGAAACATTAAGGTATAAAGTCCACACACATCCGAATGGTAGTCTTGCAGTATTGTTTTATTGTATACGAATCATCTGGAATTCTTCTCTAGAAAACGTAAATGATATCCTTGAGGTGCTCGTCCAAAGGAATCAAAATACTCTCCGTTACCATTATCGTCAATGTAGATAGCGGTCCAATGCTGACCTGGTTTGTTTGCTGGATCCGTGTTTACGATAATTGCACACGGTCTAGGTGCGTGTCTTGGTAGTTGATTAGAAGCACATACAAGCCGAAACTCATTCTTCTTGTGGCTGGGGATCGATTTCAAACATCTCAACACTTGTACCGCATACATCTTTGGAATTAGTATGCGTCCAGTCTTGCAGTAGTAAGGCGTTTTCCAGTACACACGTAGGCTCAGTGATGTTATGGTTTAAACAGCTATATGCTTTTGCTTCCTTTTTCAACTGTTTAATCGACGGGCAACCAGTCTCCTCCAAGTTTACTATTAGTTTGTTAAGAAACCATAAAAACTGTTGTTTTTAACGGCCCTTAACGTGAATTTTGTTAAATGGGCGCAACACTCTCATCAACTCCTCACGAAAATTGTTGTAATGTACATGACCTCACCACCATTTCAACTCATGATAATTATCCTCCATAAATTTTATCTGTCGTGACATGGATCCTAATATAAAGTAGCCTCGAGGTGGTTTTATTAGCATCAACGATAAACGACCGTGATCTGTAACCACGGCAATTTCTTTCGGCATGAATTCGTTGTTAACACTACTAAACCCTTGTACGTCCAAGTATGCGTCCATCTTCTATCGGCTGCTGCTGTACACTGAAGCTTGCAGGTTAGAGCTACCACTTTTAACAGCTAAAATCCACAACGACATTCCGATGTTTATCGATCTCGATCACGTTATCGAATTCTGCATACACCAAACAGTTAACGGTTACGGTGAGCGCTTCTTCAAACCCGACTTCCAGCCGAAGGGAGCCGTTTCTAACTAAATTCCAGTGCGTACTAGCGTTTGCGGACAGGTCAGGTGTTAGTTCAAAGGCCATTAAACAGTAGCCGTTGGGGTAATCACTTCTCGATATATCGTTACCTTCATTCAAAAAATGAATACCTGTATCAGAGAATAACGTGTGGTACGCTCTTACGTATAAACCATTAGCTGTAAAGTCTGGTTGTAAGGCCTTCGAAGGAATTTGTTGTCCGTCAATATATAATGACATGTAGTTAATATTGCAGTGATGAAAATTGAACGGATTTGAGGGGTAGTCACCGTTGAAGGCTTTATTTGCTACAAAGCCTGCGATGCATCGTTCAGGTAACTGACCTAGGAAAACATTATCCAATGATTTTCGCTGTATGCCTGCAGGTATAGTTAACACTTTTATGTCGGTCCTTGTAACAGGGTATTTTGCGGCTGTTATTTACAAGCTTTTGCGTGCGCAATTAGAATAGTTGGATTGATACGTCTCACCAGTAAACTAGCGTCTATAATTCGCGCCTTGTAAGTTGAAGCGAGTGCCGCCATTAGGCTAAAGGTATCTCTTGATCGTACAAATTTAGCCTTTAACTCAACACCACTTATGAGAAAGTTTTCTTGATTAAACAAATCCGAGTGCACGTGACCAATCATCTCTATCTGTTTCCCGGTAGCCACAAGTGCTTGACGTTTTGAGAAACCGTTATTTACGTTTCCCAGTGTGTTCATCTGTCCAGCTGTATCATTGTGCCATAAGGTACATCCTAGATGTGAACTCTTGGCCTCCTTTCCATAATTTAGCAGCGTTTCGATATATGAACGGTAGGCGTAGGTGTTGTTTGGTTGTAACACCATCTTCTGATTTAAGTAAACCTCCACGTGTGAGAAAAGCGAATGCGTCCAATTGTTTACCGGTGCTACATCAGCGTCTGTAAGTGCTGTATCTTCATGCTCCAGAACTTTAGCTGTAATGTACAACATGGTCTGACTTAAATCTATATAATCGTTTCCATTTCCGGGGACTACAAATTTTATTGGGGCGTCATCACTCAGCTGATAAGGGTTTGTAAAATATCCATTCACCACTCTCGATACTTGTCTGCGTCGACGGTAAAGCGAACAAATCCAATTCGGACTTGACGCATTCACACGATTGGGCATGTAGAAAAGCCTTTATCTTGAAAATATGTCGTCGTAAGCAGGCTTCTTCTGATTATTATCGGTCAGACGTACTCTTTTATAACCCGAACCCTTCATCATTTTATCGATTTTCTCGTCGACTTGACCCTTAATGTTTCTACCAGCCTCGTGAAATCTTTCTTGAAACGAATCCTTAATAGGTCGATCCTCTATGACGTCACCAAGAATATTAGCACCCGTTCTAAGAGCTTCTTTACCAATAGCCTTTGCGCCAGACTTAAATAACGGTGTTATACTTCAAAATATACCACCTAACCAGCTTCCCTATTCTATGACCACGTTGATATGGCGCACCTCTGTAAATAGAGCCGATACTGTTACCGGCCTGATTCATGTAATATTGCTGATAAGGGCAAACCATTATTGTACTTTCTTAAAATGTAGCTTCAGGCACGTCGTTCCAAACTCAAATGGCATTGCTGCACCCGTATTTGTTTTTATATTAATCTTGATGTTTTCAAATTCCCGCGTCATTACCGGTATGTAGTGTGCAGGCGAAAAAACCACATCTTTATGACCCCCGTAAGCATAGTTTTCTGAAGTAATATTTATTATACGCATAAGCGGAGATAAAACATCACCCACAATTTGCGGTTCAACGATGTCGCAATAAACAAACTGCTGAGTTGTTAATCCTATCCATATACTAGCGGGGTGAGGGGGTATTGGTTCCATGGCTATGTTCTGATACGGTTGATAACCCAATTGTAAGGCTAGACGTTGTGAGAATCCGAATAGCGAGAGTTGAGTTTTTAATTTCGTAGTGACGCGGTTAGTTAGATTATGATATTCGATTGTTAGCAGTTTACTTATTAGCACATGGTTATTTAGCTCGCTGATAATTTCTTCTATGCTGGCGTAATTTCCCGAAGCGAATCGTATCACGTACCAGCCATCTTCAAAATAAATGATCTTCTCGTTGTCGAGTTGAAAATATTCTGCGGCCTTTTTTAATATCGTTTCTAACACGTTCTCGCCAGATGGCTCTGTTCTATAATAAATTAAATTATCTGTTGCACTTACAGCGGCAAAGGAACATGGGTACTGAATTTCCGATATCCCTACAACCCACGAGCCCGTTAATCTTATTCGTTTTGGCAGTTGCGTAATAAAACTTGACGTCATATTACTTGGAAAATACGTCATGGAGCTATTACTCTATAAGGTAAGATAAAACTCCATTTTTATATATCTCTCAACTGCCAAGCTAACACCCAGCTATTAAATTTGTCACTTTATCCACGTCACTTGACCAGGTATTGTTTATTTCGCCCGCGGCCTTTCTCTGCTAGAATCTTATCGACTTTGAATAGAGTATCTTTATCAACCGTAACAACTTGCAATTCTTCTTCGTAAAAGGTGCCCTCAACAGGATCGTTATTAAGATCGATTATTGGATAAACTCCTGGTCTTCTTTTTCTCGCCGCACTAATTGTAAACATTTCCTCCCTCCAATTCGTTTCATATCCCTTCTCAAAGGTGTACTTAGTTGTGGCGATTCTGACATGCTCACCGATTTTATATTTAGGATATTCGTACTGGACCTAAACCTTTCGCATACAGGTTATTCCACACTTCCAAAATGTTTTTATCGTTTACAGCCACAGGGACCATCTTTATACTTGAATGAGGGCTATTGTTGTAAGCAGTCACAAGTCTTTCGAGTACATCAATATACCTGTAGGAATTTTTGTAAGTGAAATAACATCACATCTTTGTTTTCAATATTTTATTAAATCTTTCAACTACAGATGCTTTTACATCAGAGTTATTTGTTACATAGAAATTGATATTTTGCTTCTGAAAAAAGTTTTGTACACTGCTCGCCACAAACTCTTTGCCTTTATCCGTCTGTAGATTTGCCGGAGTATTGTTGCAATCCTTAAGAATATCCGCGAATGCTTCAATTACAGATGAGGCTGTCTTCGTTTTGAGTGCTCTCGCCCATGCCCTCTTGCTAAATACATCAATTACCGTTAGTATGTAGTTGTATCCGCTATTGTGTTTACTTAAAGTTCGCATATCACAAAGATCCGCTTGCCACAACTCGTAAAGGTTACTCACTTTTTTCTGACTGGTTTATGTACCGTATAAGCTTCCTGTGGCTGTATCCAGTTTTTTACTTCACCATATCTACCCTTTACAGCATTAGTTAAAGGTGTTATACCAGCGAACCCTGCTGGGTAAGAGGGATCATAGTATACAGCATCCATGTTATGGCCACCACGAATCCCAATCTAGTGAAAGTTCTCTTCTTGTTCTTTGAGAGATTCTTCTCGGTGTTTCCCGCGTTTCACTATCAGCATCGTAATTCTCACCTATAGTTGTGAGGGTCCGTTCAACGCTGGGTGATACAGAAACATCATACCTTTGCGTATTTCCGATAAACTCTCGTGATATATTTATCTCTTTAACGTACGTCGCAAACTGACGCCAACCGCGCCGGTTTGTGGTTTTTCGTTTTCTTAACGTCTCGTGAATCAGATCGATAATGTTCGAATGTGGTATGATCTCGCCTTTTATTGTGACAATACCCTTTTTATCCCAAAAAAAATCGCTGCTCGTATTCAGTATACGTAACAAATTCGCGCCTTTTCTCTTATATGAAGGCGGAAGCGTTGATACTATCTCGTCGTCTGTCAGACCTTTGCGTTGCGGTAAATCTCTAATATCATCAGCAACAGTGTCACCGCTAATTGTTATACTGGTGGGCTGACGTAGCTGATTGGAAAAGTGTAGGTACCTTTGAAGAACTTGGTTGTACTGCTGCCATTTGTCATGGTCGGTCATTTTAGTTTTTAAAACTTTATCCATATCGTTACCCAGCTGCGTTAAAATGTTGTTTTGTGTAACATCTGGTGCCTGTAAGCACTGTATAAAGTTCATCGGTAGAATATTCATCTTCTTCAGAATGTGGTCCATGGCTATTGAAACAGATTACCCAGAATTCCGCCGAGTAATGGTCCTAACAGGAGTGGTAGAAATGCACAACCTTTCTGTACAAGAACCTGTTTCTTCTTTTTTATAGATTCGCCTCTCCGTGCCAAGCGTCTTAAAGTGTGCTTATGTTGAGAGATTCGCTGCTTCTGATCAGCTGACAGAGGTACACGACCTTTTAAAATGTTATGCGCACACTCACAAATACACTCTACCTGCTTACTATCCAAACATTTCAATAAATCGTCACGTTGACTTTTACTTAATCTGGCTAATGCACACAGGATATCAGTGTTCTCGCTTAAAACGTCAGCCATCATATATGATGTAATCTTTATGACTGTGAGACTTAAACCCTTTTTCGCTATATATATATATATATATATATATATATATATATATATATATATATATATATATACCTGGCAGATGCCTTGAGGCCCGAATATGTTTGTTCTATAACGTAGCACATCCGGTGTATTCTGTTTTAAATCGAACAATAAATATCCGTGCGGGCTTGAAGTAGCATCTTGGTACGCGGCTTCTAAAAATTTTGGGTTGTCCGGCGAAATCTGTCTTGCTAAATGCTGTATCTGAGCTGTCACGTGGGTTCTTAAACAAAATTATGTAATGTGCGTTGAGAGAAATACCGCTGTCCACGTCCTTGATGCAATATGTTCTGCGTTAAGAAAAACACACTTAGATTTCGATGATGACAGCCCTTTGTAAAAATATCAATCACAGAGCCGTTAGTTTCGCGCATTAGATCGTCAATCATTATTAAGACAGGTTTTTTCCCGTCAAACTGTTCCATATCAGGTAAACCCTTTTGAAACTCCACAAAGAGATCTTTGAATAAAGGCTGCCACTCACTGTAAAACCAGATTTTCAAAAGCTGTATTAGAAAATCAACGATAAAATCCGATTTTCCACATCCCGACGGACCTGCAACTATCGCCGAAAATGGGTGCTTAAACTGACCTTCCAGCTTGAATCGCTAAACGATACTAACAGATACTCTACCAGAAACTTCGTTTAAATAGACTAAATAAAATTTTTTTTCAATCAGAACACGTGCAACTACCTAACCTCCAGGGGCACTGCTCTTAATATAGCCAAAAGGACCTTAATTAGATGACCATCAAAAATAACCCTAAGACCAACTCCAAGTCCAAGACCTAGATCCAGGTCCAGCCCCCAGCACCAAGACCAGCCCCCAGCCCCTCACGTGAGCATGTGCAAAAAAGGCCTAGCTGCCAAAAGGTCTTTAATACCACCAATAATAATAAGGGTTAAAAATTCCATCAAGGGTCGCAAAATAACCCCAAAAGAAACCATAAAAATAGGGTGAAAAATACGGTCCCCCACGTGGGTGTGTAAAAACAAAAAGGCCTTAATTAGAGATAAAAAAGGGCTGAAAACGCAGTCGCCCACGTGGGCGAGTAAAAGATGGCGACCAAAGGTGCCCCACACCCCCGGGGCTTTTGTGACGTCAAAATCCAATATGGCGGCGACAAGTGCCCTGGTTCTACTTATAAATAACGGAATAAAATGTTGGCTTGTTCAACAATCTAAAATAATTTGCAATTTTAATAAAAATTGTATTTCTTTTACGTACGCCACTAGAAATAGAGTTACCGGGTAAAAGTGTCCGCATCGCCTGCACGTTGTTTCGCCAGGCAGAATGACATAAACATCAGTCTACCGTCTTCGGAAAGAAAAAAATACAGCCATGATTGTACCACAAAGGACATAAAGATTATTTAGTAACTCGCCAGGCAAACTATTTTGTATAAACTATTATTTGAGCAGCTTTCCTTTGATCGTATGTTAACTCTTATTTGTTATAAGACAATTAGTTTATTAAACTAAGAATTCTGTGCTAGTATTGCTGTTACGTACAAACGGTTCAAGTCATCCTTTGTGAAAAATTAATTACCAAAAGTAAATAATGAAATGTGAAACCTCAGTCTAATTACTTAATCAGCTTCGGAATTTCGTGTCTTTATCACTAAAAGTTCTACTTTGAGTTAATCTCCATTTTCAAAGAACGAAATTTAATAGGAATAAACTTGAATGCTTTTAGATCACTGTAGATGTGCTTTATATTGTTGATGAATCATTTAATCTATTCTATTTTAATCAGTCAGTAATGTATTGTTGCAAAGACAATTCCCATTAATCATTTGGACATACTAGAATCTACGTTATCATAGAATAACTTTAAAACGGCTAAGGATCTTAATTCTAACATAAAACATTATGCCATATTTCAATAGATATCATTTTACAAGTAATGTTTAATTTTACTTAAAACAGTTTCCAACACATAGTTACTAATATAGAAGGTGTGGTATTTCTAAATATAACGTAATAATGGTTTGCTTACTAATTTTTTTGTTTTTTGTTCGCAAAAGCACACTTTACACAAAAGAAAATCTCTAGGGATTTGTAACCTTATTTTCATACCAATTGTCAACGGGTGGTTTGTCAAAGGTTTAAACTTTATCTTTATCCTTTAAAATCTTTTAGATGTTCTAGTTTTATCGTGTACATACTCGACTACACAAAAGATATCAGATTTGAAGAAAATCTGCTCTTTTCTAATAATGTTCCTTAAATAACCTTAAGTATTTAGTGCAGTGATCCAATTTCATATTTTCGATTTCAAAATACCTATATTCCAAGCATTTATTTATAACTGGTTTTTCAAAACTTAATGTCACACAAGTAGGTTTTTCATATTAAAAACCAATATTTAGGTTTTAAAATCGGATACATGAAAGCCATTATACTTTTTAAACCTTGCATTATAAATTCTCTTTTAAATAACTATTTTGCACACTGACGTGAGTTTACGTTTCATCAATTTTATATCAGAATAAAATGCAAATTCCGCTTTATAAATACAGAAGAGCGGAATTGAAACAATTTTTAATGTTCTCTAATGTAAAGATTATTTGAATTAGCGAAGCTTATAATTTCTATGCCTTACAATTTCGTTTATTTGAACTTCATAAATTAGTAAGATTTAAATTATCAAAAGATTTAATTTATTTTCAATTTTCCTGCACAAATTTTGTTTAATCTGGAAGTATTTGATAGGATAAAGGTGTTGACGTCATTTTACCCAATTTCCCTACCATTCATATTGATCATCTCTCTGGCGACGAACTGCTCTAGTCAACAAGTGTGTGTGTCGCCATCGTTTCCATTAACTTTCCTGAATGCGCTTCAATTTTTTATTACCGCATTTAATGACATAAAAAAAATTATGCATTCATTACTAAATATTCCATTTGAAACGGTCTATTACAATGTAAATCCGGTCGTAGACAAATAAATGTCCTACAGACAAGTGTTTCTACGTAAATTATACATATAAATGTTTTTAATAATTTAACCACGTACGCTAATTTTTAAAACAAAACATAGTATGATTAATGCTTTGAGATAAAGAAAATTTTTATACTATCGTTTAGTTTTTTCTTAATTTTTGTTCAATCGATAAAAATTAATCGCCCGTAAATCCTTGATATTTAATGTACATACATAGTTTCAAATAGATTTTTGTTTTTATTGCTCCTTTACTAAGATATAGACATAAATGTTATGTGGTTGAATTTGGAAGTGCATAGATTATGTTCCCCTGGATACTCGAAGATTTTTACTACCTATCAAATTTGCCTATATAAGATAATCAACTAATTCAAGTTTGTCATGTAACAAAATGGCATTAGATTATGACAGTAATAATCCGAAATGTGCCAGTTTTAACACCGTTTATACGATATGTTTTGAGGTTCATAGTAATCGGGTAATTTATTATGAGCATCACGCTATTTTTGGTCCGGAGTAAATCGTACGTCAATCCAAAGCGAATATACTGATATAAAAGAGGGTAAAATCAGCGGACTTACCTTGCATCAACCCCTTGAGTTACTTACTTATCTCAACAACCTCTAGTTCGAACCTGAAACTGTATGCTCCTAAAAAAGACTCGGAAGTAGCCTACTACTATAAGAACAAACGCTTCTATTCAAAAGTTGTAATTAAATATCAAAACTGAATTCAACTTAAGGTGAGACGTCACGAATAGTCAACGAAAAAAGTTTTCATTAATCATATTTTTATAAATGTTAATTTAATCTTGACATGTCAGGTAATAACAAATGAAGTGACAATCAATGCATTACGCGTAATTATAATATCTATATAAACACAATTTCGATCGATTATCAAATGAAAACATAGAGGTGTTTTTGCCAAACTTTTTTTACGTACTGTATCGCGTCAACCAATCGTGCAAACTTCCCGAGCAGTCGACTGCTATTGAGATCCGGCAACGGCGTAAAACTCTCGTGCTAGCGCGTGGACACTGTTTCTGTTTTGTGATGTTAGATCGCTGTTTCACGTTTCGTAAGTAACTGCCGAAATGGAAAATCAAATAGAACCAGTGAGAATTATTTTGGCAGTTGTACAAAAAGCTTGATCATTCGATAGTTCCCCTTTACTTTGGTTGTTTTCCACCGATAAATTATTTTTATCAGTTGAAATAAATAACAAACCTTGAGATAAGTAACGATACAATTACGTAGCTGTTTCAGTTTTTAAAAATTATGCTTGTGCAAATCAAAATTTAAAGTATGACTGTGAATAAAAAATCCTTATTGAATGTTAGAAAAATGTTCCACTTGTAAATGTTCCTTTTTAAAAATGATCAATTACAATTTTTTTTATAGATTCAATTTATTATTTCTTAAATTTATTTCTATTTCTTTAATTTATTATTTATTAAATTTATCAATGTTTATTGCAAGATTAATTTTTAATTGTTAAAGATATTATCTCACTCATCATATCAATAGCGTCAATCTAAAGGAAGCATTTCGGCATGCTTTTGTACTAACCACGCTTGCGACGTTGCCACGCACTCATGTGAGAGATCGGTAAATTCTGTGAAACACTAAAAACGTGCTAATAATATACTGGCTAATTTCTCTAAAACCATGTAGTGAAGTCATTTTATCTTTTTCAGGTTTCAGAGTAAATGGACTTGATGTTTGCTTCACCAAATTCCTTTATTGTTTGTTCGCACCGGCTAACTTGTTTATTAAAAAAAATGATTATTGTTATCAATAACCCAATTTATATTCAATTTGATTTGCTTAAAATACATGTAATTTGTAACTTTATTGAAATTACTTGTTTCAGTATTAAAGCTTTTAGTATTCGTAATGGTTAATAACGGAAATAAATCAAAACGTTATACTTATTTAACAATTACTAAACCCCAAATGTTCTTCTTTAATTGGTGCCGGTAAATATGTAGTTTTGCTGACCCAAAATCAGACGTGGTCCACATACTTTCCCTGTCTTGGGTTGTACAATCGCGGTGTGGTTAACCTCAATTTAATTTTCTCTTCTACTGCTTTTGACCAAAATTGTTTTATAAAATCTTCTTGGAATTGAGCAAAATCCGTCCAATCAAAACGAAGCAATTCTGCCCATGCTTTAGCGTTGCCTTCTAATAACTCCATGGTTGCTGTTATTTTTCCTCCCTCACTTGTTTCCGCTTGGTTCAGATAATTTTCTAACGACTGTATGAAATTCATTCGGTCCTTATATTTCCATCAAACATTTTTGTCGTTGTGGTGCGCAGTGTTCTGCTCTGTATACTATTATTGTCCTTACTTTTCCTACAGTTTGTTCTTTTTCGTACAATTTTTCTTCCAATGTTGTTCATTTTACTAATTTTTTGTTCGCATTGTAGTTTTTTTTATTCATTTTCCTCTAGTTTATTTCCTATCTCGCCTATTGTGATCTGTGTCTTCTTTCTGCTTCTTGGTTTCATTATTACACTTGGTCATTATTTCATTATTGCTTTTTCTTAAATTTTCTGCCATATGTTCTACTTGATGTTTCATTTCTTGTTTGAAAATTACTTTTAATTCTTCCTGACTAGCTTTTTGACTTGCTTCTATTCTTTTTTTCTATCTTCTCCACGTCCTTTTTTTATCTTCTCTGGTTTTGTTTCCATTTTCTTTTGCCCTTCTAATAACATACTCATCATATTCATCATATTTGATTCTTTTGTTTTTTGTTGAACTGGTACTCCCGCTATTAATATATCTTGCGTCTTATTATATATTGTGTCTAGACTGTCACATGTTCTTCGGGTATCTTTGGTTGACTCCGATTTGTTTGTTCTGTATCTATTTTGATTTGTTTGTTCCATGTAGTTAACTTCTCTTCCGGTTTCTCAAATCCTGATCGTAATTCCATACAACAATAAAAATGAACTTACCTTTGTAATTCTCTATATAAAATCAAAAGTTAACATTCAATTACGCCACTGGTAGTTATTGATTTCTAAAATTTTCTACGGAAATAAAACTAAATCAATCAAATTGTTTTTTAATTTCCTAACCTATAATACGCCACTGGTAATTAATAAATTTTTTATTTATTATACCAATTTATTCGACTTCTTAATCTCCTTATGGGTCATTCGATCGTTCCCACCACGTTGGTCGCCAATTTGTAACGGGCTAAGCATATGTGACTTATTCCTTTTTGTTTGTTTTCATTCGCTACAAAGAATAAATTGTAGGGTTCTTTTACAATTTTTAATAATTTCAAAATTCTTTAATAAAAATTTATATTGTTTTTGTGAGAACCTAAAATGATTACCTTTTAATTTAATTTGGGTAGTTTCAATTTGTAAAGATATCATTCATTAACTAAAATTTATTTTACTTGCTATCAGGTTTCAGTTGAGTAAATGAACTCGATGTTTGCTTCAGCAAATTCCTTTATTGTTTGTTTGCGCCTGCTAACGTTGTTTATTAAAAGAAATGATTATTGTTATCAATTACCCAATTTATATTCAATTTGATTTGCTTAAGACACATGTAATTTGTAACTTTATTGAAAGTACTTCTTTCAGTATTAAAGCTTTTAGTATTCGTAATGGTTAATAACGAAAATAAATCAAAACGTTATACTTATTTAATAATTACTAAATCCCCAAAATGCAGAAATGCTTTGCTTACATTAATGCATAAAAACCAATCCTATTATTATACTTAGTATTCTTATTACCTAATAATGTGAATGAAATTTAATTCATTCCTTGTTGATATTCAGACATAAATTTACAAGAAAATAAGACACATACAAGTTTATTTTATTATATGGTTTGCAATTTTACTTGTCACTTTTTGAAGGCCAAGACGTAATCACTGCGTTCCTAGGCTAGTGATGCGGGCGCCGTACTTCCGTTGTTCCCAATTATTTTCTGTGGAAGCTTGTCGATGAATTGCACAATTCCAAATTTTGTTTCCAACAATTTATTGATTCTGTGAACATATAGTTTTTAATTATCACTTTAATTGTTGAAGTTGTACTACGAATCGCATGCAATCACAAACAGAAATACTGATCGTACAAACTAATTGTTAATACTTTCGTGTTATTCTTCTTTATTTACTGATTAACCAATTTAGGCTGATCACTGTATTTTATATCGTTCGTACACTCTTTAAATGCAGTCATGTAGGACCTCCAATATGCACAAAACAGGTAATTTATTTCTTTATAGCGTCACTTTTCTCCTTATCACTTATTTGACGTTATATGCACTTTTATTCACTCTTGCCTTTTATTATTTTAATAAGGAAGGTATTCTTACTTTTTCCCTATTATAAACTAACTTTTATCTTACTTTATTTCTTAATTTAGAGGGTAGCAGGACTATATACTACGGTCACTCATGCCTCGGCAACTACCAATCTCTTTTGTTATTTTCAACCAACTCTCAGTACCAACTCTAACCACTTACTTAACCCATTGCCTGGCATGAACCCCGTTTGGGGATTTTATGTTTCAAAGAGTATGGGTTGGAAACACTTACTGATAGACACGTAAAACCTGTTTACAGCCACTTATAGACTGTTTGACGTTATGTTGATGCACATTAGAAGTTAGTTTGATGCCTTTATGTTGTAGTTTTTTGAAATAGTTCATGTTGTGTCAGGTATGTTGCTTACTTTTATAAGTATGAGTTTTTTGCTAATTTTTGTATTATGCTTAGGGATGTTTCTATCAATTTAGCTCGATATTTTATGTTTATTAGTATTCCCCTAACATGTAAACATGGTCGGTAACCTCAATTCAATTGGCATTTACCAGGTACGGTTGTTTGAAGAGTGATACCCATTTGGGGATCATGACACATCCAATGTATTTCGATTAAGTGCAGGCTACATTGTTTATTACGATTGCAGGCATGGCTGAGAGGCAGTTTTTATCTCTAAACCAGCTAGAATCTCTACTAAATGACTCAGAATTTTTAGACTCCCTCGACGATGATGGCGAAATGCATCTTATTCAACTGCCACCAGATAATCTTTCTGATTTGGAAGAGATCGATAAAAATATTCTAGATGATACTCTGCCTCGCGATGTTCCAGGAAAAATAGAGCTACATTACAATCCAGCAGAATCACATTCAGATGAAGGCGATAACCACTTGAATTCATCTAATCTAGCTCGAATCCACTCAAAGACACTTCTGGCGATGTTATTGGAGAAGTCCCTCAGAGAGAAACATTGAGCCTAAAACCGAAAACAACGCTAAAAAGAGGAGGTTATCGGTTCCTAAAGCTAAACTAGTAAATGACAAAGAAAAAATTAAAACTGCATTTAAACCTAAAAAAAAGGCCGATGAGAAGAAAAACCAGTCGGAGTGGACTGAGTCAGATAAGAACCCTGTAGAGCTTTTTGAAAGCCTCTTTGATGAAAATGTGTGTGATTACATAGTAAGACAAAGTGTAATTTATGCTGCACAGAATAACCGCCACACATTTACTTTCTCAAATGAGTGCCTAAAGAAGTTCATTGGGTTCCTTCTTTTCACAGGGTACCACTCTCTTCCTCAAGAACATTATATAGGAGCGAGGATGAGGATATATCCATTGATTGTGTGAGGAAGTGTTTTTGAAAGAACAGATTTGTAGAAATAAAACGTAATCTTCACTTCAACGACAATTCCCAAATACCCACTAATCCCAAATAGTCTTACAAAGTAGAGCCACTAATTGATAAGCTAAATAGTAACTTTGTGAAATTTGGAAATCAACATTTTTGGGCTTCTGAAAATCTACATATGGTACTCGAGGTTGAAAATCAAGTACAATTTCGAATAAATGTGTTTTGTCTGGTAAAGAACCAGGAGGAACGCAGCGTATGTACGATGGAAATTTGAATGGTGATAGATACTTACAAGTTCTTTAAAATGTGGTAGAAATATTTCTTGACAATTTGCGATGTGTAATAAGAACTCGGATTTTTGATTAAATTATTAAAACAATTGTTTTTTGTTTCCACGGAATACTCGAAAAAGCAAAGAATCTCTCGTCAATGTAAGACATTTCTTAATTCTTATTGAGTAACTGGACAGATGTTGAAGTTAGGTATGAGGAATGCTTAAGTAAGTCGCCCTAAAATTCAATTTTCTTTCGAAGGCATAAAATAATGGTAGGTACAATTTCAAAAAATGCATTTTCTTACCAATTTTTGAATGCGATATTTCAAAATCACTTCATCAAGAGTTATCCTGGACTTCCAGCTAACTGCTCCACAAATTTGGTTTCCTAACGTAGAACGATTGCGAGATACACATTTTTTCGTAAACTACTACGGAGAATATTTCCCTCGTGTATAAATTACTCCTTTCTAGCAATGCAACTTGGTTAGGATTACACATTGAACATTATGAATTACATCGGTAATTCAACTGTAATGACGTCATACTCAACTACCATAGTAACAGAGCTATGCTTGTCAAATAATTTACGTTAAATTTATTGTAAAAATGAAACGATTTCGTAAAATTTCGTAAGAAATCATTCATAGCAATATTGAAAGGAGTATTCCAAAGAATACAGTGAAAAATCAGGCATTTATTTGGACCCAAGTATTGTTCGTTTTCTAAGTTTTGTTACATGCTTAGTAATTAAAAAGTTTTGTCGTTTTTTAAATTTAAATTTTAATTAATTAAGTAAAGGTTCTGTTCGATTGTTATATATATATATATATATATATATATATATATATATATATATTATTTATATATATATATTATATACACGTGCATCAAAATTAATCAAATAATCCTGGAAAACGTGTTGTTTCCTTAAGGAAACCGCATTCGTTAGTTTTCTCTGATGGTTAAAAGAAGAGCCCTCCTACTTAACCAACAAAGAAAGCCAACTCATGCAGTTTCCAGACAACACCGCTTTTTTCCGGATTATCGATAATTTTGAACGCACTAGTGGTATTATGTATGAATATTCCTCTCATGTATAATTTACTCCTATACAGCAATGCAACTTCGTTAGGATTACAGCGATAATCCCATTGAACGTTACGAATTACAGCGATAATTTAACTGCAATTACGTCATACCCAACTACCATAGGAACAGAGCTATTCTTGTCATGAACAAGAAGCGTTTGTCAAACACTGCCAGCTACGTTAAAAAAATTTAAGTTAAGTTTATTATAAAAATGAAAGATTTCATAAAATTTCGTGACAAAACCATTGATAGCATTATTGAAAAGAATGTTCTGAAGAATACAGTGAAAAATGAGGCATTTATTTGAACGCAAGTATTGTTCGTTTTCTAAATTTTGTTACATGCTTAGTAATTAAAAAGTTTTGTCGTTTTTTAATTAATTACATAAAGGTGTTGTTCATTTGCTTATATATATATATATATATATATATATATATATATAAATTCCGTTCTTCCGGATATTCTACCCAGTTTTGCTTCTTCCTTTTCTTCGACGACGTTTCGACCAAGTGACACTGGCCATTCTCAAGTCTTCTTTTCATTGCTCGTGTTACTAGAAGAAGACTTGAGAATGGCCAGTGAGATTTGGTCGAAACGTCGCCGAAGGAGAAGGAGGAAGAAAAACGTGGGATAATGCCCGGAAGAACGGAATATACCAAACCCGCGGAAACACACATGTATATATATATATATATATATATATATATATATATATATATATATATATCTATATATATGGAGTCCATAGAATATTAAAAAATAACGTTAGTTTGGTTAATAAACTTGTGTCCGAAGATACGGCCCTGTAAAAGTGGCCCGAAAAATCCTTTTTTTTATTATCTCTGAAACGGTTTAAGATACTTAAATGAAATTTAGATCACAAATACCTTTGATTAGGTAATAAAACATAGTATTGACAAATTATGAATATTTTGTACAGGAACGTCGCTAAAGGAGGGGTGCTACTTATTTTGCCCCCAATTTTTTTAAATCTAGTTGTTGCGGATCGTACGATAAGTGTAGGGAATGTGGCAAGGGCAAGTAACGCAAGTGTTTCTAGTGTACATCGTGTATTAAAAGAACAATTATTCCTCTCGTTTCACTAGAGGCAAGTACAAGAATTATTGCCTGAAGATCCTTTTTTGAGAAGCGACTTTTGCGAATTATTACAAGAAAGTAAGATACAGAACCCTGATTCTGTACAAAATATGCTCTTGGCCGATGAATCAATTTTTATTAGACAAGGTATGTTTAATAGTCATAACAGTCACTTCTAGGCAGAGGAAAATCCAAAGGTTAAACTTGTAACGCATTATCAACATAATTTTAAGTTGAATGTATGGGCGGCTTCAATTGGCAACCTTCTCGTTGCATACCATATTTTTGATGGAAATTTAAATGGTGATGTTTACTATGAATTTTTGGATAATCGGTTAGTTCCGCTATTAGAAGATTTATCTCTTGATCGACGAAGAAATATAGTTTTTATTCATGGTTCTCCACCTCAATTCAGTAGACAAGCTAGAAGTTTTTTTAAATTGTTTTCTTTGTCTGTTCTGTGTTAATGTCACACAGTTAAAACCTTTTTTAAGTTCTAAATAATTTACAATATTTTTACCTCATAGTTGTTTCTGAAACAATCATTATTCCCTGAGTTCGTTCTCGTGCATTATTAATTGTTTCATTTTAAAATAATTTATTAATTCGGTTAGCTAAAACCTCAAATAACTCCAAAACCAGTAATTTTTTTTGAAGTAACTCGATTGTATTATTTTACAATTTTATTTTTCAGCTTTCAGTAAGGATTTTACACATTACTGAGTAAAGTAACTTTCATTGTATCAACTTGTCCATATTCCTAGATGAGTGTTGGTTATTTGCATTCATATCCTCGTATTTGTATTAGGGAACCCATGTTGTGGGTATAAATAGTTAATTTTCTTTCATTTGCGTTATCTCCTTTTTACCGAACTAAACCAAAACAAAAAAATGGTTTGTAATTAGTATAAACGTAAAATACACTAAAGGGAATGCGTTTATTGGAAAATAAAAATTGATAGTTCTATTTCTCATTTTTGTATTTAATCTTTATATTTGCCCTCATATTGATTTAATTCTAATTCACATAATGTTAAAACAATGTTTACGTTTACTTAGAATTGGGTTTCGCAGGTCAGATAAACTACGCACCAGAAACTTGCGGAAGATATTTTGATTAAATCTCGATTTTAAGAAAAGCGGAAATTATAGTATCTTGTTAGTTTGTTATAAGCCACCAGCTACAAGACAAACAAAAATGTATAATTATGTAAATGTGACTTTATTACCATGGTTAGCTAATTAAAACTTTTAATGAAACTTCTTCATACAGAAGGGTTTAAATTAAGTTGTACATGTATTAAAGAACTATATCAGTTTTAGATTATTAAAATGTTTTATAAAAATCTGACCGAATGCTAACTTTTATACATGGACAATAGAAGAGTATAAATGTTACTTTCATGCAAGTAATTTATTGGAATGCATTATTTACTTGCAGATTATCATTTCACCTTAAATGTTGAAGGGGTTTTGATACGACTGTCAAAAAAAAACATAATGATTTTAGGGTTCAAGTATATATGTACCGATTAGATATTTGTGCTGTCATTAGAATCCTTACATTACCTGGGATAACATAGGTTAGGGACGTTTTAAAAAAGCCACACTAATTCTTATTTTTAATAAAACATTGTACCGCTCCGCTCTTAAAAAATAAATAAACGCTCAGTGTGTACAGTGTAGTGCAGAGTTGTTATGTTGAAAATTTCAAATTGAGAGTCATCAATTACTTGAACTCTGGAATGCCTACATACGTAGTTAGGAATCTCCTTCCTTTGTTTGGATTAATGGCGTATCGATTATACCAAGTGAAACATTTCTCCAATGTTTTGTTCCTTTCCTACACTAATACAATTTATTTTAGACCTTTTAGTTAATTTTTGGCACAACTGTGGATTTATTATTTAATGTTTATTGATAGTTACCAGCAGTGCATTAGAAGGTTAAAGCTATATCTTTTCACACTTAATGTCTTCTGAGAAATTTATCTGGTCTATTACTTACTTTGTGAATTTCTTAAAATTTACTACTTAAGTTATTTAATCTATGTGATAAGTATTACCCTTGTAATTTTTGTTAGATTTAGAAAATATTTATATTATTTTTTATATTTAGATAATATTGATATGTTGGCTCCGCACACGCTTCTGATGTCTAAACTTTAGGGTTCATTGCAATGTAACACACAAAGGTCTTATATTGGTAACAAACGTGCAGGTGGTTAACAACGTGCACAGTTCTTTGTTCAATGACATTACCGGTGACCAATAATATCTGTATATGTTCAATTGGCTGCTTTCTGCACCGACTTAAAATCTAAAACTATTAATAATTACTAAGATATTTCATTCTTTAAAGACCTAGAAAACATTCAACATTCCACCGTTGGGCAAGAGTTCTTTAACAAGAAAAATTTGCGTCAACCGTGTAAATTACCGAAATTTACTATAATTTCTTTTAAGTGATTAAGTATAATCAAGGAATTCAATAAAACAAATTTACAAAGTATTAATTCTACGAGATATTAAACAGTAATTATTTATTGAACAAGTTTTACTTGAGCTATGTCTATATTTTTTTTACATTTTTAGGAAACGTTTCAAGGACTTTATTGCCCTCACCTTCAAGAATTGTTTGCATTCAGAAGGGCCGTTTCTATTTTTGTGATGAACAACTTATGGAGTCACACTAACCATTTAGACATGGAATTAAGTAACGGATGCATGTTCGGTTTATAGCGTTGTCCTAGTACACTAGGTAACTGTCATAGTAATTTGGGAACGTTGAAACTTGGATGTAACGTTTTATTTAAAATTATATTAATTTGTTCAGTTCAGCGCCGCCCTACCTAATAATATCGTGCAATTTTAATGTTTAATTACCGCATCGAGACATTCCAAAACGCAAAATTCTTGGCAGTATGTTGAAAATTTATTTTCAAGGAAATAACAACCCTTAAATTATGACAAACATTTTTCAAGCCTCTTAATTCTTGCTAAAATTTTTGAAATAAATCCTGAATGAATTTAGTTAAAACTTTTCCTGGTCTTTATACAAAGTTATGTTCTCAACTCCACCTTTTCCAAACAAACTCAGAATATTATACACACATAAACACGTTTTCTAGTATCAACAGCAAAGAATACTATCCGTTTTAGTATTTATCGAACTTAACAAATTTAAAGCAAAGAATTGTTTACCTACGTTGAAGCATGTTATTTAACACGTAAAAACTTATTAATACTAAAAGTTGAAATTAAGATGTATTATTTACCTGTTATTAATTACAGGATGTCAAAACCTATTTAATCGTAAACTTTCTTTATGTAAAGTTATATGAATAATATGTCTAAATAGCTTCCAGTTGTAAGCCAACATAATAATAGCTTGCGTTGATAAAATGTCCGTATTATCAAACTTATTATTACGATTTAAATCGTTGTACAAAATCTCATATATGATTTTTCGTCCAGAGAATGTTCTAGAGTGTCATTTTCAGTTTTCATTTATTAAAGATTTAGTTATTAATCTGTACTCACTATCATTTGTTTTGGATATATATATATATATATATATATATATATATATATATATATATATATATAAAACATTAAACATGATTTTTTCAATGCAGCCACATGTGCTAATTTTTTGTTAGGGTAAAGCCTCGGGTTTCATTGCGCCTGTCTAATATCTAAATCCGTCACTCGCAGGCATGGCTAGTTAATAATTAATAATACGTAGTAGTGAGCAGACCGAAAACCTTAACTGTTAACGGAGAGGAATCTAGAACCTTTTTATCAATGGTTTTTGATAGCTTATTTAAACTATTTTTGTAAAAATAAAGAAAATTTTACCTCGAGTGGAATTTGAAGCTACTACATACATGTACGTAAAATACGGCTGTAGTCCAAGTCAGTACTCTCTTTTTTGCTCGTATATATATATATATATATATATATATATATATATATATATATATATATATATACCGGATGTCTAGAATCTACCCACGTCCCATGGCTATCTTTGTTATTATAGGAGATACAGAGTCGGTTAAATTAGCAAAGTTGGGCAGAATTACATGATAATTCAAATACCGACAAGAAAATTCAACATTATTGCCAAGTTTCTAAGATACCTAAAAATAACTAAAAACCGTCCAAATTTTCAATCGGCTATATCTTATTTAATATTCAAAATACGAAAAAGTTATAAGAATTTTGGTAGCTATTTTTACCCAAAATGGGAAAATGCGAATAAAAAATTTTTTTAGTAATTATTTTTCGAGCTACAACCCAAACATACATTTTTTAAAATGGCAACTATAGGTGGCTATGGACTCATTTGATAGTTTATTTTTTTCTGATTTCAAAAAAGTATACCTTTGTATGTTTAATGTTATTTGTTAACTCACAATTTTAAAAAAAAAGGTAATTATAATATTTAATAAACAAATTAAAGTGTGCCGTGAACATTTAAATAACAAAATATGCTCAAATTCTACTACTAAATTTGTGGAAACAACAAGAAATAATGTACTACATTATCAAAATAAAAAAGTTCTAAATAAATATTTAACTTACGAACTAACGAAGAGTAACAACAAAAAATATAAACAGATAACACAATCATAGAAGTGCTTCAAAATGCCCTCTATTATTTTGAACACACATTTGGCATCATTTTAAAATTTCGTTTTGAACTTTTAATAAACTTTGGGTTCTAATTTGTTGTATAGCAACACGAATTTTATTTTTTAAATCGTCTAGATTACCAGATTTTACTCGGTACATTTGTCTTTAATTGCAGCTCACAAGAAAAAGTCTAGGGGGGTTAAGCCTGGAGATCGCGGCGGCCAAGCTATTGGACCTCGATTTCCTATCCAATTATTAAAACGTTCCTGTAGATAGTTACACACAAGTAATCCGTTGTGTGCTGGTGCCCCGTCGTGTTTAAAATAATTCAAATTTTGAATTACGTTCAACGGAAGGACGTCCAAAATTTCTTCAAATTCGTTTCGTAAAAAGTTAGATATCTTTCGGAATTTAAATTGTATTCATAAAAAACAGCCCAAGGGTTTTGGTACCAATAATACCGCACCAAACGTTTACTGAAAAAGCATATTGATCTCTCCACTCAACAGTAATATGAGAATTTTCTTGGGACCATTGGATATTATTTTTTCTATTGAAGATGCCGTTGTTTGTAAATTTTGCTTCATCGGTAAGAAGAATGGTTTTCGCGAATTGATTGTTTGCTCTTCTTTCATTAATCAACCATGTAGCAAAACGTAATCTTTTCTGATAATCTTCAACATACAATGTATTTCCTATATGAAAATGATATGGCTTAAAATTACTTTGTTTCAAAATAACGTGGGCTTCATCTTTGGGAGTGTTGCACTCGTTTGCAATTTCACGAAGAGATAAGAGAGGTAGTAGGTTTAAATTCGACGTAAGCTAAAACAAGTTCTTCTGTTTCTGTGTTAACATTAATTTTAAAACTTTGAGGTTTAGTAAAAGCCCCATATTTTTTTAAATTCGATTCGAATTTGGCAAATAATCTCACATCTGGTTGTCTGCTTTCCATATAAGTTTGAAGATATAATTCCCAAGCAGCATTAGCATCTCTGTTAGACACGTAATAGCAAAAAACATATCATTTCTTTCTTCAGAAGAATAAGCCGTTAATAAATTAATATTCACTATTTAAGTACGAACTACAACTGGTTACAACAAATAATTCAATATCTACAGTCATTCAATGCAGAGTTTAGTTTTTAACTGTCACAGCACACCACGGCAAACAGTGCATTTGTTTCGTAAATACTATAATTACAATTTTTTGAAAATTGTGAGTTAACTAATAATACTAAATATACAAAACTATACATTTTTGAAATCAGAAAAATGTAAGCCATAGAATGAGTCCATCATTGCCATTTAAAAAAATGTATGTTCGGGTTGTAGCTCGAAAAATAATTGTTAAAAAAAATTTTTATTCGCATTTTGTGTAAAATGGTAACTTTTTCGTATTTTGAATATTAAAAAAGATATAGCCGATTGAAAATTTGGACGATTTTTAGATATTTTCAGATGTGTTAGAAAGTTGGCAACAATGTTGAATTTTCTTATCGGTATTTGAATTATCATGTAATTCTGCCCAACTTTACTAATTTAACCGACTCTGTAAATCTTATAATAACAAAGATAGCCACAGAACGTGGGTAGATTCTAGACACCCTGATATATATATATATATATATATATATATATATATATATATATATGACACATGCACACGCGTATACGCGCAGACGCGCACACGCACATACTCACGCTGGGAGGATCACGCTCAACGAAACGTAGTTTACTAAAGGATCGGTTTGTTTGGAAAGCGGTTTGCATTAGTAGACTAGATTATAAAATTGTTTGAAATGTTCAGTGTTACAAATTTATATGGTATATCAATGTATGTAATTACACTCTGTATCTTAAAACAATTTTAAATTGCACATAGAAAATAAGTTAACTTTGCTAACTAAATTTAACCGTTATTGAGGTACATTTCCTTCGAAACTCTCTTTTTAGAAACCTTATATTATTGAAACAAATACACATTAAATATACACTTATACAAATTTAGATTAATATTTCCAAATGTGATATTTATATCTTCCAAAAGTTATACATGGCCTTCTCTACTGTAGTGTATAATTTCCTTTCATCATTTTGTCGTAGCTTTGTTAATTTAAATGGAACACCCTGTGTTTTAAGGCAATTTTTAATTTTATTTAAAAAAATAAGTCAACTAAATATACCACACCACGTATTAACACTCCAAAGATGTTGATTGTCAATAGTTTGTAGCCAGTGAGGATTTGTTTGCGATCAGTAATTGTGAATATTGACTTATCCAGAGCTTTTAAAAGTCAGACCTTTAAGTTATCCTGGGAAAGTGTGGACCTTTATTTATTAACCAATTACAAAAATGACTCGAGCTTGAAAATTATTCTCATTTGGTGCCTATGAACGTGGTATGGATGAAAGTTTCAAAATTCTGCATACAGAGTACTGGCTAATTCCAGAATCCCTTGCAAGTCCCCTCGTTGAAATATGCGGATCAAGAATTACTGCAGCAAGAACATTACTTTCTTAACGATCTTTTCAACAATACCTATTTCGACATATGGTGCCATTTAAAATTTTGGAGACATTCTGGAGAAAACTACTTAGGAATCTGAGTTTTCCGAGAAATAATATAACCATTCGATTTTTTATTATGGGGTTTATAATAATTTATATGTTCAATAGAATAAAATAATTATTAACTGTAGTTATTACAAGTTTTGTTATGAACGAATAAGTTTAAAGGTAAATCTGTAATTAAAAATTATTTTTAATTTTATTAAATACATAAATAAAAAGTTTACCTCGAGTAGGATTAGAACCTACGACATCTACTTTGCTAGAGTACCGCGCTAGCCAACTGCGCTATCGAGATTCAAGCCCAAGTCGATGTAAATTTTGTCTTTATATATGTAGAACTGATGTAAATTTTATATATAATGAGATTATAATCAAATTACTTATATTAATGGAATGTGAGCCCGCAATATCGCAAGGATTCACACATACCAAAGCAACTTGACTAATATTAATTTATTATATTATTATTATTATTATTATTATTATATTACAGTTCTACATACATAAAGACAAAATTTACATCGACTATTGGGGCTTGAATCTCGATTGTTAGTTCTAAAAAATAAGTATTGGATTACTCAGTGGCTCAGCGGTAAAGGTGTAAGTGAAAGGTACCAAGTTCGAATCTGAGAGTAGTCAAGTGCTTGGGAAAAAATTATATATAACATATGAATTCGACTCAAGTGCGAAAACAGTCCTTCTCAGGACTCAGCCTGATGACGGAAGCAGAGACCGCTTCCGAAATGTCGCCCTCAAAAAGCATAAACTGTGGAAATAGGCCGATCAACTCCACTAATAGGAAACCACAGTTACAAAACACTTATAACACAAATTAAATAAGATTACAGATGAGATAAATTTAGTTCTAGAAAATTTTATTCCAAATGATAGATTAGTTAAAGGTAAAAGAAAAAGGGAGGAAATTGTAGGTAAATTAGTAGATATGTTCAATAAATTTCAAAGTTTAACTCTTAATTATTATAAAGAAGGTTATTTGAACGATAAAAATGTTGATAAAGCTATTAAAATTATCTTTCAAGAAATTCGTAAAAAATCGTTCATACGTTTTCAATTATTAGATGTACGGATAATGTACCTGAACGCATTGGTACACATATTATTAAAGAAGGGTTATTAGAAGCAATAGTGGATGATATCACAGAAGAGGAATCCGAAGAACTAGACAAGGAACTACAAACTAGTGTCGCAACGAAAATACCAGCAACAATGTCTCTGCAAAAAAAGAATTTATTGATATTGCCAAAAAATTTTAGTCTTGACAACTCAGAATTAGATTAATTTCTGAATGGTCTTGAAAAATTGTAAAGGGACCCCGTCAGATATCCCAATTTTTTACTATTATTAATTAGTTTCCTAAAGTTTATTAGCAAGACGCAGTCCTTTATCAAAATTTTCCTATCATGATTAATTATTTGCTAAGTAAAATACCAGTACTGATATAATATTCACGGAATTTATTAAGATAAGGTGACTCGCTAAATGCACAGGTGCAAGCAATTATAAAAATTCGTAGAAGTGTTAGTAAAAGTTAAATATATTTTATAACGTTGCAGAAAATTGCACAATAATTAATCATGCATTCTCCCTCTAGACGTAAATCCCAAAAACGTTTAAAAGTTTGTATACGTCAGAGCATCTTCCGCCAATACTGACCTACGGAATCTGACCACCAAAGTTTCGTAACCACCCTCGCGAATTCTTTATAAAAACGCGGCACGTGTAGCAAAAAGAGAAAATAAATCGGTGGTGGCGATAATGAATCGGTCGGTCGATAATAAATCGGTCGGTCGAGGATGAATCGGTCTAGAAACATCTCTCGCTACCAGAAGCCCGCTACCAGAAGAATCCGAATAGAAGTCGTGTGCTCTATCGTCGCGTTCGCGCCGACTACTACCGTTTAAAATCGCCAATCTGTAACCGCCGTCCGAAGTAGAAATCACGACTCCGCGACTTGATAGCATCACCGAAGTCAAAGGGTTAGAGTTGCAGAGATTTAACGTTGAATGCACATAAGTCGAGATAAATACAACACTATACACCTGGTGCGAGGGATATGCAGGGTTGTAAGCCCGACATACTCTTTCATTACTAGACACCTAGACTGTGGAGTTTGGAGGGTAGTTGCCCGACATTCCATTGATCACCGAAGATCCTTTTGTTTGGTTTAACGGGTGGTTGCCCAGATTGCTAACAAAGGAGATCCACACACACACTTACACTGTGGAGTTTAGAGGGTAGTTGCCTCACCTTCCATTGACCGCCGGAGATCCTTGTTTAGTTTAACGGGTGGTTGCCCAGATTGCTAGCAAAGGAGGCCCACACATACAAATTTACACTAACACTAACACTAAAAAACACCTCGACAAACGTACCAACAACCGCAGAGTACCTATAACTAAAACCTCGTCGGAAGATTAAGCTGAACACCTAGTTAACGCCGTTAATCCAGCAATATAGAAACGTAACCGTAAAAACTAGACGTGTTCGTCAGTATTAAATTTATCGCCTGTAATAAAACCGGCGCCGCCACTACCGAGAAACGTAAGTTACACCGTTTGCAATTAATAAGATTGTTACCTGTAAACCAGAAATTATCCGATAGTATATTTCGTGTTAAATAATTCACATCATTATTGTTAGACGCGAAAAATTCACTTTAATAGAAAACGAAGGTTTTATATGTTAAAATCGGCCAACATAACAAAAGTATCGTCATTTAAATAAAAACATGTGTACTAAAGTAATCAATATCGGAAAAGAAACAAATAATCCGCAGCTACCGTATAGAAGGTACCTTTAAAACGAAAAGCTTTCATTTATTTAAAAGGGCAAAATTGAATTAAACGTGAATGAGTTTATTTTCATAAGAAAAGCAGGTATAAAATTAGAGTACTTTTATACATTTGAAAACAGACCGCTTTAAAATATCGATTATTTCTTTAAAGGCAGAGCATTGAACTCGGTGTTTTATCGCACACGTGTTTATAACAGGGTTATCTTGCTACCAACTTCTGTAGTTTATACAGGGACGCATTCAGGTAAAATTGTTTATTTTATTTCGGCAGTTAAACAGTATAAATTGAAACCCGTCAAAGGACGTAAATTAAAAGTCAAAACCCAACCCTTCTATTAATGTTACATTGCAGAAACTCCAGAGGACCACCTAACCCTCCGTCCCAGGACCACCCAGAAAATAGTATATCAACTGGACGATCCTGCCAGGAAAAGGAGAATCCACCAGAAAATATATTTGTATATCATAGCTAAGTAGTTTAAATTAACAGTATTAGATTTATTAAGAAATAATAGGGCATAAATGTATATAAACTTTTTAATCTATTTGTTCAAAGTGTTGAGAGCCTGAATAACGAACCCCGATCCTTATTTTGCAAGTACAAAATTCCGACTGAGCTAAAAGGGCAAAGTGAGAATTATTCATTAGTAGTAATACACTTAACAGTTAAACCTCCATTTCCGTCACGAGGAAAGGACCAACATTACAAAATTATACAAAAGTTTAAGAAGTAAATACTTTTTCTAGAGTATGGCTAAAAAAGTAAGGAATTATGAAAAACGTGTAAAACATGCCAAGTGAATAAAAGCAAAGTTTCCGAAATACAACCCATGGAGATCACGCCAACGCCTCCAGAAATAATGGTTAGAGCCACATTGGATTTTGTTGTATCTTTGTCAATCACGGAAGAAGGTTCTAAATATGTCTTAGTGTTTCAGTGCGAACTGTCGAAGTATTTAATTGCAGTCGGGATGAAGGATAAAACAACTCTTACAGTTGCGAAAGCATTTGTCGAAAACGTTATTTTAGTGTATGGTAACTCTCGTGTATGCCACTCCATACCATCATCAAACGTTAGCATCAATTGAAAAATCTCATTTCTTATAAGATAGTGATTGAGACAATTCAGTAAAGTATTTTTGTTTTGTTTATAATACATTACCTCATGTAGTAACAAATATTGCTTCATATACTTATTGGTCAATAAAAGTCCGCATCAATCAATCGAATTAGAGTCAGTGGTATATAAACCAATTTATAGTTTTGATGACTATGTTATGGAAATGAAATGTAACTAAAGAGAATAGAAAAAATAATTTAGACACACTTTATATTGGTCCGTTTGAAGTTGATGAAATAAGCGGCCCAAATTGTAGAATCGTTGACAGAATGGGAAAGTCAATGGTAGTTCATAAAGATAGACTATATAATTTTTATGAATGAAGTGTCAATTAGGTTAGTGTAATTGTGAAATGAATTTAGAGTTTCAACAGTGAAAATGACTTTAAGAATGTATTTATATATAACACTTGAATTTTTTTGATATGTATTTTACATCCTATTATATATTCTTTATGTTTATGTTTATTATGTACTAATCTTTATACATACAGTTAGTTTCTTTTGGATTTTTCTTTAAAAAAATTTTGTAAACAAAAATGTGCCCTTAATTAAAATTAGATATCGTAATAGTATTTATTGTAATTCAATTATTAAACAGTATGTAGTAACCATTCATTTCATGGTTACCATTGGTGTTACCTAGTTACGTTATGAACAAAGGTAAATGCAAGCAAGCAACCTGTACTAACGAAATAAGTGGGTAACACATTTGACAGATATAAAGAAGTGTTAGTTACTTAAATAAGAAAAGTTAGTCATTATTAATCATTAGTAGTTTAGTTCTGTATGAATTATTTAATTCTTTATACAACAACTTCAAGTGCAACCCTACAGGACCAAGGTTGCACAACACTGCATGTAAGAGACGGTTGCCATTATATTCATGTTGTTAATACACTAATGTCGCTGGGAGCTCTTGGGCTAAAATATTTTCAAAGTGGTGGCATTTCCAATTATACCTGTAATCCATTCTAACACAGTCAAGAGAGAATTGGAGAAAATGAAACTAATCACAGATAATGATGAAATTTAAAATGCAATATCGCTGCAACCATGTTGCAACGTTGTAAGACTCTCCGCAAATAAGTAAATTGAAAAATCTTCATGGGTACGATTAAGACGTTCTAGGCATTTGTCCAATAACCATGATAACGGTGATTATCTCCTAAAGCGAAAGTTTTGAAATATTAAGAAAACTGTCCATGGTGGATATAGCGATTTAACCCTCCGACGGGCGCGCTAAAGGAAATCACGAGAGCGAGCACGCTGTAGCATATTGTGCCGTTTATAACATAACACCAACAGTATTAAAAATATCAACATTTATTAAAAAATAAAATAAACCATTATTTCCAAAAAACTTAAAATACATTTTTTCATGAAAACAACCTTTAGTTAGCCTTCTTCCATCGGACATAAGCAATTTTGGCATTGCACGGTCTTAGTACTATGGCTTCTACATACTAAATTATTGCAGGTGCGACATCGACCAGTTTTTTTTTACACTACTTTGCGTCTCATGTAGGAGTCGATGCTTTGAAAGAAATTCCATTATATCCTTTGGGAGGGTTTGTATTGTAGCTCGCACTTTTAGGTGATCCTAAATCAAGGCAAAACCTAGTTTAGTTAAAATGTCCGTCTTCTTGGATGACCTTCTGAAGACTGGTTACATCTCAATACAATTTCAGAATTTATTCCAGATATATCAAGTATACGAAAAAATAGAGTTATTCTTAGTGTTGTATAAGAAGAATATTTTTGATCAACAGTGTCGACTGATTTTATTTGATTATAGTATAAAATCATTTGTGATTTCCCTGTTGCATTAGTTACGCCTGTATCGGCCATTGTAGATAACAAAATCCCAGCATTGTTCCTTTTAGTCACATAAGACAATGAAGTAATGTCGGCTTGAAATCCAAATGGTGATGATCCTACAGTACGTGATTTAACTGGAACAAATTCAGGTGGAATCTCCCTTTTGTTTTTTTAGTGTTCAAATCAGCGTAATTACATTCTGCAATAGTTAGTTACCTAAATCATAGCTTGTGTAGTAATTATCAGTCGTTAAATTCCTGTTCCGATTTCTTTATAGGGTCAACTAATCGCTGCACTATATCGAATGGTTTATTGGATGTCTTGTAAGGTCTATCCCGTTAAGTTCCACAGTAAACCTCAAAGTTACATGTGTAAATTACTATTACAGAGCGTATAATTGTATGTCATACTTAGTAAGTTTTTGTGGTATATATTGTATATATAGGCCACTAAAAGGATGGGAGCATTTCGTCGATTGTCACACACTCTATTATAATTATTTCTGTAATTATTCACCACTATTACTATTGTAAATATTTCTAATTGCAGCAAGCTTGACAATATTCTCTCGATCTTTTCTTGATGTAAGTTCGTTAAAGCGGAGAGCACAAAGGAGAAATAGAAATCTTTTACAGCTAAACAGTTCTTGAACGTTGGTACGATTTCCTTTTTTTACCGACATAATAAAAAGCACACCAAATACAGCTTGAATTTCAGTAGCGGATGTTAATTTGCAATCTTATTTTCCTTGATGTGAAATTTTGTCTCTTTTATTTTCAATATATATATTAGTATAAGTAACCATATCATTTATCATATCTTTGTTTATGAAGACTTGGAATGATTGCAGCTCATTGAACACAGTTTTTGTTACGTTTTTTGGACCTGGTAAAATGTTTACAACATTTTTCGCCTTGATCTTTTTATGAACTGAAACAGGAGTAACAAATAAAATAAACCCACGTACCATACAAAATTAAAAAACACCGAACGCATTTCGATAGCTACGCTATCATCATCAGCGGTCAACTAGGTGATGATGATAGCTATCGAAACGTGTTCGGTGTTTTTTTAATTTTATGTGGCACTTGGGAGTATTTTGTTTGTTACAGATCCTGCCACAGCTCCTGTGTTCCAGATTGTTCAAGTGAAACAGGAGTATTCTTCCAAATTGTGTCTCCGTCTTTCCCAATAAAAAACTGCTCGTATAAATCTTGGTTCGTTATTGGTAATAAATCTTCAACGCATTCATTGGCAGACTGCTCTGATTCACTATCATAACAATCTTCCTCAATATTTTGATCTTCCCCTTCACTGTCGTCATCAAAATCTGCGACTTCCTCTTGAATACCTGACTAGTCATCAGTATTTTCGCTATCTCTTCTAATCTAATCTCTTCTAATTCTTTTTTTCAGTAGGATAATTAATAATTTGACAAAAAAGCAAAAACATCATCGAGCGCGCTACGGTACGCAATTCCGCGATCGAGCATTTCACACTTTAGCGTCTCGACTTTCACTAACGCAAAACTGGAACGTCATATTCTCCACCTATACCTACTACGGTCACTTGCGCATAGCTAAATGAGTAGTACCTTACATTCAATAGTAATTAAGGAATAAGCAAATAATTAAAAATGCGGAACTCAGTGCCACTACGCGCCCGTCGAAGGGTTAAAAGAAATTATTCCTCTTTTTTAACGGTGAGTATAAATATGACAAAATAATTAGAACTTTCCATTAAAAAAATTGAGTTTTTTGGGTTTTTTGTATTTTTATATTATTTTTTGAACACCCTGTACATTTAGCATCGTTTACATTTCGGCTTCTCCGAGTTTGAGAACCTTTGAAGTTAGGCATGTGAGATGTTACCAAATATTTTTATTTTTGTCCTAGAATCCAAGTATATTAAAAATAGGGGGCTTCATTTAAACTAAGCGACGTAGGGCCGACTTCTAGTATAACCAGAAGTGTTACTATTTCGAATATATTTTAGCCGAATGGCCCCCGTCGACATTAGTATACCACCAAATTTTCAGATTTTCTAAACGTCGTGGACAAATTGTATTTTTCCCAATCTATTCGAACCAATAGCAAAATTTAAAAGAAAATGGTATCTTTTATAACCGCTTACTTAACGATTCTGAATTATAACAAAAGTATAAAAAAAGTTAACTCACTACTTCCTTGAACTTGTTTAAATTTCCGTTGTATTCTTTGAAAATTATAATTATAAGGTAACTGTTTTATGTTAAAACCCTTAAAAATTTGAATAAATATATTAACACTACTGTTTGTTTGCGTTAAATAACTGTTAATTAAATTATTATAAAGTATAGCCTGAGTATAATTAGTTAACCAATGTTGTAACTAGGAATTTATGGTTTAACTATTGATTGGCGGTATATTAAATATTGCTTTAAATAATGTATTTTAGTGTATATAATGTTACAGTTCGGTTGGTCAGGATAGTCTTAAAATATTTAATTGAAATTTCGATATATTTGCGGATAATCTAAATACCTGCAGTATAAATTGCGCCCGAATAATACGGATTGTATCATCTCTATAGTTCAGGAACTATTTTCAAATTAAAATTAATTTGTAAAATCTCTCACCAAAATGTTCTGTTATTCTGGATAAAACGTTGCGTAATGTTAAACAAGAAAAGATTGTGACGTATTTTGTATTTTTTTTAACTTTATTGGCCTTTAGAACTATTTTAGTTGCAAAGCTCTTTGTTTCTTTAATTTTCTATGTGACAATACATAATTGAATGGTATAGATCTTTATCACTTTTATTTTTACTTTACCAAGTAAAACGAAGTTTTAATGGCTCTATTTATTTGCGCATACTCTATTAAGGGATTATTATGTAGTGTTGCTTAAACTACGCTTAATTTGTCTACTTGTAGTATAGATTATTCACTAGTAAATCTTGATTTATTAAGCATTTATTTCATGCAGAAAAACTTAAGTGAAATTGTACGTATAATAACACTGACAATAATTTTTGTGGCTTTTCCCCTTAATAAAATAATTTCTGAATAACACGTTTACTGTTTCATGTAATATTAAACTAGGACCATTTGCAATTTCATTATTCTATTACGCCCTTTGGAATAAAATTACTCGAGCATGAGCACAAATAACAGGAAATGCCTATCGTTATAATTACGAAATTCTCTACAGGTACAATTTTTTAAATAGTTAATATTTAATCGTACTTTATGGTTTAACGTTACTTTTAGCAAAAACAGCACTTAACGTAGTTAAATAAATAAATAGAGAAATTGATTTTCGCAAAACGATGAATTTTTCATTACACAGTTATCTACCTTCGTTTTCCGAGAGAATGCATACTTAGTTACTATGGGTAGGTGGACTTTTCGTCAGAGACTTCAAAGTAAATTTATTATAAGCCCAGGATTACTATTTTTGGTAATTACGATGTAATTAAATTTTTGTTACTCTGTATTATATATAATTAATTCTGGCTAATTCTATTGCATTTAATTAATCTTAATTTAATATTTGAAATTCTATGTATTAGCTTTGTAGGAATTTGTAGGTAATGGGATTAGATTTATAACCATAGATGAGTTAGTGTTTAGTAAATTACTTTTTTCTTACTTATTTCATTACTGCCATAACTTACGAAGCTTCAACTAAGAGTGAGTAGGATATTGAAACTCCATTTGTAAAATAAAGACTACTAAATAGCCGAATTCCTTTGTAGCTTAACAGAGCTTTACGTATGATTGAATGTACTGCTTAATTTGATATTTTCATATACAGTGTGCGCCAATGAAATCTCCCATAGAAAATATTATGGAAACGAAAATATCTACTATCGGAGTAAAAAGTTTAGTCACATCACTTTATAGAAAAAAACTATGGAACCAATTTTTATCTGAGTCATCGTTTATATTTTCACTTCAATTTGAGAAACGCCAATTTTTAAGAATGAATTAATAAAGACTACGTACTAGAATGCAATAATTTTTCAGGAAGTATGTAACAAAGTACATCTTTGATAAGATATTAATGCAGGATTGATCTTTTCTGTTGAATAACACATTGTAATATTGAAAAAATGTCGGGCTGTTAATTCATATATTCTTCGCTATATTTCAAAAATTGTTACAGCATCCAATAAATAAAAACTAACAAAAATCTAAAATTATGGATTTACAAAAATTTTAAGGGCAGGAGGAGTGTACACCTTTTGAAGAATGAAGTGTCCTACAGTGTGCTATAGCACCGTTTGTTAAGAAAATTCAATATCGTTGAAAGTCTATCGACTATTATTTGTAATTTACATTACATTATAACAACAGTTCATCGATTGTCAAGTGGTAAAAATTTTAGTAACCAACAATTTTGTGAAATAAGCCTTCCAAGTTCGGGGACTAAACTTATAATTAAAGCTCGGATTTATAGGCAGATAAATAATACCAAAAAGGCGCCTATAAAGGCAAGAAATTTGGCTTAAAAAGGCAAAAAAATCTTTAAAAGGCAAGGGTTTAGGCAAAAAGGCAAATCCTTACAAAACTACAAGATTTATTTACATAAGCTTAATACAACATTATAAAATACCATTTTTAAAATATAGTTAAAAGAATTAGTTATTGTAACCTATCACTAAGTGTTTTTCTAAATTAGGCATTTCAAAAGAGTGTCTTTTGTCGCTTAGTATATTTTTGTATGCAGAAAAACTACGCTCGACGTCAACAGAAGTAATAAGCGCATACTTTAAGGCAGATATTATTTGTGGATTAAGCTCTAATCATTTGAAAAAGTGCCATTTAAACTGTTTGATACATTGCACAAAATTTTAAATCCCTCATTTTTTTGTAAAACATTATCTAGTTTCTTTGAAATGATTTGACAAATTGGATCTTTAAGTTTTTTAATATTTACCTTTAACTGTTCTATTAATTCTACCGAATCTGATAGTAGCACGTTTTGTTTTTCGAGTTTTAAAATGGTCGGTAACTATTTTATAATTGGTATTAATATAACTTTAATATTGATTTATTTTTTCATTATTTAAAACTTTCTTCACTTCCCCGATCGCATACGATGATTCGCAAGTAAACTGTTCCATAATTTCTTTTATTTCTTTAAAATACTTTGAGTAAAATAACGCTGCTTCAAGCCACGTACCCCAACGTGTAATTATAGGTTTAGGAGGAAGTGGTACATCGGGTAATATTTCACGATATACTTGTACTCTTAAAGGTGACTTAATAAAAACTGTTTTCATACTATTAATTAAATCATTTACAAGCGGAAATTGATTTCGAATTTCTTCTGCCACTCTGTTGACCGTGCGCCAGGCAAGTACAATGAATTAAATTGGGATAGAACACCTTCAAATGTACTGCTGCTTTTAACATATATGATGCGGCGTCGGTTAACATTAATACAATTTTATCAAATGGTACAGCGTTCGGCAAAAATAAAAAATTTGTTAAGCCTTCTTGAATAAATCTGCTAATTGTAACATTGTTCGTTTTGTTCAATTCTTTTACGGCAACTAAAATGCACGCTTGGGGCATCCTTAGACAAAACACCAATTAATAAATTAGCGATGTATCGACCGCACACATCCGTTGTTTCATCGACGACTATATATGTACAATATGAACTGATTTTGTAAAGACGCCTTAATTTTTGTAATAGCTTCATTGTAACAATGATCCAAAGTTTTCTTTCTCAAAGTACTTTCGTCAGAAACTTGTTTTTTACACCATCTTTCCAGAAAAATTTTAAAACTAGGATTATTTAATTTGCTTAAAAGAATATTGGATTGAACCATAGACCGGAATAATTTAAACTAATCTTCTTCGTTTTTCTTATAATGGGTTGACAGTGATTGCCTGATGCTTAACTGAGAGATGTTAGCATTTTTTGCTGTACAATTTTTTTGGTGAAGTCCAGTTTTGCAATGTTGATCAACAAAATACATTTTGTTGACAGAAATCTAAAAAAAAAAATATCAAATTCAGCCAACAAGAATTTGTAAATATGACTTTAAGTCGGCATTAAATCTTAATTGCAATAAAACTTGCAATTGACGTACACAGGGTGTACAACTAAAAAACACAGATGCATGTATTTAAATTTTTCAAAAAATATATGGGAATTTGTTTTCAAATAACCATATTTGGTGGCCAAACTAAAACTGGAATTTAATCTAATCAATCGTATCCAAATAAAATCTAATCAACCGTACTCCAAAAATAGGACTTTTTTTAAATTTTCATACTTAGGTACAGGTAAGCATTAAGAAATTTGAGACGCTGAAAATAAACCAGGCATAAGTTTTTAATTGACGTACTGTAAATCCGTCATAGATAAAGTTAAAAAATAACTGTTTAGTAAATTACCTATACATTTAAAATTTTTACTTACCGCTTTGCCACAAGGTTTGTAAAAAACACCATCACCGTATCCAAGCACACAGTTTAGAAGTCATTTTAAATTAAATTAATACACTTTTCAAATTTTTAATAAACACTGAAAATAATAGCTAAGCACAACCAACCAAGTAGATGTTGAAGATAAAATGTAAATGATTTTAGTTCTCCTAATTCGTAAACCTCTGTAGTATTTATCTTCCCTCATTAAAAATTCTAAGAACTAAGAAAGGATGTGGTTTATTGCAAGAGAAACCCAAAGTTTGTAAACACACTTAATCTGATAAACACTTTACTTCGAAGGTCGAATTCAGCCCGCATTCTACCTGTCTGTCACTAAAGTGACATAATGAGAAATTCGTGTAACAATACCTATATAAATTTAATATAAAGGCACCAATAGGCAGTATTTTTCGTAAAAGGCAAAAAAGGCAGAAAATCAATGAAATAGAAAAAAATGGCAAAAAAAGGCAATTTGCCTAAAATCCGAGCTTTACTTGTAATGGATTTAAGGTGCACAAAGTTTCTGAATTGTTGTGTTGTATATATATATATATATATATATATATATATATATATATATATAATATACTTGTGGCGCATTGACTATAACCCACAAGCCCACATGTTGGGAGCGATGCGATAAATAAGGGAAGCATGTTTCGAAAAAAGATGTTTTCTTTTCATTGCTCAAGAACTATACAGACAAATAATGAATATTACCCACACTCTACACGAGTCATACATGATGCTCGCGATACTCGAATTTTTTGGTGGCTTTGAAAAACGCATCCCCAACCTCCTCATTCTTGGAAGCGCACTCAATGTGCCGTGCTCCATTTGAATCAATTCTAATGTGATACAGCCACCATGGAAGCACCACCGGTGTCGCAACGGCCCTTGTAGTCAATGCCCCACAAGTATATCATGTATATTATAAGGTCTCCGGATATCACATTATTAGACTTTTTCGTGTGGGGTTTTTTAAAGGAAAGAGTTTATGCGACTCCAGTGAACACACAAAATGAATTTATTGATCGCATAAGAAATGCTTCCAATGAGATGATACCATATTTAGTGAATTTTGATCGGTCCATTGTCCGTCGATGCGAGTTGTGCGTTCAGAGCAACGGTTCTCATTTTCAAGAATTTCTGTAAATTTTTATGTGCGTATTTTTAATTAATGTTGTTCAATGTTATGCTTCTTATCGAAATAAAATCAGTTGACTGTTGTTAAAGTCAGTGACGTCCCATTTTTTCCCGAAAAATTGGGTGGACGCACGGACGCCACTGGTATAGGTAGAAATGTTCTGACTACTCCAGAACATGCGCCATAGCGTATCCCAAATTGCAAGCCCGTATCACAAACCGTTTATGAAATGTTACAAAAAATGTTTAAAGGAGTAGCTCTTAAATATAATCTGAAAAAATAAATTTCAACTCAAAATGAGTTTAAAGTTTAAAAGATACAGGGTGTCAACCTGTAAAGAAATATAACTGTTTTTGGTTATAACTCGTGTAAATTTAAACCGATTTTGATGAAACTTTGAAAGAACAATAAAAAATGTCTTTTATTTAGATATATAAGGTTTTATAGATGTCTTCCAGTGGCATAGATATTCAGGGTTTGCGCCACTTTTCCCTCTCTACCTTTTTTATGCCACTGCATTTTTTTCAAATCTAAAAGTCTTTTTTAATTTTTAATTTAAATAATTTTGATTAGAAGTTTACTTACAGAGATATTTTAGAAGTATCTCGTTTTGTTAACTGTCCATGAAAAAAATTAATAGTTGTAATTTTTTTATTACAGATCAAAGGTTAAAGATTAAATACAACAATAGAACATTTTTTAAATTATTTAAACAATCATATTTTTTAAATAACATGTTTTAATAATAAATTTAATTTTGTATCCAAAACTAAATTTATTATTTGTTATAATAAATGTTTAAATGAATTGCGAACCCTGCCGAAGATGCCTGACATTTCCCGTAATTCTTGGAAGGCGACCAAGCCATGGCGATCATCACCAGGAGTGGCATAAACTTTACATTTCATGTATCCCCACAATCTATGGGCGTTAAATTTGGGTGATCTAGGAGACCGGTCCAACGGTCTGGATATGTGTTATTTAAATAATCTCGGACTTGGGCCGAAAAATGAAGAGGTGCTCTATCATGTTGGAATAACAGCCTATTCCAAATATCTAGAGGAATATCCTGCAGCAATTCCAAAAGAGAATTCGTTGTGGATTAAAGATAAACTTGACCGGTAACGTTGGGTAAATAAAAGGTCCAATCAAAAATTTTGAATGATCTCTTCCCAGACATTAAATGAGAACTGTTGTTGGTGACCGCGTACGACGGTACCATAGGGGGTCCTGTGAATTCAAATATGTCAGTTGCATGTGTTGAACACACCATCCCTTGTGAAATATGCCTCATCCGAACACATCACATCCGAAGCAAAAGAAGGCACAACTGCAGATTTCTCCAAAAACCAGCGAAAAAATTCTGTTCTACGCGCAAAATCTCCTTGATTAAACTTTGTGCTTTTTAAACGGGTGTTGTCGGTCTTCATGTAAAACTCCCCAAATCGATATGCGAGAAGCAACCCATTTCGTGAATCCCGGCACGAGTGCTGGTGGATGGATTTTCTGCTACACGCTCTAAAACCCTCTTCAAAATACAATGTTCGCCTGAGCCCCATTTTTCCGGGGGGTTGCACGACGCTTGAGAACTCCAGCCTCTCTTAAACGTGCATCAATGCGTTGTAAAATTTTTCCGATCAGGAAAACGTTGTTGATGCAAACGAGCGAAAATCACGGAACTGATGCACAACAAGTCAAATTGTCTTGACAACAGTGCATAAATATCGCTATAAAAAAATTACCTACCAATTTTTTTAATGATAGATTGACTTTGTTAAAATACATTATTTTAAATAATTCAAATGTAGACTATAAAATATCTAAAATATCTCTGTAAATAAGCTTCTAATCAAAATTTTTGAAGAGCCATTTCTACGCCACTGGAAGACATCTATAAAACCTGATATAGCCAAATTGAAGACCTTTGTTTGTTTATTATTCATGCCAAGTTTCATCAAAATCGGCCAAGATTTACACGAGTTATAACCAAAAACTTCTATTTCTTTATACTATGACACCGTGTATTTTTTAAAGGAAAAGTCATTTTGAGTTGAAATTTATTTTTTCAACTTATATTTAAGAGATGAACTACCTCTTTAAGTTTGGCCCAATATCACTGAAACAACCTGTATATACACACACTGTTTCAAAAATGTATGCCAAAATTTCTAGGAAGTATTCTGCGTGTGAAATTAAGCTAATTTTGTCAAATGAACATATGCTCGCGATACTCAATTATTCGATACAGTGGCGGAGATACACCCACGTCGAAAGGGTTTTTCAGGTTGAACTTTACGTCACTAGATGTACTCGAATTTTGTTTCCATTTCCGTATTTGTCAACTCAATATATACGAATAAGGTCACTTGCGATTTTGTCATTTTACGACTCGTTTCCAAGATAAACAAAAAAACTAGATTTCATGTACTTCATAGCGTACGCCACTAGTTCACTATTTCGATCTGAAAATCTATAAAGATGAGGAAAACATCAAATAAGTTTTTGTTGACTTCATAAATAATCCTTAAGTTGTTTCATTTTATGTTGTTTAAACACATTAAACACATACGTATTTGATTATCACACCTCATTTTACGGTTTCTTTTTATGTACAACACCGTGTATCTCTGAAACGAAGCGATTTAAAGAAAAATCCTATTTGGTATTATTTGCCTTTATATTTTCCTCATCTTAACAGATTTTCAGATCGAAATGTTGAACCGGTGGCGTACGCTATGAAGTACATGAAATTAAATTTTCTTGTTTATTTTGGATACTAGCCGTCGAATACACAAAATCACAAGTGACCTTATTCGTGTATCTTGAGTTCACAAAGATGGAAATAGAACAAAATTCGAGTACATCCAGTGACGTAGAAGTTCAAGTTGGCCGTATCTCCTCTCCGCCACTGTATCGACTAATTGAGTATCGCGAGCATCTGTGTATGACTCGTGTAGAGTGTGGGTAATATCCATTGTTTGTCTGTATAGTTCTTGAGCAATCAAAAGAAAACATCTCTTTTTTCGGAACATGCTTCCTTATTTATCGAATCGCTCCCAACATATTGGCTTGTGGGTTATAGTCAATGCGCACACGTATATTTATATATATATATATATATATATATATATATATATATATATATATATATATATATATGTCGTCACCGTGGTGGCCCAGTGTGCAAAGGCCCTAACCCACAAACTAACATGTAAGGAGCGATTCGATAAATAAGAGATGGACGTATGGATTTGGTTATGCCGTACGGTAATAACTAGGTGATGGAGAGAATTAATGTTTTCTATTAAGAGAGAACAGAACCAGTAAGTGGAGTGGGAGCATATTAGACTTTGATTTAGTTGCGCTGAAAAATACTTTATACAAGAGTATTTAACATTTCATTATTTATTTAATCACTTTTTGAAATTTATCTTTACAATTCCGAATACTACTAAACAGTTAAGGGTGCTTTGTGTGCAATGAGCATAAATAACAAAAATATAGCTTTCAACTAAACAAAAATAAAAACGCTAAAAAATAACTTAAACTTACAATTTAATAAAGTTGATATCCTTTGCTCGAAAAACACTGTTAATATCGCAGAGGACGTTAATTTTAAGTCGGAATACGGGATATGTAAACTTTATTTAAAACTTTCAGGATACGCGCTGAGTAGTTAGGTAATGGTATTCTACAACTACGTGCAAATATGTAGTTTATTTTATTTCTCCTTTTCAATTTTCAAAGATAATTATTATTGGCCGTTCTCTGTATACAAATCCAGATATACGGGTTATCATTTCTATGGAATTAAACTACGTCAAGAAAAATCAATACTTTTATATCTTGAAACTTACGTGTACTATGTACAGGGTTAACACTATTTATTGTTAATTACAGGGTCCTGTAAACTTAGCAGTGCTAATTAGAATTTTGTGTGATGTGGTAAGACAGCACCTATTGTTTAATTAGCGTTCGAAGAAAGGTATGCTATTTAATTTTGTTAGTCTGAAAGGAAAAACATTAAAAATTCTTTATATATATATATATATATATATATATATATATATATACGTAAATGGATAGTTACATAATTATTTTACATAAAATTCATAAAAGCATGATAATCACAAAATTTGGAATACATCAATAAAATTACATTAGCAACGTAAAAAATTGTCTTCACGTGATTGAACAACACAAAAAAAATGTATTGTTGAATATTAATCACTCCGGGTACTGCAGACAACTGGGTGATTTTTGCATTTAAATATGCTACCTCTGGTCTGGAGTCACGGGAATTTTCGCAGAAAACTATTAAGACATACGTTGTCGTTGTTAATGCTGAGCATGCCTATCTGTCTTCCGCAGAACTATTCGAACCTGGCACCTGTCATGTTCTGGTGACCGTTATATTCGAGAGATCGATCAACCACACTTATGTGGTGGGAAAAGCCAAGATGTCTGTGGGGGAGTACTTTTTCGTTACAGATGAGATCGCGAGAATTATGTCCCGATATAACGTATCGCACCAGGTATTCTAAGGATATCTACAAAAAAAACCAGTGTTAGTGTTAAGCCTTTAAAATCAATTTTTAATACTTATTCAAAAGATGTGTCGTTGTTTAAATTAAACAGTACTCAATTATGCCATTAAAATAATTTTTTTAATTAAGCGCATACTCTAAGAAGCATGTCGGGATTGCTCCGCTTCCATATTGAGGTAAGCACACCTGCTTCGAAGTAGGTGCGACCTATGATAAAATAGTGCATTAATATTTTTTTTAAACTTAAATTTACGTGATAGATACATGGATGTAAGGCCAAAGTGGTTCTGTTTGAGGTGGATGTGACGAGAATGACCTGTGCATGCATGCATAAATATTTATTTGCTTATTTACAAAATATTGCAAAGTTATTGCGTACACTATTTACAATTCTCTCCTTTCCTTACTTCCCTGCACTGTCTTCCTGCGTCTTGTCTTCTCTCCCCTTAACTGTCTTCTTCTTTTCCATATTTCTTCCATCCGATCCACACCCCTTCCCTTGTCCCGCAGTATCTCCTCTGCCACCCTATCCTCTTCATTTAACTCCCTGCATTCTTTCAACATCTTTTCCCCACACAACCTACATTTTCTATCTTGGTCTCTTCTCCTATATTTGTTCCCTCTTTCTTCGTTTCCACATCTAAATCTCGCTATTATTTTCTTTCTTTCCTTCCTCCCTTCCCCGTTCAGATATTCCGGTATCCCTTCACTCTTAATATTCCTTAGTTTGTATTATAATAATGACCTGTAATAAAATTATTATTTATGACAACAAAATTTGAAAATTAAATTGGCGGGAGCATTTTTTTTCTTTGTTTTCAAATTTGATGGTTGATCCAACTTTTATTTTGGTACTATATGTGATTTTAAGTTTAATTATAACATTGTGTTGCATATTGTCTTATAGTATATTTTTCCTTGACTGCAAATTCAAAATTTAAACTAACTTTTACCTTCGTTACTATTTTTGATCTTAATTGTAATTAATTTTTTTTTATGATTGTGGACCTGAACAGGCTAAATTAGGCCTATCGTGCTAAAGCACTCAGGAACACTTAGGAGGATGGATAGAGGGATAATGAATTGCCAATAGATGCCTATGAACAGCTACCTTAAATTTTCTCATATCATAAGTGAGAGGAAAACAGGAACTAGGGAGATCATTCCAGAGTTTAGAAGCCGTGTAGAAAAATGTGGATTGCGCCCGTTTGGTACGACAAGTGGAGATTTGTACTGCATACTGATGATGTGAATGAGCGAACCGAGTGTTTCTCGCAAAGATAGCCGGAGATGGTATCAGAGAATGTAATTCACCAGCACAATAGCCGTTGTAATAACGATAATACAAAGATAGAACTGAAACCATCCTTCTATGCTCAAGGGACTGTATGTGAGAAGTTATGGACGGGTCATTTATAAGCCTAATCGCTCTCTTTTGAATACGATCAACGATATCGAGAGCGTGTTGGGGAGCACTAACCCAGAGGTGAGAATTATATTCCAGATGAGGCCGAATTTGGGCCTTATACAGCAGAAGGAGTTAAAACTTAAGAACTGAGCCATTCATACTTAGAACAGGAAATGATCGATCTTTTTTGGCGGACATAAGGCAGCACTGAAATTAATCCTAAAAGTAGACAATTAATGTCGGGAGAGCTAACAGACCCATTATCGTTATTTATTGTTACCCTGCAATTGAATAAAAGAAACTTAGAGGATGGAAACGTAAGTTGTCAGTGTTCGCGGCAATAATAAAACAGATTGGATAAATAAATATTAAATTAAATAACAATGAAATAACTATAACTCGGAAAGTTAATTAAAAATAATTGAAGCATTTGGTCGCAAATAAATAACAAGTCTGGTGAGTGGCGCGGAGCTAGGAATCGCGTAGGGAATGTTAGTAGGAAACGATTTGGCCAGTAATCGGTTTGCTCGCTATGGTATTACTCAATAGAACAATACAATTGCCTCGGATCGACCTGGCTAAATTAGGCCTATCGTGCTAAAGCACTCAGGAACACTTAGGAGGATGGATAGAGGGATAATGAATTGCCAATAGATGCCTATGAACAGCCACCTTAAATTTTATGAACGTCGTTAACAGACAGGCCCCGTTGCTGACTACTGTGCAAGGAATGAATGGCAATGGTAAAGAATTTGAAATTGCGAATGTAATGTACGAAAGACACCTTGATATTCTGTATGTCTCGGAGACAAAGCTCAAAGGAAACGATGCTGTGGAGATGGAGGATGGCAGTCTAGCACTATGGTCAGGACTTGAGACTGAAGTGCATGGCGCAAAAGGAGTTAGGGTGATCGTAAGTGAAAGAGCGAAAAGATGTGTTAAACAGTACGAATTGGTATCTCCCCGGGTAATATGGGTTAGAATGAAAGTGGAGTTTCGAAGATTTTTCTTATTGCATGCTATGAATCTGTGAATGGAGAAAGAGACCAGGAACGTGAGAACTTCTGGAAGGAAGTACAGTTGAACGTATGTAATCCAAACGAAAGAGTGATGATAATGGGGGATATAAACGGATGGGTGGGTGAGAGAACATACCGAACGCGTTCTAGGAAAGTTGGGAGACCAAAGAATCAATGAGAATGGTGAACGCCTGGTGAACGTCTGTGTGGAGCGAAACCTGTGTGTATTCAATACGTGCTTTAACCATTAAAATGTGCATATGTATACATGACAAAAAGGGGAATCTAAAAGTATGATAGACTTGATAGTGTACGACGAACGGCTTAGAAACCTGGTGAAAGACACAAAAGTAATGCGCGGATCGGAGTGTGGATCGGACCACTTTTTGGTTATATCTAGAGTGTGTTTAGGGCAAAAGTGGGCGTGGAGAAGGAAATCAAACGTAGTGCGGACGTTCAGAATTAGGGTAGACAAACTAGTGGATAACGGTGCGAGAATAAAATACGCACATACAGTGAGTAAAGAGTTGAATGTGAATGAAACAGTATGGAACGAACAAATAAAAGACACCGACGTTGAAAGTGCCTGGATAAGCTTGAAAAACTGTGTTGTCAATTGTGCCGTGCGGATATGTGGAAGAGCGACTATAGGTATACAAAAAAGATGTGCTTGGTAGAATGAGTCGGTAAAAAAGGCAGTATGTAAATAAAAATATGCGTACATGGAAATGATTGTTGCAAAAAATGAGACTGAGAAAAAGCGATTGTATGAGGTGTACAGATTAAGAAGGAGGCAGTGAGAATAAGTAAAGAGGAAGTGATGGCTGTGGAAGGAGAGAAAATGCAGAATGATTTTGAGTGAAACAAAAAGCTCTTCTGGAAATGGATCAAAAATACAAAACGTGGCCCAAAACAGAACGCTGCAGGAGTGATGAACATGAGCAACGCAATAGTATGGGGCTATTGTAAAGTGAGGAAATGCTGGAAAGAATATTTCGAAAGCTGTACAGTGGTAAGGAAAGTAGACTGAAGGGTTAAATAAGGAGAATGTAGAAGGAATGATGAATGAAACTGAGAAGGATATTGGGATAAATGAGGTAGAGAAAACGGTGGAAAGGTTGCAAAACGGCAAGGGAGCAGGCGTAAATGAAATCACGGGTGAAATACTAAAATATGGGGATACAAAGCTTATACGAAGATTTTGTGAATCATTCGATGTATGCCTTATGAGTGGAAGGGCGCGATTATTGTATCACTGTATAAGGGTAAGGGGAACAAGAGTGATTTTAAGAACTACAGAGGAATAAGTTTTCTCAGCGTGCCTGGTAAAGTATTTGGAAGAATACTGATTGATAGAGTACGAGAAACTACACAAACAGTAGTATAGCTAGGCCGATCCTGTCCCACTTTTCTACTATACTTTTTCTACGAGTGTTTTCTGCTCAAGGTCATCACATTGCCTACGTACACGGTTTATCAAGGTCATCATCTTCAAGGTCACCTCGGGCCACGTGGTAGGTAACCCCACCTCTTCAAGGTCATGCTTGCACGAGTCCTTCAAGGTCACTAGAAAAGTTAGTAGACTGTTGATTGTCCTGAAGGTCATTGCCCTCGGTCTCAGACAAGTCTATGCAGGTTTCGAGGCCACGCCCTATTCTGAGAAACAAAGGGGGTCCATTGTTTAAAGTCTATGCTTTCAAGGTCAATGAACAAAGACGATCTATTGTTTTGGCTGAAATTCTAGGAAATCAATAACAAAGACGATGCATTGTTCAAAGTCTATGCTTTCAAGGCCACATGAAAGAACAAAGACTATCTATTGTTCCGTTATTCTAAAAATAGATTGTTATCTCGATTCTAGGAAATCAATAACAAAGGCGATGCATTGTCGACGGTTCAAAGTCTATGCTTATAATTTTCAAAGGTTACATGAGAAATGAACAAAGACGATTCATTGTTCTGGTTGATTTATAAAATAGATTGTTATCTAAATACGTCTCTTTCAAGAACAAAGGCGATCCATTGTCAATGATTTAAAGTTTATGTTTACAAGGTCACACCTCTGATAACAAAGACGATCCATTGTTCCGTTATTTTAAAAATAAATTGTTATCTCAATTCTAGGAAATCAAGAATAAAGGCGATCCATTGTCAACGCTTCAAAGTCTATGCTTACAATTTTCAAGGTAAAAGAACAAAAGCGATTCATTCTTCTGGTCGAGTTATAAAAATAAATTGTTATCTCAATTCTGAGAAATCATGAACAAAGACGATGTATTGTTCAAAGTCTATGCTTATAATTTTCAAGTTAAATGAATAAAGACCATTCATTGTTCTGGTTGATTTATAAAAATAGATTGTTATCTAAAAGAGATCTCTTTCAAGAACAAAGGCAATCCATTGTCAACGATTTAAAGTTAGTGCTTATAAGGTCACACCTCTGATAACAAAGACGATCCATTGGTCAGTTATTTTAAAAATAGATTGTTATCTCAATTCTAGGAAATCAAGAGCCCTGAGGTGCATGTTTCAAAGCCACGCCCTCTAAACAGGTGGCCGTTCCCCTAAACAGGTAGCCGTTTCCTAAAAACAGGTAGCCGTTTCCTAAAAACAGGTACCCGTTTCCTAAAAACAGGTAGCCGTTTCCTAAAAACAGGTAGCCGTTTCCTAAAACAGGGGGTCCGTTTCCCAAAACAGATAGCTGTTTCGCAACCGTTTCCCCCCATACGACCACATCTCAATTCCAGGAAATCAAAAAGGGGGCCCATTGTTCAAAGTCTATGCTTATAAGGTCACACCTCTGATAACAAAGGTGATTCATTGTTTTGGCTCTGTCGTAGCTTCTAAAATTTTAGGAAATCAATAACAAAGACGATGCATTGTTCAAAGTCTATGTTTACAATTTTCAAGGTAAAAGAACAAAAGCGATTCATGTTCTGGTCGAGTTATAAGAAATAGATTGTTATCTCAATTCTAGGAAATCAAGAACAAAGGCGGTCTATTGTCAACGCTTCAAAGTTTACGTTTACAAGGTCACATGGGAGAACAAAGACGATCCATTGTTTTGGATGAGTTATAAAAATAGATTGTTATCTAAATACACTTCAATTCTGAGAAATCAAGAATAAAGGCGATCCATTGTTCTAACCAACGCTTCAAAGTCTATGCTTACAATTTTCAAGGCCACGTGAGAGAACAAAGACGATCTATTGTTCAGATATAAAAATAGATTGTTATCTACATCTCAATTCTGAGAAAAATCAAGAACAAAGAGGGCTCATTGTTCTAGCCGACGGTTCAAAGTCTATGCTTACAAGGTTACATGAGAGAACAAAGACGATCTATTGTTATGTATGAGTCATTCTGAAATTCTAGGAAATCATGAACAAAGACGATGCATTGTTCAACGGTTCAAAGTCTATGCTTACAATTTTCAAGGTAAAAGAATAAAAGCGATTCATTCTTCTGGTCGAGTTATAAAAATAAATTGTTATCTCAATTCTAGGAAATCAAGAATGAAGGCGATGTATTATCAACGCTTCAAAGTCTATGCTTACAATTTTCAAGGTAAAAGAACATTCTTCTGGTCGAGTTATAAAAAATAAATTGTTATCTCAATTCTGAGAAATAAGTCTGTGCTTATAATTTTCAAGGTAAATGAATAAAGACGATTCATTGTTCTGGTTGATTTATAAAAATAGATTGTTATCTAAATACATCTCTTTCAAGAACAAAGGCAATCCATTGTCAGGGCTTTAAAGTTTATGCTTATAAGGTCACACCTCTGCAAAGACGATCCATTCATCTCAATTCTAGGAAATCAAGAGCCCTGAGGTGCATGTTTCAATGCCACGCCCTCTAAACAGGTGACTGTTTCCCTAAACAGGTAGCCGTTTCCTAAAAACAGGTAGCCGTTTCCTAAAAACAGGTACCCGTTTCCTAAAAACAGGTAGCCATTTCCTGTAAACAGGTAGCCGTTTCCTAAAACAGGGGTCCGTTTCAAAACAGATAGCTGTTTCAACGTTTGAAAAGGCGGTCATTGTTCAGGTCGAGATTCACATCTCAATTCCAGGAAATCAAAACAAAGACGACGCTTCAAAGTCTATGCTTACAATTTTCAAGGTCATAGAGAGAACAAAGACGATTCATTGTTCAGGTTGAAAATAGATTGTTAAATAACTTCAATTCTGAAATCAAGAACAAAGACGATGCATTGTTCAGACTGATTAGGTCATCTAACAAGTAAAATATTTTTTATAAGACTACCACAATATACAGATTTAAGTATTATGGGATATAGTCACTTTTGTAATACCTCTGCTGGAGCATATCTATTTACTATTTGTTTTTCACATTCAATTTCCTTCAACTGATTCTCGTTTAATGTGGACCACATCATCTTTCCTAATAGGTTCATTATATTGTATACTAGCCATACATTCAGCTTCCCTTAAAAGTCTTCATATCAGGATCTACTTTGAGACATTGTTCGAGACTTATTACAATAAGCAATGTCACGCCTTCCCAGTGCCCTCAAGTGGTCTAAACAGGTAGACGTTTCCTAAAACAGGGGGTCGATTTCCCAAAACAGAGGGTCCGTTTTCCAAAACAGATGGCTGTTTCTCAACACAGGTAACCGTTTTCCCCCAAGGTTACGAGAGAACATAAGCGTTCTGATTCCTAAAAATAGATTGTTATCCAGCCACCACCCCGCCTCAATTCTAGGAAATCAAGAACAAAGGGGGGTCCATTGTTCAAAGTCTATGCAAATGATTCATTGTTCTGGTCGAGTTATAAAAATAGATTGTTATCTAAATACCCTTCGATTCTAAGAAATCGTGAACAAAGACGATGTATTGTCAACGCTTCAAAGTCTATGTTTATAATTTTCAAGGTCACATGAGAGAACAAAGACGATCCATTATTCCGTTATTCTAAAAAATAGATTGTTATCTAAATACATCTCAATTCTGGGAAATCAAGAAACGCTTCAAAGTCTATGCTTATAAGGCCACACCTCTGATAACAAAGGCGATTCATTGTTTTGGCTGAGTCATAGCTTCTAAAATTCTGAGAACAAAGACGATGCATTATTCAGACTGATTAGGTCATCTAACAAGTAAAATATTTTTTATAAAACTTTATTAACCACAATATTCATCTATATATACAGATAAAAGATCGATTTAAGTATTATGGCAAATTTGATGTACTTAACATTTTATAATACCTTTGCTGGATCATATCTATTTTATTTATTATTTGTTTTTCACATTCAATTTCCTTCAACTGATTGTCGTTTAGTGCGGTCCACAAGACATCATCATCTTTCCTAATAGGTCATCGCTTCATTATAATGCTTACTAGCCATACATTCGGCTTTCCTTAAAGCCTTCATATCAGGATCTGTGATCCTTTTACTTTGAGACATTATCCGTGACTCATTACAAACCTACATCTCTTAAACTTATATGCAAAAACACAAATTAAAGTCTTTTAATTGTACAGTTATGTAAATTTCAAAGTTAATTCCGAGAATTCCCCCCAAGGGCACACCTCTGAGAAAATAACAAAGACGATTCATTGTTCCGACCGAGTTATAAAAATACACCTCAATTCTGAGAAATCAATTTTTAAAGAACAAAAGACGATTCATTGTTTAAGCCGACGCTTCAATGTCTATACTTACAACATTTCAAGGTCACACTTCTTATAACAAAGGCGATCCATTGTTCTGGTCGAGTTATAATTACTAAAAATAGACAAGGTCACGCCATATTACAATTCAGAGAAATAATTTTCAAGGTCCCAATCCTGTCCGATCCATATTTTAACCCCGAATGCAACTGGTACATCTATATAAGGATGAATAATTTTACGGTAAACCTAAAGTGCTGTGAAGAGCAATTAGATATTAGTTAAAGTTATGTGCGGTTTAAATTCTGAAATTGTGCATATGTTTTGCGGGGTCACGCTACAGAGACAATGATTGTAATAGTTGATGTACAGGGATTCAAAACGGCAAAACATGTATTTACACCCAAAGAGCTAGCAATATACAATGGAAATCAAGCTGCCCATTTTGTGTTCAAACCACCATTTCCTTGGCACCTCTTAGATGTAGAATTTCAACGACAAGCTGTTTGGTTAATCAATAATCATCACTACATCAAATGGGGATCTGGATATACCTCTACACATCTCTTTCCACATATACTTCGTGAACTAATATCGGTAACAGATCATGTGTACGTTAAAGGGCGAGAAAAGCCGATTACATTCGAAAACTGTTGAGACAGTCAGTTATAGAAATTGAAGAGCAACCATCTTTACCCAAAATGAAACAACTTGTTTCTTTCATACACAAACCACCTGTAATTGTGCTTTGACGAATGTACACTTTTATATAATAACTATGTAAGACAATATCAGTAAAGGTTTCATAAAATGTGTGCTTACAAGTAAAGGAGGAAAAGTTTGTAATATTTACAATAAAACGCTATTATTTTAAGTGTATTATTTTATATAAAAGCCCTCTGATGCAAGCTATTTCTATGGTCCACCATATCCATCTAGGTCAACAAGTCAACTTTTAACATTCCTTGAAGGTAAAATTCTAGAAAATAGCAAATAAGAGTTCCTTTCTAGCAATAGAATCAGTTCGTGGAAACAAGAGGGTTGTTGTCTATACTGAATGTTTATCAAGGTTCCTGCATTGGTTAAACGTTATGCTTACAGTATCTGGTTGTTGGAAATTCTCAAGGTCTCCAAGAAATTTTCAAAGACCATATGTCCTACAGGCCGATCTTACCCGACATCATCCGATCGAAATGTATCCGAAACCTGCAGGACCAATTCTAAACGAGTCATGGAAACAAGAAGGGGGTCTATGCTAATAAGCGTGGGCTCATATTATGGTCCGCCAGGATGTTCCCACAAATACAGATAACCGTTTCCCAAAACAGGGGAGCCGTCACTCAACACAGGCTAAATTGAACTAGGTCAAAACATGGAATCTGGTCGTGAGGGGTTAGAAATCCCAATTCGTGGGAAGGTCCAAGTATAATTCTTAGAAATCTGAAAGCAGAACTAGTTTTATATCATAGACAAAGCTAATCACCTGCCTTGAGGGTATTTTTTATGGGCTAAGGTGGTAGTTTCTATAAATCACCTACTTTTAGGAGTAAAGGGTAGCTTTTCCAATAGTCTTATCATCTAGGGATGCAATTCTGACCCCGAGAAAAATGGTGAATTCTGCGTCGTTTTTGAGAAGAAGACTAGAATAGAAAGTAGTGTTGGCAACCATGATTGTTAGGGTTTAAAAGTCCTCATTGTGTGTGCACAGTATACTCTTGATTAGCAGCAATGACGAAAGTAGTAGTACGTAAGGTAGAAAGTACAGAAAAAGCAGTAAGTGTGGAGGAGCGAAAGAAGAGGTTGGAGACGTTAATAAAACAAGTAAAAGAAGTAAAACTCGATTTGGAGTGTTATATAGTGAAAACAAAGATGATGAAGCTGCGTATTAGCAATATGTAAAATAGTGTAGTAAAACATGAAATTTTGGGAAGGATGAGTTTAAATACCTATTTTAAAGAAGAAGAAAAGACGCTGCTATGTGTTGTTATAAGTATCTCACAATTGTATTAGGTTTAAGTAACTGTATCATTAAAAAATAAAGACTTTAAAAGTTAAAGAGACGGTTTTCGGTATTCTCTTCTCCCATAATGGTTCCTTATTGGCTCTTCATATCTAGGCGCGGTTCGATATCCACCTTTACCGAAATCTCCCATAAGGAAATGGAACCCCTGCCGTACGTTGGGCTTTAAAGAGGTAAATTGGCCTATAAACAACGTATAAAAGAAGATTTATTGAAAAGATCAATGGCAGTAAAATGATCCCTAAATAAAAGCAATTTACTGGTTTTAATGCAGATCGTTATTGTTTTAATCATTAAATGGCGTTTATGCATATGTAAAAAAATTTTTTACTATAATGAATAATATAAAGACTTTCCTTTGTATAAGCAAAACCCTTGGACTTAAAAGAGTAAACAGAGACAGCTTGCAGTATAGAAATGGAATTAATTTGATGTAATTTTTATATAAAAGGTTAAGAAAATCGATTTATAGTTTTAATGTTGCAGAATGCAGGAGACCTGATTGTATATATGAATAGTTTTTATTGTGTGTTAGGCGTTAGAATGGGTTTTCATTGTTTTAAAGGGGATACAATAGGCTTGCATGTAATTTTTAAAAAATGTACCTTAACCTTTTTAAAATGACTGCCCCCATTCGTATTTGGATAACAATGTATAGGTTTAAGATCTTGCTTAAATAACATTTGTAAACACGCTTTTAATTATATGTAAAAATCTACTTTAGTATACTTCATTGAATTAGATAATTTAAAGCTTACGGAAAGGTTTTATATACATTAAGTATCTTTTACTATGCATTCATTTAACGTTTTTGCTGTGGCTAGCATTATACATTATGAACAATGTGATGCGTTCTTTTTCAATTCAGTGCAAGTTGTGCGTGATGATCCAATAGAAACGAATTTAATGCGGTGGAAAATGGTGGCAGGTAAATATACTTTAAATAATTTCCTCAATTTGATTTTTGTTTCTTAGGATTACCACCCCCAAATTTGGTGAAGCGACCCAACGTGACAGGTTAACGCATCAAAATGAAGCTAGTGTCGACGTTTTATGTGTGGTAAAAACAGTGCTAGGGTGCGTCAAAATAAATACACGTGCTAAAAAGTGCATCTATTTTTAAGTAGTGTAAATGAAGTTAGTGGCGACGTTTTATGTGTGGTAAAAACAGTGCTGTGGCTAGTGCGTCAAAATAAATACGTGTGCTAAAAAGTGTATCTAGTGTTTTAGCAAGATAGCATGTGTCCAAAGTGCTGGATGTTGTAGTCAATAGTATAGGTTTAATGAAATATTCGCTGTAAACAACTAAATTCAGTTTTCAAAATCTACTTTCAATTTTATGTTATGTTATGCTTTACAAATGGTACTTTTACACGAAATCAATGAGGTGTTTCTCAAATGTTGCTGAATATAACATATTTTCTTTATACACATCACACAAAAATTAAATAATAAAAAAATAATAATTATAGTCCCCTTTTGCTATAATTGCAGTAGGAAAGCATCCTCTTAAGTGTACTAAAATTCAGTTGTATCATTCCGAATTCATATAATTAATAACAATAATAAATGGATAATATAATTCCTATCCCCCTAACCGGTGGTGGACATATTAACTTTTAAAATCGTATGAGATAACATTTTAGTTGCTTTCAGGCTTAAGAATATTTTCATTCTTTTCAACTACCCTATCATTCATCTAACCTAATCATACAGGTAGGACAATTTAGTTACTGTCCTGGTATGCTTAGAATTTTACTTGTTATTGAAATAAAAATATCCTGAAAACTTTTATTTATCTGCTACAATTTGTAAAAAGTACTAGGTAGGATCATAAAATTAAGAGTAAGATTAATTTACTTAATTTACCAGTCCTTAGGTTCCACCTAAGCAAGATCACGCTAAATGTTTGGATGTAGAAAGGTGATATCAACATAAGGTCAAAGAAACGTAAGGTGGATAAAGAGCTGTGTTTTAGTAAAGGAATGTGTATAACAATATATGTTTATATCAATAAAAAATGTTTATTCTAGATTATTTATCCTAACTACATATCTCTAGACCATCAATAAAATTTCGCAATCTTTTAAATAGAATAAAATGAGATGTAAGTATATAGATGTTACACTTCTAGGTTTTGTAATGTAGTTAGCAGTTGTTGAGTTGTTTCTTTGCTCAGTCTAATGTCTTCTAATTGCCAAGAATTGGTGACCCTGAAAGGTAGAATCAGCCTTGAAAATTTTATTTAGTACTCCTGAGAATTGGTTTATAAGAATTAACACCTTAGCTCAGCCAAGAACCTTGAGGAATATACGTAAGCAATGTGTATGATGGCCTTGGGCAATACAACTTTGACCTTGAAGCGTCGGCAATGGATCCTTTTTGTCCTTGATTTCCTAAAATTGAACCTGAAATGGGTATCTAGATAACAATCTATTTTTAGCAATTATGACTCAGCCAAAACAATGGAACGCCTTTGTTATCGAAAGTTGATTTCTCAGAATGGAGGTAGCTGGATAACAATCTATTTTTATAACTCGACCAGAACAATGAATCACCTTTGTTCTTTTTCTGAGGTGTGAACTTAAGGTACATTTTTAAAAATTACATGCAAGCCTATTGTATCCCCTTTAAAACAATGAAAACCCATTCTAACGCCTAACACACAATAAAAACTATTCATATATACAATCAGGTCTCCTGCATTCTGCAACATTAAAACTATAAATCGATTTTCTTAACCTTTTATATAAAAATTACATCAAATTAATTCCATTTCTATACTGCAAGCTGTCTCTGTTTACTCTTTAAGTCCAAGGGTTTTGCTTATACAAAGGAAAGTCTTTATATTATTCATTATAGTAAAAGAAATTTTTTACATATGCATAAACGCCATTTAATGATTAAAACAATAACGATCTGCATTAAAACCAGTAAATTGCTTTTATTTAGGGATCATTTTACTGCCATTGATCTTTTCCAATAAATCTTCTTTTATACGTTGTTTATAGGCCAATTTACCTCTTTAAAGCCCAACGTACGGCAGGGGTTCCATTTCCTTATGGGAGATTTCGGTAAAGGTGGATATCGAACCGCGCCTAGATATGAAGAGCCAATAAGGAACCATTATGGGAGAAGAGAATACCGAAAACCGTCTCTTTAACTTTTAAAGTCTTTATTTTTTAATGATACAGTTACTTAAACCTAATACAATTGTGAGATACTTATAACAACACATAGCAGCGTCTTTTCTTCTTCTTTAAAATAGGTATTTAAACTCATCCTTCCCAAAATTTCATGTTTTACTACACTATTTTACATATTGCTAATACGCAGCTTCATCATCTTTGTTTTCACTATATAACACTCCAAATCGAGTTTTACTTCTTTTACTTGTTTTATTAACGTCTCCAACCTCTTCTTTCGCTCCTCCACACTTACTGCTTTTTCTGTACTTTCTACCTTACGTACTACTACTTTCGTCATTGCTGCTAATCAAGAGTATACTGTGCACACAATGAGGACTTTTAAACCCTAACAATCATGGTTGCCAACACTACTTTCTATTCTAGCTTCTTCTTCTCAAAAACGACGCAGAATTCACCATTTTTCTCGGGGTCAGAATTGCATCCCTAGATGATAAGACTATTGGAAAAGCTACCCTTTACCCCTAAAAGTAGGTGATTTATAGAAACTACCACCTTGCCCCTTAAAAAATACCCTCAAGGCAGGTGATTAGCTTTATCTATGATATAAAACTAGTTCTGCTTTCAGATTTCTAAGAATTGTACTTGGACCTTCCCACGAATTGGGATTTCTAACCCCTCACGACCAGATTCCATGTTTTGACCTAGTTCACTTTAGCCTGTGTTGAGTGACGGCTCCCCTGTTTTGGGAAACGGTTATCTGTATTTGTGGGAACATCCTGGCGGACCATAATATGAGCCCACGCTTATTAGCATAGACCCCCTTCTTGTTTCCATGACTCGTTTAGAATTGGTCCTGCAGGTTTCGGCTACATTTCGATCGGATGATGTCGGGTAAGATCGGCCTGTAGGACATATGGTCTTTGAAAATTTCTTGGAGACCTTGAGAATTTCCAACAACCAGATACTGTAAGCATAACGTTTAACCAATGCAGGAACCTTGATAAACATTCCGTATAGACAACAACCCTCTTGTTTCCACGAACTGATTCTATTGCTAGAAAGGAACTCTTATTTGCTATTTCCTAGAATTTTACCTTCAAGGAATGTTAAAAGTTGACTTGTTGACCTAGATGGATAGGTGGACCATAGAAATAGTTGCATCAGAGGGCTTTTATATAAAATAATACACTTAAAATAATAGCGTTTTATTGTAAATATTACAAACTTTTCCTCCTTTACTTGTAAGCACACACATTTTATGAAACCTTTTACTGATATTGTCTTACATAGTTATTATATAAAAGTGTACATTCGTCAAAGCACAATTACAGGTGGTTTGTGTATGAAAGAAACAAGTTGTTTCATTTTGGGTAAAGATGGTTGCTCTTCAATTTCTATAACTGACTGTCTCAACAGTTTTCGAATGTAATCGGCTTTTTCTCGCCCTTTAACGTACACATGATCTGTTACCGATATTAGTTCACGAAGTATATGTGGAAAGAGATGTGTAGAGGTATATCCAGATCCCCATTTGATGTAGTGATGATTATTGATTAACCAGATGGCTTGTCGTTGAAATTCTACATCTAAGAGGTGCCAAGGAAATGGTGGTTTGAACACAAATGGGCAGCTTGATTTCCATTGTATATTGCTAGCTCTTTGGTGTAAATACATGTTTTGCCGTTTTGAATCCCTGTACATCAACTATTACAATCATTGTCTCTGTAGCGTGACCCGCAAAACATATGCACAATTTCAGAATTTAAACCGCACATAACTTTAACTAAAATCTAATTGCTCTTCACAGCACTTTAGGTTTACCGTAAAATTATTCATCCTTATATAGATGTACCAGTTGCATTCGGGGTTAAAATATGGATCGGACAGGATTGGGACCTTGAAAATTATTTCTCTGAATTGTAATATGGCGTGACCTTGTCTATTTTAGTAATTATAACTCGACCAGAACAATGGATCGCCTTTGTTATAAAGTGTGACCTTGAAATGTTGTAAGTATAGACATTGAAGCGTCGGCTTAAACAATGAATCGTCTTTTGTTCTTTAAAATTGATTTCTCAGAATTGAGGTGTATTTTATAACTCGGTCGGAACAATGAATCGTCTTTGTTATTTTCTCAGAGGTGTGCCCTTGAATTCTCGAATTAACTTTGAAATTTACATAACTGTACAATTAAAAGACTTTAATTTGTGTTTTGCATATAAGTTTAAGAGATGTAGGTTTGTAATGAGTCACGGATAATGTCTCAAAGTAAAAGGATCACAGATCCTGATATGAAGGCTTTAAGGAAAGCGAATGTATGGCTAGTAACATTATAATGAAGCGATGACCTATTAGGAAAGATGATGATGTCTTGTGGACCACATTAAACGACAATCAGTTGAAGGAAATTGAATGTGAAAACAAATAATAAATAAAATAGATATGATCCAGCAAAGGTATTATAAAATGTTAAGTACATCAAATTTGCCATAATACTTAAATCGATCTTTTATCTGTATATATAGATGAATATTGTGGTTAATAAAGTTTTATAAAAAATATTTTACTTGTTAGATGACCTAATCAGTCTGAATAATGCATCGTCTTTGTTCTCAGAATTTTAGAAGCTATGACTCAGCCAAAACAATGAATCGCCTTTGTTATCAGAGGTGTGGCCTTATAAGCATAGACTTTGAAGCGTTTCTTGATTTCCCAGAATTGAGATGTATTTAGATAACAATCTATTTTTTAGAATAACGGAATAATGGATCGTCTTTGTTCTCTCATGTGACCTTGAAAATTATAAACATAGACTTTGAAGCGTTGACAATACATCGTCTTTGTTCACGATTTCTTAGAATCGAAGGGTATTTAGATAACAATCTATTTTATAACTCGACCAGAACAATGAATCATTTGCATAGACTTTGAACAATGGACCCCTTTGTTCTTGATTTCCTAGAATTGAGGCGGGTGGTGGCTGGATAACAATCTATTTTTAGGAATCAGAACGCTTATGTCTCTCGTGTAACCTTGGGGAAAACGGTTACCTGTGTTAGAAACAGCCATCTGTTTTGGAAAACGGACCTCTGTTTTGGAAATCGACCCCTGTTTTAGGAAACGTCTACCTGTTTAGACCACTTGAGGGCACTGGGAAGGCGTGACATTGCTATTGTAATAAGTCTCGAACAATGTCTCAAAGTAGATCCTGATATGAAGACTTTTAAGGGAAGCTGAATGTATGGCTAGTATACAATATAATGAACCTATTAGGAAAGATGATGTGGTCCACATTAAACGAGAATCAGTTGAAGGAAATTGAATGTGAAAAACAAATAGTAAATAGATATGCTCCAGCAGAGGTATTACAAAAGTGACTATATCCCATAATACTTAAATCTGTATATTGTGGTAGTCTTATAAAAAATATTTTACTTGTTAGATGACCTAATCAGTCTGAACAATGCATCGTCTTTGTTCTTGATTTCCTAGAATTGAAGTGTATTTAACAATCTATTTTCAACCTGAACAATGGAATGTCTTTGTTCTCTCGTATGACCTTGAAAATTGTAAGCATAGACTTTGAAGCGTCGTCTTTGTTTTTGATTTCCTGGAATTGAGATGTGGAATCTCGACCTGAACAATAGACCGCCTTTTTCAAACTTGAAACAGCTATCTGTTTTGAAACGGACCCTGTTTTAGAAACGGCTACCTGTTTACAGGAAATGGCTACCTGTTTTAGGAAACGGTACCTGTTTTAGAAACGGCTACCTGTTTTTGAAACGGCTACCTGTTTAGAAACAGTCACCTGTTTAGAGGGCGTGGCATTGAAACATGCACCTCAGGGCTCTTGATTTCTAGAATTGAGATGAATGGATCGTCTTTGCAGAGGTGTGACCTTATAAGCATAAACTTTAAAGCCCTGACAATGGATTGCCTTTGTTCTTGAAAGAGATGTATTTAGATAACAATCTATTTTATAAATCAACCAGAACAATGAATCGTCTTTATTCATTTACCTTGAAAATTATAAGCACAGACTTATTTCTAGAATTGAGATAACAATTTATTTTTATAACTCGACCAGAAGAATGTTCTTTACCTTGAAAATTGTAAGCATAGACTTTGAAGCGTTGATAATACATGCCCTTCATTCTTGATTTCCTAGAATTGAGATAACAATTTATTTTATAACTCGACCAGAAGAATGAATCGCTTTTATTCTTTTACCTTGAAAATTGTAAGCATAGACTTTGAACCGTTGAACAATGCATCGTCTTTGTTCATGATTTCCTAGAATTTCAGAATGACTCATTCATAACAATAGATCGTCTTTGTTCTCTCATGTAACCTTGTAAGCATAGACTTTGAACGTCGGCTAGAACAATGAGCCCTCTTTGTTCTTGATTTCTCAGAATTGAGATGTAGATAACAATCTATTTTTATATCTGAACAATAGATCGTCTTTGTTCTCTCAGTGGCCTTGAAAATTGTAAGCATAGACTTTGAAGCGTTGGTTAGACAATGGATCGCCTTTATTCTTGATTTCTCAGAATTGAAGTGTATTTAGATAACAATCTATTTTATAACTCATCCAAAACAATGGATCGTCTTTGTTCTCCATGTGACCTTGTAAACGTAAACTTTGAAGCGTTGACAATAGACCGCCTTTGTTCTTGATTTCCTAGAATTGAGATAACAATCTATTTCTTATAACTCGACCAGAACATGAATCGCTTTGTTCATTTACCTTGAAAATTGTAAACATAGACTTTGAACAATGCATCGTCTTTGTTATTGATTTCCTAGAATTTTAGAAGCTACGACGAGCCAAAACAATGAATCACCTTTGTTATCAGAGGTGTGACCTTAAAGCATAGACTTTGAACAATGGGCCCCTTTTGATTTCCTGAATTGAGATGTGGTCGTATGAAACGGTTGAAACAGCTATCTGTTTTGAAACGGACTGTTTTAGGAAACGGCTACCTGTTTTTAGGAAACGGCTACCTGTTTATAGGAAACGGCTACCTGTTTTTAGGAAACGGCTACCTGTTTTTAGGAAACGGCTACCTGTTTAGGGGAACGGCCACCTGTTTAGAGGGCGTGGCTTTGAAACATGCACCTCAGGGCTCTTGATTTCCTAGAATTGAGATAACAATCTATTTTTAAAATAACTGACCAATGGATCGTCTTTGTTATCAGAGGTGTGACCTTATAAGCACTAACTTTAAATCGTTGACAATGGATTGCCTTTGTTCTTGAAAGAGATCTCTTTAGATAACAATCTATTTTTATAAATCAACCAGAACAATGAATGTCTTTATTCATTTAACCTTGAAAATTATAAGCATAGACTTTGAACAATACATCGTCTTTGTTCATGATTTCTCAGAATTGAGATAACAATTTATTTTTATAACTCGACCAGAAGAATGAATCGCTTTTGTTCTTTACCTTGAAAATTGTAAGCATAGACTTTGAAGCGTTGACAATGGATCGCCTTTATTCTTGATTTCCTAGAATTGAGATAACAATTTATTTTTAAAATAACGGAACAATGGATCGTCTTTGTTATCAGAGTGTGACCTTGAAACATAAACTTTAAATCATTGACAATGGATCGCCTTTGTTCTTGAAAGATATTTAGATAACAATCTATTTTATAAATCAACCAGAACAATGAATCGTCTTTGTTCATTTCTCATGTAACCTTTGAAAATTATAAGCATAGACTTTGAACCGTCGACAATGCATCGCCTTTGTTATTGATTTCCTAGAATCGAGATAACAATCTATTTTAGAATAACGGAACAATAGATAGTCTTTGTTCTTTCAGTGGCCTTGAAAGCATAGACTTTGAACAATGCATCGTCTTTGTTATTGATTTCTAGAATTTCAGCCAAAACAATAGATCGTCTTTGTTCATTGACCTTGAAAGCATAGACTTTAAACAATGGACCCCTTTGTTTCTCAGAATAGGGCGTGGCCTCGAAACCTGCATAGACTTGTCTGAGACCGAGGGCAATGACCTTCAGGACAATCAACAGTCTACTAACTTTTCTAGTGACCTTGAAGGACTCGTGCAAGCATGACCTTGAAGAGGTGGGGTTACCTACCACGTGGCCCGAGGTGACCTTGAAGATGATGACCTTGATAAACCGTGTACGTAGGCAATGTGATGACCTTGAGCAGAAAACACTCGTAGAAAAAGTATAGTAGAAAAGTGGGACAGGATCGGCCTAGCTATACTACTACAAACTAAGATTTGGGATGTGCAGGGTGGCTTCATGCCAGGGAGAGGATCAGATGGTTGCTTTACAGCAGGTGATCGAAAAGTGTTTAAGGGTAAAAAGAAAGCTGTACTGTGCGTTTGTAGATCTGGAGAAAGCAACCGACAGAGTGAATAGGGAGAAGCTGTGGGAAATATTAAATGAACATGGCGTAAATAAAGGTCTAATAAATGGAATAAGGGCAGTATACAACGGTAGTCGTGCATGTGTGAGGGTGAGAGGAGGTGTGAGTGAATAGTTTCATATTGAGCAAGTAGTGCGACAACGCTGTGTGATATCAGCGTGGTTGTTCAATGTATACATGGATAAATGTGTTAGACAAGCATGTACTGATACAAATGGTGTAATGGTTGGAGACGTAAATGTACGACTTCTTTTGTATGCAGATGACACAATCTTATTAAGTCACAGTGCGGATGGGCTACAAACCGCTCTGAGGAAGTTTGATACAGTCTGTGAGAGCATGAACCGAAAAGTAAACGTGAACAAAACGAAGATTGTGGTGTTCAATCGGGAAGGTGGAAAAGAGAGTAGAGTATTTATTCTGCAAGATGAAATTGTGGACCAAGTGGATGAGCTGGTATATCTGAGTAGAATGTTTACTGCAGATGGTACAGTGGTGAGCGAGATTGGACGAAGGATCAATGCTAGAAGGAAAGTGATTGGAAGTATATGGACGATAATAAGAAACGAAAGCATGAGCCTAGCTGCGAAACGAGCAATCTATAATGGCGTGTTTGTCCGGCCAGTACTGCGAGACATGGGTATGTCAAAAAAAAGAACGAAAGAAAATTAAATGCCGTAGGTATGAGATAGATATAAAAGTAGTACATTACGTTGGTTTGGCCACATTAAGAGAATGAACACCGCAAGATTAACGAAGCAAATATATATGGGTGCGGTTAGAGGAAAGGCTGGGCCTGGTAGGCCGAATGTAGTAGAATGTAAGATAAAGGAAAGAAAGATAATGAGTTTTAAAAATAAAGGGGCATGTCAGAGACAATGTATGAATCTTGCGGAAGCTAGGAAGGTATGCGGAGATAGGAAAGCATGGAGAAAGATAGTGAAGGTTAAGTTAAGTTAAGTTAAATTTGCGTGAGATGTATGTGACTGTAATACCGAAGTGGTTGGGTGTGCCCACGATTTTTTCAACTATTATTGATTGAATATCTCAGGTAAATTATTATACATTTAAAACGGAAACACTAAATTTAAAATTAACTTAACATGTAATTAATTAGGTCCGTCTTGGTCGTGCATATTGTCCAATTAGACTTTTAAGCCGTATAATATTGTCAGCACACGGTGTTATTTTACTCGTTGTAATGACTGTGGGAGAGAATTCCGGCCTCAAGTACAATGAAATATACACTTAAACCTCCAGGCTTCTTTATACAACTACAATTATTACATTGTACAACTAATAAAAATATTCCAATATATGTACCCTGATGCCCGTAGCATGTGAAAGTTGTTTTAATCTTTGTGAAGTTTGATTAAGAAGTTCTGTGAAACTCCGTGGTAGCAAGAAATATAAAGTTAAAATTCCACGTCTACCAGAGACAGATATTGCTTTGTAATAAGTAGTATTATGTAAGTAGTATAGCTATGCCGATCCTAACTCACCGTGCACGTACGCGTTCCCCGTTTCAAGGTCGGTAACATTGCCTATTTCAAGGTAGCTGAAGGCCACAGGTGTGTAACTCTCTTCAAGGTTATGTGCCTGCCTCTTCGAGGTCCCCTTCAAGGTCAGTCCTGAAGGTCCTCGGTCTCAAGTCTACATGTTTCAAGGCCACGCCCTATTCAAATCAAGAAGGGGCCCATTGTTCAAAGTCTATGCTTTCAAGGCCACATGAAAGAACAAAGACTATCTATTGTTCAGTTAGAAATAGATTGTTATCTCAATTCTAGGAAATCAAAAGGCGATGCATTGTTCAAAGTCTATGTTTACAATTTTCAAGGTGAAAGAACAAAAGCGATTCATTCTTCTGGTCGAGTTATAAAAATAAATTGTTATCTCAATTCTAGGAAATCAATAACAAAGGGGCCCATTGTTCAAAGTCTATGCTTTCAAGGTCACATGAGAAATGAATAAAGACGATTCATTCTTCTGGTAGAAATAAATTATTATCTCAATTCTGAGAAATCATGAACAAAGACGATGTATTGTACAAAGTCTATGCTTATAATTTTCAAGGTAAATGAACAAAGACGATTCATTGTTCAGTTAGAAATAGATTGTTATCTAAATACATCTCTTTCAAGAACAAAGGCAATCCATTGTCAACGATTTAAAGTTTATGCTTATAAGGTCACACCTCTGATAACAAAGACGATCCATTCATCTCAATTCTAGAAATCAAGAGCCCTGAGGTGCATGTTTCAATACCACGCCCCTCAAGTGCTCTAAACAGGTGGCCGTTCCCTAAACAGGTAGCCGTTTCCTCAAACAGGTAGCCGTTTCCTAAAACAGGTGGCCGTTTCTAAAACAGGTCCGTTTCAAAACAGATAGCTGTTTCAACCGTTTCCATACGAGAAGGCGATCTATTGTTCAGGTCGAGTTAATACATCTCAATTCTAGGAAATCAAGAACAAAGACGATGCATTGTCAACGGTTCAAAGTCTATGCTTATAATTTTCAAAGGTTACATGAGAAATGAACAAAGACGATTCGTTGTTCAGGTCGAGCTATAAAAATAGAATCCACATCTCAATTCCAGGAAATCAATAACAAAGGCGATGCATTGTCAACGCTTCAAAGTCTATGTTTATAAGACCACACCTCTGATAACAAAGACGATCTATTGTTTTGGCTGAGTCATAGCTTCTAAATTCTAGGAAATCAATAACAAAGACGATGCATTGTTCAAAGTCTATGTTTACAATTTTCAAGGCCACATGAGAACAAAGCGATTCATTGTTCTGGTTGAGTTATAAAATAGATTGTTATCTCAATTCTAGGAAATCAAGAACAAAGGCGGTCTATTGTCAACGCTTCAAAGTTTACGTTTACAAGGTCACATGAGAGAACAAAGACGATCTATTGTTTTATGAGTTATAAAAATAGATTGTTATCTAAATACACTTCGATTCTGAGAAATCAAGAATAAAGGCGATCCATTGTCAACGATTTAAAGTTTATGCTTACAAGGTCACACCTCTGATAACAAAGACGATCCATTGTTCAGTTAGAAATAAATTGTTATCTCAATTCCAGGAAATCAAAAAGGGGTCCCATTGTTCAAAGTCTATGCTTACAATTTTCAAGGTAAAAGAACAAAAGTGATTCATTCTTCTAGTCGAGTTATAAAAATAAATTGTAATCTCAATTCTAGGAAATCAAGAAAAAAGACGACGCTTCAAAGTCTATGCTTACAATTTTCAAGGTTACATGAGAGAACAAAGACGATCTATTGTTAGGGATGAGTCATAGCTTCTAAAATTCTGAGAAATCAAGAACAAAGACGATCCATTGTCAACGCTTCAAAGTCTATGCTTACAATTTTCAAGGTAAAAGAACAAAGACGATTCCATTGTTGAGTCATAGCTTTGAATTTAGGAAATCAAGATCCGAACTTATCCGACCTTACCCGATCTTATCTCTATATAAGTAGATAAAGAACAGTCCACGTCAGTCGATACATTACAATCGTCACAACAACAAATTACCTAAAGTAAAAAGCAACTATTAATCACCAGTGTGTATCATATTTTTACAATCCTAACTAAAAGTTTTATTGTAAACCGAAGAGCAATTTGTTAAACGTAAAGAGTACTCACCAATTTGTGCATCATATTTTTACAATCGTGACTAGAACCGTTGTGAAGAAATTTGTTAAAAGTTCATTGTTACGTGTGCCATATTGCTAGCTATGAGTATGCCAAGTAGTAGTGAGATGGTTAATTTAACAAAGCGCATTGTTCCTTATTGAAGACAAAAAGGAATTTGCCAGGCACATCCGTATAGTTAACACCAATATCAAGCTATTGCAAGATATAATTAAACATAAAATTTATTATGAGACCAATGAAAGCTTGCTTAAGCTTGAGAGCAATTTAGCATTGCTCAAGTGCTATCTGGTTAGATTGAGAGGTTAAAGAACGCTTCAGAGAAGGTTGGTAGTGGAATTGTCAATAAAAAGGTATGCATAAATTACGTTGGTACCCCTAGACTCATGTTTTAATGGTAGGCTGCTTACAGGAATTATAATCAATATGTCAAACATTAAGGACCCTTTGATTTTTTTACTAAACAATATAATAGTTTTGCAAAGGTGAAATTAATGTTAAGGCAATCTATGCTAAAGGTAAATGTGGTCTTAGGCTGCAATTTCATGCAACCCCAAAATCATAATATTGAGTTGAAGACTTTGCCACAAAAATTGCGTTATTGATATTTCAACCAATATACGTTCTGGTACAATGAAAACGTGTATGATAAGTTACGGATAAAATTAGAGGAGTTTTCCGAAAGGGATTCCGGTTGGGCAGTACATGAAGTCTTACATTTAAAAGTAAATATTAATAGCTGTCCCATTTAGAGGCGGTTTCAACCTATGTTAAAGTTCCTCGCTTCATAGCAGAAAGCGTGTGTTTTAATGTTAAAAATAACGATGAGTTTTGCTTCCTGTGGGCCGTTGTTTCGCATTATATCCCCGGGCAATAAGAAAGGGTTCAAAGTTATCCTCATTTTAGAGATGTTTTGAAGATTCAATTCACTTCCCATTCAGCTGGATGATGTAAAAAATTTGAGAAACTAAACAACCTCGCAATTAATTTGTACTGCATAAATGGTAAAAAGTTTCCTTTGTATTGAGTAATCAGCAAAGCGATAAAGAACCCATAAATCTTTTAATACTTTCGGGGATGACACTGTAACCATTTCACATGGATTAAAAATATGTCAGCTTTATTTTCAAAACAGATATCAAAACATGGATAAGAACGTAATTTGTAACCGATGTTTGAATCATTTTTTCTGATGTAGCTTTAGAAAACATTTAACATATTGCATCAACTTAATCAATGCTCTACTAGGCTGCCTACCGAAGCGGAAATGAATTTACAGTTCAAAAATTTCGCATTCCAAGAAAAGGTGCCATTTGTCATTTATGCCGATTTAGAAAGTATTTTAGAGAAGTGTGCAAATGGTATCGAAGGTAATACTTTTTCACTCCAAACACACCCTTTCAGCATTGCCTACTATTTGAAGTGTTCATATGATGATTCTTTATCTCGATTTAGTCTTTATAGAGGAAAGGATTGCATTCAATGGTTTGTTAACGAGCTTCAAATATTGCACATTGGGCTACGAAATAATCAATCAAATTATTCCAATGGGTACTTTAAGTCTCAGTCAGGTTGAGCAATTTGAAAGCCCACGATTTGTCACATTTGTCGGAAACCATTTACTTTCTGATATAAAAGTTAGAGACCATAATCATCTTACGGGAGCATTTCGGGGGCAGCGCACCAGGCTGTAACCTAAACTATACAGACTCCCACATTCTGCCAGTTGTGTTCCATAATTTATCGGTTATGATTCTCATTTCATCATTAGAGAATTGGCTAGTGTTCCCGGTTTGATTTCACTCTACCCATAAACAAAGAAAGATATATCTCTTTTACGAAGGTAATGGAAGGACCAAAATTAAGTTTAGATTTATTGATTCTTTTGATTTATGGAGTAGTATTGAAAAGTTGTCAGACTATTTGGAGGATAGTAAAAAATTATTTCACGCTAGTTGCAACAATGAGAGGAATTTTCTCTAGTAGTTCGCAAAGGTGTGTTTCCTTATGAGTATATTGATACGTGGGATAAATTGAATGAGACCACGCTCCCTCCTAAAGAAGCATTTTTCAGTCATCTTAATAATGAGGGAATCAGTGATGAGAGTTTTGCGCATGCGTTAACGTTTGGAACAAATTTAGATTAAATCGTTAGGGAGTACTGATTTGTATCTAAAACAGACGTTCTACTTTTAGCAGATATTTTCGAAAACTTTAGGCAAACTTGTTTAAGTACTTACGACTTGATCCTCTACACTATTATACAGCTCCCGGTTTAGCATTCGATGCTATGCTTAAAATTACACAAGTAAAGTTAGAATTATTTACAGACATTGATATGTAATGTTTATTGAAAGAGGGATTAGAGGGGTGTAGCTCAATGTTCAAATCGGTAGCTAAAGCTAACAATAAGTACATGGGGAAAAATTTGATCCCACCTCCGAAAGTGTGTATTTAATGTACTACGACGTGAATAATTTATATGGAGCCGCCATGTCAGAATTTCTACCATTTGGCGATTTTTCTTTTGTTGATGAAGCTAATTTTGAAAGTTTAGATTTAATAAACCATCCTGATGATTCGGAAATTGGTTATATAGGAGTGTGATTTAGACTATCCTATAGAATTACATGAGAGTCACAGTGATCTACCGCTGGCACCCGAACATATGGTTCCACCCCGCCTGATTCCAAAATGAAAAATTACTGCTTTGTATCCAAAACGTTTTGTAATTCATTACAGAAATTTAAAAGTATATTTAAAATATGGATTGAAGTTGGTAAAAGTACACCGTATATTACGTTTTAAACAGTCCCCTGGTTAAAAAATATATAGATTTAAATACAGCCATGCGTCAGCAATCTCAAAATGAATTCGAAAAATTTCTATAAATTAATGATTAATAGTGTTTTCGGGAAACTGATGGAAAATGTAGTAAGCATAAACATACGGCTAGTAACGAAATGGGAGGGTCGCTATGGTGCTCGTGCTTACATATCAAAACCAAATTTTCATAGTTGTACAATATTTGACAATGATATGCTTATCATTGAAATGAATAAGCTTGAAGTATATTTCAATAAACCTATATATGCAGGATTCAGTGTTTTAGACGTTTCAAAACTTTTTATATAATTTTCATTACGGTTAACCTACCCAAGTTCCATAATAGTGCTAAGTTCTTGTACACGGATACGGATAGTCTCATATACGCCTTTTCAGTTCCCGATATCTATGACTATTAAAGAGGACATTGATAAATTCGATGCATCTGATTATAATCCTGTCAATATCTATGGATCACCTTAGTAAAAGGTCTCCGGCTTAATAAAAGACGAAAATCATGGCAAAATTATGTTTGAATTTGTAGGACTTCGTGCAAAAATGTATGCTTACGCGGTTGATGAAAAGGTTGTAAAAAATCAAAGGGTTCTACCCGCAAGCGTGAGGCAGATCACTTTAAATTAAAACAGGTTTTATTTGATGGTGGCGTAATAAGGCGCTATCAACACCTCATAAGATCAAAGAAACATGATGTGTTTACCATTAAACAAAATAAAGTCATACTCAATCCTTATGATGATAAACGCTTAGTAAATTTTGATTTCACTGAATAACCCTTCAACTTTCAGTAAACAATGAGCAGTCTTCAGGACAGCTTGCAGGAAGAGCTGCAATGCAGTAGTGATAAAATCTACAAAAAGTACCTGAAGCGTTCTTTGACCTCTCCTGAAAACTATACATTTATATTGAATATATTGCAAAATATTGTTATTCCCGATGAGTGTTTTAACTGGTGTGCTATAAACTCAAAGTGTGCAAATGCAGTAATTATTAAGACATTATTTGATAGAAAAATTAGCTTAGACAATACCATTAAAAGTTTTACGAACTTGTGTACGATAAAGGTTCGTTAACCTCTAATGATGTAAATAGGATTTTAGATGGCATGAATTTACTTGGTGACATACCCTTAAAATGTACATATAAAGTTATTATGGGTGATTCATTGTGTACAAATGCTAGCGTACAAAATATTGTTTATAAAGACACTTCCTCTATTATAAGTGAATGTATCGAGACAGCAGCATATTATGCTAATTACAAGTGCCTCACTATTTTAATTGAAGTATTTTAGAACAAAACATTACATATAAGTTTCAACCGTGGAAAATGAGGAACACCACAAAATTTAAGCTGGATTTTGGAAAACATTGAGAAAGGTGATTCCTGCTTGGGATGGAGATTGGACCAGATTCGGGAATATGGCCGTCTAGTAATTTAAACGATTATAGAAATACTTTAGGTTTACTATATAAGATGATGTAATATTTAAATAAATACAATTATAATTTTTTATGTGGTTTTAATTCATCTAAAAGTTACAATGCCTACAGCTATATTATAAAACTAAATCGTCTTTATTGATCCATGATCTTTCATCCAATCCCCACCACTTTACGAATAACTTGTTATTCTTGGAGCGAAGCACTTTTTCCACAAGGTACACATCCGGATGCTTTGTTTTCTGTAATTCATGTTCATAAAAGCCTCCCAGTACAGGTGATCCTTTCATGTCCTCCAACATGTAGGTGTTGGGTTAGTAATGCAAACTTTCACAATCTTGAATAGTTCACTTGACCAATTGGGGTGTATCCTTTAGCGAAAATACTTTTAAACTTACTGATTCGTACTATGTCACCCACACAATAACGATTCCTATCAACTATTTTTATGTGAGTGTAAGCCTCTAGCTTTGTATGATTACCGACATCTTTGGGCTTCATTCCTTAGTTCTATGCTTACGATTGTTATAATCCATCGTTACGGTGTCAATTGTATCAATCCATTTATATTTACCCTGTAGGCTGAATGACTTGTATAGGGCAGACTTAACGGTCCTGATCACTCGTTCCGCAATTGCTGCCTTTTTTGTACTATAGGTGGAGTAATGGTTGACTCCATAACGCTGCATTAGTTTAGTGAAATGGTCATTGTAGAATTCTTTTCCTGCATCTGTCTGCAAATTGGAAGGTTTCCGGCCCGTTTTGAAGATTGCCTGCATGGCCTTGGCAACTTCAAGCCCGTTTTGTTTTTAATCCTTTGGTCCACAAGTATTTCGAAAACAGTCAATAACTACTAAAATATACTTGTAGCCCTTATTTTGTTTGGCATATGTGTTAAATTCAGCCAAATCTGCTTGCCAGAGGTCATCATATCCCTTAATTATTGTGCGCCTTCGTTTAAAATTTTTTCTTGCGGTTTGTGCAATTCATTGACGAGTTGTAATTTGGACATGATCCACAATTTCTTTAAGTTGATGTAGTTTTTCCTCCAACACTAGATAAGCGTTAAAGTTCCTTTAACAGCTTTCTGAATTGCTTGCAGACAAAAATCAAGGTATCCTTTACTTATAGCATCACCATCTTCTTCCGGATCCGCCAACTGGGTCAAACGGTTTCCATCCAAATTCAACCTTGTCGATAAATAGTATTGCTTGGTGATGACATCTTGAGGATCTATGGGGTTGGCAACATTGCTGAGTCTCTTATTCTCGATATCGAATTGATTATCATCAATAAGTTGAAACTGAGGGGTTAATTTCTTAAATTGATACTGGGCATGTGACCGTCCAAATTTATCAAGAGGCATTTTAGTTATGATATGTCGACATCAATGCAGTCTGATTTATATTGTTCAGAAAACTAGTGTTTGGTCTTTCAATGTATCCATCTTCATACAATTCCTCTACAATTGATATTATATCATTTACGACACCGGTGTTTCCAGCCAATTTTTCTGCCCACAATACTTCTAGATCACGAATTAGTTCATGTACATCATTCCAATACTTATATTCAATCGGCCTGTTTGTTAATTCCTTAAAAACATAGCTCCACCTCCCTGAGTTGAAGGTGATGACAGCAAGGGTTTAATTATTTGTGTATACTTTTGCTGCGGCTTCCTCGAATCTGTCCACTTACATCATAATCTCGCCTTGCAACATTCGTAGCTGCTAAAATACGTTTATAATTCTTTCTATCCTTTGAATTTACTAGATTTAAATCGGGTTCATTCATAATAAGCAGATCATATAAACCTGGAGTCCCTTTATACGTGACACCATTAATGATCATATCCTTTCCTTTAATTGTGATGGGGTATTACCAATTGCCCATTTGTCTGTTTTGGTGTCGTAGTGGACTCCATAAGTGTGATCAATAGCACCTTCAAGATCCCTCATAATACGTTCAACATATATACGAGGTAATTCGTGGTACTGCTCGAGAAATTCTTCAGAGATGGGTTCATTACAGGAATCATCTGCGATACTAAGAGGTTCTTCTTCCTCGGTAGTAATCTCTCCTACGACAGATGTTTCTAGGAAAGGTGGTGTACGAGGAGGATTTATTTGAAACAACGGAAGCTTGAGCTAGGGGCTTGTCTTCGGTGCTAATGAGTGTGCTAGGGCTAGTAGTAGCATGTTTTCTTCGAAATATGAACAAAGGGAGTTTTTGGGTTTAACGGACTCCTTTGTTTTCTTATCAGGATGCATTTTATTCGCTATTTCAGTTAGGGGTTCTATTAGAGGTTTATAAGTACTTTCAAACGTTCTTTCATTATCAATGCGGGCAGTTTTAAGACTGTTGTATTTCTGCTGTATTATTTTACGAGCCTGAATAATTTTTCGCTTTAATATCATCTCCTTATTATCCATTGTAGCAAAAGGCTGTTAATACCTAAACGGATGTGTAACTACTAAACCACTGAAATCAGGCTAAGGTATTATATATTCATCAAACCTTTTCCTATAGCGACCATTATTGACTTCAGCATCCTTATTTATGACTATGAACCCAAACGGATCTATCCAGCACTTTGAACACATATCCAAACAATGTCATGCTTATGGTGGGCTTACATGATCCTCATACACATGTTTTAGGTTTAATTCATCTTGCTCAAATAATATAATTAGATTCGCATTGTCACGAATTAATTGCTTTGGAATTTTACTGTAAGTTTGACCAAATAGAAACAATCAATATCGTTATGTCTACCCATAGAAAAATATGCCCTTATGTTATTTTGCTTTTCACAGGCGATATCATCAAAGATAAAGATAGAATTTGCTTTTGCACAATTCGGTTCAATCACATCTTGATTATCGCTGAACGTAAAGTAACCTATATCCTTATCGGAAGTAGGATTTCCAAAAGTTTGTACTTGTTTGATTTAATGACTTGGAGTATACGTATACATGTTTAAATTTCAAACCGTTTTTCTCAGTAAGCAAACTAATCATTGCGTTTGTTTTGCCGCAGTTGAGGGGCCACATATAATGCCACGTATACTATTAGGAAGTAAATCCCATGTTTTGAAGTACCAGACTTTTCATCAAAGTCATGATTTTGAATTGGAAGTTTTGTTTCTGCCAACTACTTTCATCTTCGATGGATGAAATGAAACTAAACGAATAATAACAACATTTTTATTTATATAATACAGATTATAATTTTTCACTTCTCCGGTGAGTGGGTTGTACTGCAAATAGCATCGTGGAGAATAAGACCATAGGCAACGATTCCATTATCGAAAGGTGTTAGTGTTTCCATTTCCAATTTGATGTCTACTGTTGAGTTTTTAAGGATTCATTCTGTTTAGAACAGTCCATTACAAATACTGGACATGATTTGAATTCGGTGTAGTTGAATAACCATCTGTATTATCTTCATCATAGTAGTCACATCGGAAGTTCAAAAATTGCGATAGGCAGGTATGTATTGGTTAGCACTGAAGTTCAAATGCATTGCTTCATAGGATAATACTCGAATTCAGATGTACTTTAAGTTTCTGATGTTAATGTGATCAAAATTTCCGGCTCTTGCAGACTTTGTGTACCTTTTACCTTGTTGGAATGCAACAATTATCCAGCGCGGTTTTTCCAGTTGCGTTGACGTTTTTATTGGCCATATATCAGAGGTTGCTTGTTTTAAAGCAGGTAATTCATATAACTCCCATTGACGAAATGGAACAGTAACAATAGAATTCTTATTTATTCCTTCAAACAAGTTCAGTTTCGCGGCATCACTAAGGGTTAAGTGTGGTACTTTCCATTGAATTTTATTTAGGGTTATTTCCGCATCAACGTCACCATAGTAGCAGTTTGTATCGCTTCTAGATCGAATTAAAATCAACTCTTGACGCATATTCACGATCACTTGACGATAATCCTCCATTATTCCAAATATGTGGTTCAATGGTATGCATACTGTAAAGGATTTTTCGCCATTTCCCTCATTGAATTCTACTTGTAATGGTTCCTCATTCTTTGGTGACCACCCCAAATGGCTTAATGCTTTGCTCTTGCTTGTCGTATAAGAAATATATCCTTTAAGTGTAGATGTTATGCCGGGATTTCGGCAAACGTCCACTCTTTGACCGCCTAACTCATAACGAATCTCTTCGAAAAGGAAGTTGGGGAAATTATTGGTTGTTGCATGATTTTCCTTCATCTTCTTTCTTCAGCTTACCTTCTATGTACAGAAAACTATCATAAGTAGCTGTAATTAGATCCTGACTTTGAATTAAAATGCGTATTTCTTCGGAAGGTCCATACTTAGAAGAGCCATACGGAAGATAGGTGTGAATATCTGATTTAATTATAGCATCATCAAAATGTACGTTTTGAAAGATGTTTAATGATTCGGTCATTGTGTAGATGCAATGAGGGTTGATGAGTAATTAAAGATTTACTAAAGGGATGATGTCTTTTATATAAATTTCTTCTCAAACTTTTAAAATTAATTGTTATTAATTATCCCTTTTACAGTTTGTTTACTTTATATTTTTCAAGAATGCACTATAAAAGCTTTCATTGTTATGCAAAGAAAATCCTTGTTCACATTAAATATTGCATTTTTAAATTACATACTTTTGAATGCAAACCTATTTTATAGCGAAACCTTTTCATTTTCATTAATTATTATATTACTAATTATGCGATGTAGTTTTGCAAGTTTTAAAGTTATTAAAATAATTTTTAAGAATGCAGGTGTGTGTGTGTGTGTGTGTTTTTATACAAAGAAAGTCTTTATTAGCTTGAATTTTTTTTTATACATTCCTACAAATTTTTAAGAATGCAAATGCTATTATTAACAAAGAAAACCCATTGTTCAATAAAACATTGCATATTTTAGATGAATACATTCAGAGTGATACAATAATTTCAGGTTGCGATGTGTGTGTGAGCAGACATATCATTGTGTAAAAGAGATAGACATTAAAGTAAACTTCATTCAAGGTCTCTACACATAACAAATTTAATATTTCTTAGAGATACATTAATTCTATTAAAATGTACGCTTTGAAACACGTTTAATGGTTTGCTCACTCAGAACTTTCAATCCAATTGATGTTAAAAGTATTTCTCTGCAGATGTTAACTGCAATGAGGGTTGATTGGGTCTTTTGTATGGAATTGTCCTGTGATTAATTCGCAGACCCATGTTCTTTTAGTTCTAAGCGTACGGTGAATGGTTCACTTTCACCAAAGTCTATTAACTCACCCTTTTGATTTGTCAATTTGATTGTTATATTACTGATTATGTCTGTGTTTATTTCTAAATATTGTGTGTTGGTTGGAACTTTATCCAAACGATAGCCTGAGGGACGGAAACGTCAATTTCGTATATTACCTTTGCAGGTTTACCGTTTCGATAAGATCCCTTTATAATGTTGCACTCCACATGCAGATTAGTTGTTTAATTATTTGGATGTCTAACGCAGATGTGTGGAGAACGTTCGCTTTTAGTATTCTAGGCTCAAACCCGAGCATGCGGCCAATGCTACTCTTTTAGTAAAATCGATCTCAAATGAACTGTTTATCTCACACTTAAGCGTATTGTTGTTTGCCCTAATGAAAAATTTTTCTGTGGGTATCTTTGATTTCAAGTAAGCACTAATTTCATCTAACTCATAGGCACCGTGTGGAATATTAATCACTCGCAAATGAGATGAATTTGTTCTAAAATAAAATCTATCGTTGCCCGTATAAATGTTTCTAATGCTGTTGCAACCGTAAAATCCCACCAATCCAACAACGTATTTCTTCCCAAATCTAGCTCTATCGGTGGGTAGAAGTTGCAGCTAGCTATGTTACCAACACCTTCTAAACTGAATGTTATTGACATAACTGAGAAAATTTAAGGTTATGTTGATTATTTATATAGAAATTGTAGGCATAGGTGCCCGCAAATAATGCTATTAAATTCCTGATCTTGATTGTAATTATAATAAATTTTACATCCCCGAAAGTAGTTAATCGCTTCAACTGGTGGTCGAAGATTACCGAAACTATCTAATACCATACCTTTTCACCACGCTTTTGTAGCAAACCCAATGTTACCCGGTCCACTCTGACTATCTAAGTTGATGATTCCAGATTCATTTTTCTGTGGTAATTTAGGCATATCTCTCATAAAAATACCCTAAAGTATGGTACACCTTTTGTGTATTTCTTTAAATCAATATCTGTTAACGCTCTTTCGGGTAATCTACTCAGTTTTTGGAAACGGTTTTAAGTATAATGCACCACCAGATTTGTATGGTTTTAGATAGAATGCGCCACCAGCGATCGATTCCATCATACGATTATGGCGCGATGTCTCCTCTTGCAATTTTTGGCATTTTTGCATCATTGACTGCTTTGGCAATTCCTGATGCACCGCCAGCTAAAGCACCGATTGCTGATAATCCTGCGAATAACGGAATAAGAAATGGCAAAACACCTCCTTGTTTAGGTAAGGGAATTACTCTAGGAACTTTAATGTTTTCTTTCCCCAACCTTTTTACTACACGTTTTGCCGTTGACAGTGCTGACTTTATTGTGTCGGTGAAATCTCCGTTAGCCTTCATTTCTTTAGCTATTGTTTTCCGTACATGCAATAAACTTTCACCATTCTTCTTCTTTTGGACCGACACCCCATCCCAAATTTTCTTTTGCCTTCATAGTGGTACCGACTGCTAAAGCTGCAGCTCGTTCACCTAATGTTGCGTCTCGATTTAAAGCGTTCCCAAGCTTTTTCTTCTAAAATTTTATCTGCTCTATGTCGACTTTCTAAATCTTGGTAGTCTCTATAACTGATATCATGCAGTTTGCACTGCGCATCTAATTGATTAATACCGGGGTCACCGCGTGCTAGTCGTTTCTCTAATTTTGTACCGGGACCACAATACTGGTAACCGGGTAAATGCAATTCCACCGGAAGTTTATTAATTAGTGTATTCACTAAACCACCTGCACTCTTCCGCTTCTTACCTATCATTGTTCACCTTGGGGGATAGGGTAGGGTATTTATACCTAAAATCGTGTAAAAACTTTATTTTTAGTAAATGCTATACATTAGATAAGCAGGGCGATAGTACAATATTTCCATTAAACATACAGTGTTATGTGAATTAATATTATACTTGGCATTTATAACATCATCAATGTCTTTATAAATGTCATCATCACCGAATTCCTTCTCACGAAAACGACGGTAGTCAACCACTTGTCGTATGAATTTTCATAGAAACACACCAGATTGTAAGATTCAAGAAATTCCAATCTATAGCTTATTATATCCTTCAAATCGAATAGTTCCTTCTATGTTATGGGCATTGAATGTACACGAACAACAGTTGTAGTTTTCTATCATAACAGTTTTCAAAATTCTCTCATATCCTTTAAGCAATTCCCAATTGTAATAAATACCGAGATTACTAGATAGAGATTCATAATCTTGCTCTGTATTATATCCTCCTCGTTTACATGTGACCAATCAATTTGGCTTTCAATTTCTTGGGATCGGAAAATTGTATTTCTACGTATGAATACCATCTTAAAAGTTCATTCCATTCCTTCACGTCTAATACCACGTTGTTGCCACATCTCATACGCACTACTGGTGCAAGGTTAAGGTGTACTGTATCCAATTTCAATATGCGTATCGTTCGATAGTTTATAGGAAGCACAATCGATTAAGTATTCATTAGCTGCCTGTTTATACACCTCAGCCCTATGTTGAAATGATGATGACCAGTCGGAATAACCTTCATCATTTTTGCTACTACTACTACTATCACTATTTTGACAGCATGAACAACAAAATGTTAAATTATTACTCATATTGTTATTACATGAGGTATCCAGGAGCGATTTTATTGCTTTTTTCATGACTTTACTTGTCCGCAACTGCACTACGACTAAACACTACGAAGTGAGCATGTTTACATATGGTTGTAGGAATGTTATATGATCCAGCAAAGGTATGTTAAGTACATCAAACTTCCCATAATATGTGGATTTACTTAAATCAATTTTTATCTTGTATTTGGTAGTCTTAAAAATATTTTACTTGTTAGATGACCTAATCAGTCTGAGCAATGCATCGTCTTTGTTCTCAGAATTTTAAAGCTACGACTCAACAATAGATCGTCTTTATTCTTTTACCTTGAAAATTGTAAGCATAAACTTTGAAGCGTCGTCTTTGTTCTTGATTTCCTAGAATTGAGATTACAATTTATTTTTATAACTCGACTAGAAGAATGAATCACTTTTGTTCTTTTACCTTGAAAATTGTCATAGACTTTGAACAATGGGACTTTTGATTTCCTGGAATTGAGATAACAATTTATTTCTAACTGAACAATGGATCGTCTTTGTTATCAGAGGTGTGACCTTTAAGCATAAACTTTAAATCGTTGACAATGGATCGCCTTTTTTTGATTTCTCAGAATCGAAGTATTTAGATAACAATCTATTTTATAACTCATAAAACAATAGATCGTCTTTGTTCTCTCATGTGACCTTGTAAACGTAAACTTTGAAGCGTTGACAATAGACCGCCTTTGTTCTTGATTTCCTAGAATTGAGATAACAATCTATTTCTTATAACTCAACCAGAACAATGAATCGCTTTGTTCTCATGTGGCCTTGAAAATTGTAAACATAGACTTTGAACAATGCATCGTCTTTGTTATTGATTTCCAGAATTTCAGAAGCTATGACTCAGCCAAAAACAATAGATCGTCTTTGTTATCAGAGGTGGTCTTATAAACATAGACTTTGAAGCGTTGACAATGCATCGCCTTTGTTATTGATTTCCTGAATTGAGATGTGGATTCTATTTTTAGCTCGACCTGAACAACGAATCGTCTTTGTTCATTTCTCATGTAACCTTGAAAATTATAAGCATAGACTTTGAACCGTTGACAATGCATCGTCTTTGTTCTTGATTTCCTAGAATTGAGATGTATTAACTCGACCTGAACAATAGATCGCTTCTTTATGAAACGGTTGCGAAACAGCTATCTGTTTTGGGAAACGGACCCCCTGTTTTAGGAAACGGCCACCTGTTTTTAGGAAACGGCTACCTGTTTGAGGAAACGGCTACCTGTTTAGGGGAACGGCCACCTGTTTAGAGCACTTGAGGGGGCGTGGTATTGAAACATGCACCTCAGGGCTCTTGATTTCCTAGAATTGAGATGAATGGATCGTCTTTGTTATCAGAGGTGTGACCTTATAAGCATAAACTTTAAATCGTTGACAATGGATTGCCTTTGTTCTTGAAAGAGATGTATTTAGATAACAATCTATTTCTAACTGAACAATGAATCGTCTTTGTTCATTTACCTTGAAAATTATAAGCATAGACTTTGTACAATACATCGTCTTTGTTCATGATTTCAGAATTGAGATAATAATTTATTTCTACCAGAAGAATGAATCGTCTTTATTCATTTCTCATGTGACCTTGAAAGCATAGACTTTGAACAATGGGCCCCCTTTTGATTTCCTAGAATTGAGATAACAATCTATTTTTTATAACTCGACCAGAAGAATGAATCGCTTTTGTTCTTTCACCTTGAAAATTGTAAACATAGACTTTGAACAATGCATCGCCTTTTTGATTTCCTAGAATTGAGATAACAATTTATTTCTAACTGAACAATAGATAGTCTTTCATGTGGCCTTGAAAGCATAGACTTTTAACAATGGACCCCTTCTTGATTTGAATAGGGCCTTGAAACATGTTAGACTTGAGACCGAGGACCTTCAGGACTGACCTTGAAGCGGGGACCTCGAAGAGGGCACATAACCTTGAAAGAGTTACACACCTGTGGCCTTAGCTATTGAAATAGGCAATGTTACCTTGAAACGGGGAACGCGTACGTGCACGGTGAGTTAGGATCGGCATAGCTATACTACTTATGTAAGGTTAAGCAGGACGTGTTGTCTAGTTGTGGGGGATTCGATGGTCGATAGTTTAGTAATGTAGTTCTTTCACAAATATAATAAGTAAGTAAAACAAAATTATTCTTTAACAAACTCAATTGTATTAAAACTTCATCAGTGGTCGACTGAGACGCTCTTTATATATATATATATATATATATATATATATATATATATATATATATATATGACACCATCAGGGTAACCTTGCGTTGCTTATCTGGTGAAAGTGAATATGAAAGCGTAATAAGTTCTGTGTAACCTAAAGTTCCTTTATCGTCATTATTCATTAGAATTTGCTTGGTTTTGAATACTCACTAAACTTTTATAGCAATAAAGCTTTGATTGAAGAACCTTATTTACTATAGGATGTATCAAACATATGTAGGGCTACTTGTCCCAATGTTTGTATTTGATATGACCTAAATGTTCTTTAAAACGAATTTTGATAGATCGTTTAGTTTTCCCTACATGTAGTTGTTCATAATTTTTACAATTAACCTTATAAATTCCTGACCTACACTGTTTATCCGCTTAATCTTTTGGATTACCTAAAACAGTTTGCAAACTATTATCTACTATTAGTAGTGGCTTTTTTCAAATTAATTTTGGACAACTTAGACCTTTTGTGCGTATGTACGTGTGAGCATGAGTGCGTGTTAATGTGTGCGTACGTGCGTGCGCTAGCCCGTACGTGTTTGTCCGATTGTGCGTGCGCCCGTCTGTCCGTCTGACCGTCTGTCCGTCTGTCCGTCTGTCCGTCTGTCCGTCTGTCCGTCTGTCCGTCTGTCCGTCTGTCCGTCTGTCCGTCTGTCCGTCTGCCGTCGTCCGTCTGTCCGTCTGTCCGTCTGTCCGTCTGTCCGTCTGTCCGTCTGTCCGTCTCGTCCGTCTGTCCGTCTGTCCGGTCTGTCCGTCTGTCCGTCTGTCCGTCGTCCGTCTCCGTCTGTCCGTCTGTCCGTTCGTCCGTCGTCCGTCTGTCCGTCTGTCCGTTCGTCTGTTCGTCCGTCTGTCCGTCTGTACTTCTGTATTCTGTCCGTCTGTTCTGTCCTCTTCCGTCTGTCGTCTGTTCTGTCCGTCTTGTCTGTTCGTCCGTCTGTCCGTCTGTCCGTTGTCCGTCTGTCCGTCTGTCCGTCTGTCGTCTGTCCGTCTTCGTCCGTTGTCCGTCTGTCCGTCTGTCCCGTCTGTCCGTCTGTCCGTCTGTCCGTCTGTCCGTCTGTCCGTCTGTCCGTCTGTCCGTCGTCGTCTGTCCGTCTGTCCGTAGTCCGTTGTCCGTCTGTGTTGTATGTCCGTCTGTCGTCCGTGTCCCTGTCCGTCTGTCCGTCTGCCCGTCTGTCCGTATGTCCGTCCGTCCGTATGTCCGCCCGTCCGTCCGTCCGTCCATCCGTCCGTCTGTCCCTCCGTCCGTCTGTCCCTCTTGTTATTGTTTTTGTTTTAACAATGCGGTTTTAAAGTAATTCTTGAAAGTGTTTTAAAATTTTCTTCGCGTGTAGTTTATTAGATCGTATATAAGTCAACATGACAGAAATTACCTATTTGTAAACTCAAATTAGTCGTATGAAGTAAATGACATCTAGTAACTTATCGATTTAGACGTTCCACTTAAGGTGTGTGTCTGCAAATTAGTTTTTCTTTCTCTTTATTTAATCGACTACATTACTTATTGTGAACAGCATTACGGCAATATATGTCTGCATTCATTTGCTTAAATGTCAGGTTTTAATTTTAAAATCTCTATTAAAATAATCTTTCTGCAATAAACTAATTAAAAACTCTCGAGAGAAGAAATGTCGTAACTTGGCATTTGTCTAAAACATTTAAATAATTTATGGATATAAATGGTTCTAGGGCGCGTAAACTGTTTTATAAAGGAGTATAGTTTTTATTACGATTCCTAATTATACTAGTTAAATAGCACATTCGTATATAAATTATAACTTTATTTAAACATTTAAAAATATTAAATCTAAACGGCATTTTATGGTTTCAATATTTGCACAAATATCCTTGTTTAATTCAGTAAGAAGTATCACGTTAATTTACCCGACAGTAGAAGTATAACATTAATGACGTGTTCAAGCAAGTAACCCTTTCAAGCCTAGTGCAAGCCTTCGTAGCCCAAAATTTAAAATTGCGATTAAACATGCTTCATGCACCCTTACGGTACTAATGGATCCGTCAAACCTACTTTTCTGAAAAGGGTTTTTTACACTTCATTTAACACCATCTGTCTAGAAGTTCTCACAATAATGTATTGATATAAAAATATTTTGAGCTAAATACTTTAAAGTAGTAAAATTTTATTTAAATTTGTTAAATACATATTTTCATTTACTATTATTCCTATTATTATTGCCTCTCATATTATGTAATACCATGTTATGTGCAAGAGATTAACAGGAAGATTATAGCCGAGAATTATAGTAAGAATTTACTGATACGCGTACAAAATAAATTTAATGTAGATGAACTTGAAACTTTATAGCTTTAAGTTTAGTATTAATCTAGAATGTATCTAGTAGCACACAACACAAACTTACATAAATTACAACAATTGATAGGAGTGCTAAATCTAAATTTTATAATGACTAATTAATTTTTGGGTTGTTTCTGTATACTAAAAAGAAACATTTGTGTGTGTATTCGAAATTACTAACATGCCGTAGATAAACTACATACTAAATATAGTGTATGTAGAGTTTATATTTGCTTTCACTAACATTTGTTGTTTATTTACTGTAATGGGGCAAACTTTAGAAATAAATGGTTGAAGGTGGATAATTAATACAGTATATTGTCGAGCAATTTAATAAACTTAGATATTCCTAATTTTAGAAAGAGGTAACATCTGACTACAAACAGTTATTTGCACAGTTTTAATTAATTATTGTTAATATAGATTTAGGTAGAAAGTCTATGGTCCAAAAGGTTAAAAGTATCGATAGTGTACCATTAATATATTTAGGAACATTTTGTAATTTTTTTATGATATACTGGCAGTATGTGTACTTTATTATGAAGTATAATTATAACAATAAGTATACTCTACTTTTGAGAGCTGCTAATTGTTTCACATTTGGAGTGAGTATGCATTGGCGTAAAAGCATCAACCAAAAGTAGTGCGCCATTTTGCTGAAAATTTCTCACAGTAACGTCACAGTTTCAATGCCACGTAGTACAGTGACGACATAACTTAAACTAAGTATTACAAAAAGCGTTTAGCCAATTATAAAGATGTACTTTATATACCAAAGTATTAAAGGGAATAGAAAGTAACGTCGCGCCGTCTTCTTGCTTTAAAATTTTATTTTTAATCAATTATCGTATTCGTTATATCAACATTTTTCCATTTAGTTGCAAATTTTCAATACCTGATTGATCAAAATCAATTGGTTTTTGGACAATATATCTGGAACCGGCATTTTAGGTTAATCCAAATTTTCAAATCTTTTAACACTTAGAAAGTCTCATAGCGGTTGAAATAAACGGAAATACGATGGTGCAACAATGGGCGAGTATGGTAGGTGAACCCACCCCAATGTATCAATTGCGGTCTTGCTTTATCCGGTTCCAGAATAACCTCTTTTATGTTAACAATTGCTCAATTAATGATTGATTTACTCGATCAAATTGTTCACAGTAAAGGTCTGGATTCACAATTTGTGCACCCCTCAGCATTACGAAATGAACGATTCCGCGAATACTCCACCAAATACACAAATGCGCCTTTTTGGGATGTAAACCTAGCTTAGCAGTACTTCGTGAGATTTTATTCGAAGAAAGCTACTGCTTTGGTATTTTGGATTATCATAAGGCACAACACAGTTGTCATTTCTAACGAACAAAAAACGCATCTATAGTGTGCCGATCAAGCAATCAGTTACACGTATTGGATCAATTAGCTTTTTTTTCTTCAGACTGATTATGCTGCTACTTACGCCCTTAACACATCATTGTCTAAAGTTGATACATTTATGAACGACTAATGCACTTGGATAAACATAGCAAATGTTTTTGGTAGCGACTGTGCGTTAATTACCCTTGTGAAATTCATGAAGCACAGAATTCCGGGCATGCACTTCTTCTGGTATTTGACACCCATTTCTCTCCAACCTTAAAACGCTTGTGTGAAGTACACAATGAGCTAAAAAATGATTATCAAACATTGAGATGCACAGAAACGACATTACCTTCCACCCTCCTTAGTACGTCGAAATAAAAATACATTATCCGGTTACTAGCATTTTATTTTAAAACTATAACTTAAATCACATTTTCCAGGGCTAGTGAAAATTCTCAGAATTGCAGTTGGTTGCTAGCGTTATATGTTATAATTATTATAACATATAAGGAGTTTTAAAAATAAAAGGATATGTCAGAGACAATGTATGAATCTTGCGGAAGATAGGGAGGTATGCGGAGATAGGAAAGCATGTAGAAAGATTGTGAATGAAAAATAAATCAGAGGCGGGGTTGTTGTGCCTACCTCGCAAGGGAATGGCATGAAGGTTAGGTTTTATGTTAAGTTATAACATAGAACATATTTTCCAACAACTAATTACTGAATGTTCAGCAGGATCACGGGACGGTGTCGTACTAGTTTTATTCATGCCTAAATGAAAAATGATTTGGCGAACGGTTGTATCTTTTGTGATATTCACGTTCAAGCGTGGATCGTTTAATCCTCAGCAAGGCCAATATTATCATCCGTTACTACTGTTATTACGCTTCTTGGTATGAAAAGCAACCAGTAACCATTGAGGACGTTGAAAGCCCGTACTGCTCTTCACCGGCCAAACCATTGGCGTTGAAGACTGTAAGAATGGGTATATGCATAAATCTCGAGCATGAAACGCAACTTGTATCGGCGAATGTTTATTAATCTTCGGGTAGATAACTTCATAGCATCATTTAGAATTACATACGGAACTTTCCAGATCACATTAATGGGTGTGGTCTGCCACATATACGTTAGGTGACAAGCCAAACATGCGTCCAATAGAATCCACCTGTATAAAGTCCACATTATGTATAGATTTTTCACACTTTAGAGTATTATTGTTTACTCTTCAAATAAAGTCGATCATGTTTTGCGGGTTAATTTTACGCTGCAGAAATCTGTTAATCTCCACAATTCCATATACACTACTTGAAATAGTAATCTCTTTATTCTCGCCAATTTGCGTAATATAGTAAAACGTGTTGTTATCCCCATGAATATTTCGTATGGAATTGCAACCGTAGAATCCCAACAATGCTAATCCATACTGTTAATTAGGATCAAGTTCGCACCACCGGCAAGAGCAGCTGCAGCTGGGAGACCCGCGAATGGGAGTATTAGGAATGGAAGGAAGCCGCCAGTTTTAGATGTTGGAATGATGTTAGGCACCTGCAGCTTCTTGTTTCCACCGGCAATCTTAAGGGCCTTCTTAGCATCCGATAGACTGACATCAATGAGTTTCTTCAGATTGTCATCTTTAATCAGACGTTTGACAGATTTTAGAAACGAGCATCTATTCCCTGTCTTCTTAGCACCCATACCAAACGTGGTTTTAACTTTCATGGTGTTCGCTACGGCAAAGGCGGTTGTTTTCTCACCAAAAATCAAATCTTTCGAGTGTACACGACTCCAAGTTTAATCTCGTAGTACCCTATCTGCTTGATGACGACTTGTTATGTCGTTAGAATTATGATAGGCGATATCGTGTTGTTCCAAGTTTCGTGTAGAGGATTTATATCGGGATCACCGCGAGCTAAACGTTTCTGTAGCTTGGATCCTGGTCTGCAATATCGATAACCCGGAATATGCAGTTCAACAGGTAATTTGTTTATTAAGGTGTTTAATACTCCTCTCCCCAGCAGCATGTGAACTGATCAGTATACTATCAGCAACAGAATGATGAAGTTTACGAAGCAGCCTCAAAAACTACCTGTGAACGGTCACGATTTCCTGAAATGAAAAGTTGCGGGAAAGCATGGTCATCTCCTTCCGCCATTAATTAGGGTATTATTTGCGAACCTTCGGGGTGCAGGAAGACTAATGTGATTGTTAGCCTATTGGAGGCATCGCACTGTTTAACATTTGAAAATGTATACGTTTACTCCAAGTCGCTAAAGCCTCTAATCAGCACGAAATATTTCGGTCATGACACCATGAGGAAGCTATCGAATAGAGCGAATGAGTATGTATACTGGAATACTCCTCGCGAACTTGTTGAACGGCTCAGACTGTTGCATGCATCGAAAGCAGCAGGTCGTACTGGACATGATAACCAAATCATTAGTATTCTAGTACACCTCCGAGAGGAAGGTATAACTGCTTAATAATGTTCATCAATAAGTTTGGTAGACATTCGCTATCGCATTTAGAAGATACAACTGCAAATATCAAATTAACCTGGGGTGATAATTACGATATGCAAGGTAAAAGACTTTGCGATGTCTTTGAACCCATCCTAGAAGATGATGTTGCAACTAGGATATACGTAGATAAGGCGAATTTAAAATTAACTCAGCATGGTAGTTGCGATACACAAGGTAAAAGAGTCTGCAACGTCATCGATCCAATCTTAGATGCGGATGTAGCCACCAAAAGTATATTGACAATTGTAAAGAATTTCTAAAGCTTAAAATAAAATTGATATCGATTTATTGATTACAAAATTATTGGTTGAGCGGAACCAGAAACTTGAGGAAAAAATTAATCGTATATATAGCGATATAAGTATCCTGAGCAGGGATATTTATAATATCGAGAATAAGTTGCATTAGCAGTAATGTCTTTAAAGCTGGCGGTTTTGAAGAATAAGTCTGCCGAATTTCACAAGGAAACGAACCGTCGTTATGAATCGGCATGATGTCTGGCAGACGGATTTAGCCGAATTTATTCCGTATGCTAAAGAGAATCGCATATAAGCACATTCTAACAGTGATATATTGCTATTCTAAATGCCTATGGACACGCCCCCTAAAGTCGAAGAATGCGGACGAAGTGTTCCGGGCGGTGAATTCCATTTTGAAGGAGACTAGAGCTCCCGATAATTTGCAATCGTATCAAGGACGTGAATTTTATAATAAACATTTTGAACGGTTGATGAAGAGTTATGTAATGCATCATTACTCAACTTACAGTGTCAAAAGGCGGCCATTGTTGAAAGACTTAAAAGAACATTGAAAACGCATTATACAAATGATTTAGCTAGAAGTAAATACAAGTTGTTAGATTTGTTGCAGGAAATTACTTCCGAGTATAATAATAAAGTGCATTCTACGATTACAATGAATCCTAAAGATGCAGCAGCATCTACATATTTATCGATGTTCCATAATATTAAGGTAATTAGGATATCAAAATTTAAAATTGGCGATTACGTCCGGATTTCTAAATATAAATCAATATTTACGAAACGCTACACCCCTAACTTTTTACCTGAACTATTTAAGATTGTATTATTTGTTCCTCCAACTACCACAACAAAGTCTTTTGAAGTGAAATTAATGATTAGTTTTTTGTATCCGAAATGACGTTTTCTAAGAGTCTGTTAGGCTTAAATACATTTAATACTTTTACAGATGAATTATTTGATAGCGTTTTCAGCATTAACCCTAAATCCCGGGCTTGGCTGTCCGCTAATATTAAATAGTTTGCTTTGTTGTTGAGCTTTAGTATTATGTTTGATAAAACTTTCGATACTGCAACTTGCTTCTTATCTAGTAATGATGTATTGTTCCTTTCAGTTTCCAGTAAGGGTTTAGGGTTATGTGGAATGTTTAAATAGTGGCATCGTTTAGACTTATTATGTCATCATTTACGCGTTTGTGAATGTTTGCGGTTGTTTGATTGACATAATTATTCGTTAGTATATCCCCACCCTGGTAAGTTGGTAACGATGGCTGTTCTTATTTCGTTTATTTTTTCTTCCTACCTTTGCACTTGCCCACCGATTTAATTTTGTTTTTCGCACCAACAACCCTTCTATTTATTTGAGTAACTGCACCTTTGGAATGTACAGTTGGTGTTGTATAATTATTTATCTCTTCATTGATTGGTTAGTTTGATGGTCAGTACCAGTTTGAGTATAACAATCGTTCACAGTTGTGCCTTTTTGAGTGCTCTAGCACATATCTAAGTTCTTTCTTTAAAAATTTTTCTCCGTTTTTGTAATTGTAGTGGTTTCATTCAAGTTGTATTCTGTTCGACTTTTAAGATTGTCATTATTTTGCACTATAAAGCAATTTCGCTTACATTAGAATCATAAGTGCATTTATGCTTTCAATAGCAAGAACATATTGCCCCTTGTCAAAATTATTTTGGTTCCTGTGCAGACATTTTCTAAAATTTACGTAAACCAACAACGCGTGAACTAACCTACATGGAATTTCCACATTTAGCACAAACAAAATTCTTATCATCCACATGTATATAGTGTATATAGATAGAGATCCTGTTTTAAATAATATTGAAGTTGGTATAAGTGATAAAAATACGGTCGTTTTGTGTGCTTATTTCGGGATTAAGAGGGGCTTGGTGCTCTAACTCTGTATTATAAGTGTTTTTTAACTGTGGTTTCATATTGGTTGAGTGGATGGCATATTTCCACAGTTTTTGCTTTTTTAGCGCGACGTTTCGGAAGCGGTCTCTGCTTTCGTCATCATGCTTAGTCCTGAGAAGGACTGCTTTCGCACTTGAGTCGAACTCATATGCTATGATTTTTTCCAATCACTTGACTACTCTTAGATTCGAACTTGGTACCTTTCACTTCTAAATCTGACACTTTTACCGCTGAGCCACTGAGTAATCCAATATATATTTTTTAAAACTATGGAAATATGCCGATCAACTCAAACAATACTCTAACGTCGCACAGTAATTAAAATCCGTAGATTTTAAATCATTTTTGATTATAATCGCCATTTCTGATAAAAAAAACGTCCATTTCTCTGAAGTTCTATGCACAACAATTCACTACATGAATTGATAAAAAATTTTTTTGTTATTAAGCCACTAATTCTTAATTATGTACTGTTCCATAGAGCACAATTTTCACCAACCAACCAACCAATATGATTAATAGCTATGTAATATCTTCAATTTGAGAAATCACTAAATTATTTAATTTTTAATCTCTTTGCCAATTTCAAAAACGTACTACCGCTTAATTTGAAATTTTCTCCCTCTCTCGACCATTATGAGTTCAGAAGTTTATAAAATTAATGGAGGAGAAAATAAGTTTGTTAGTTTTGGCTAAAGCAAACTGAAGTTTTTTTTTATCAAAAAGAATTTTACGCTTCCCCATCACTTTATTTTAGAAATTAAGACTATTAAGTTATAGCCAAAATCTTTCAATTTTTTCAAGAAATACACTTGATTTTCTAATTTAGTGTACCTATTGCGCACCCTAGCGAACATCCTACGAACTTGAAAACTCTTTCTAGTTTTTTCTCATGTGAGGTTTATCATGATTTTTCTTTCTTCAAAGTTCTGTAATAATCAATTACCAAGGTACAGCGGCTGCCCAACCTAACTGGGCATTGTCACCAATTTTTTTCAAATTTTTGAATTCTACCTTTAGATTTGGGGTTCAAGTTCTCTGTTAAAAATGTTTGGATTTGACTAGTGGAACATGGTGACATTGGCTTTCGAGGATTATGAAAATGTTTCAAACATTCATATTTTTTATTTTGAAAGTGGATTTAAACAGAGCGTGAAGTAGAATAAGAATATCTCTTAAACCATAATAGTATGTCATTACTCTACTTAACCGGCTATCAAAGTTGTGAGTAGTGTGTTCCAATTGAGTTTATTTTAAATTTTTTAACATTTTGAAGAATAAATATAGAATATAAAAAATCTCAATCTAATTATAGCTAGGGAAAGTCCTTTTATTTTTTAACTTGACAAATGACATAACAAAAATACAGAGATTCTTATTTTAAAAAGTAGTATAACCATGTTTTGTGATATATAGGTCGAGCCAAATTTGAACATCCTGTAAATGAGTTTGACAAGATTGTTATAGTTGATCACTAACCATTGGTCTGCATGTTATGAAAACTTACATCAGTGTCTATTAAATTTTCCAAAAAAATTAATTTTGGGCAAATAGAGAGTAGTGTCATTTTGTTTCTAAAAAGATTAATAACGCAAAAATGTGGAAGAATAGTATATTATAAAAAGCCAAATTAATTGACATTGTCTGTATTAAAAATTATTAGTTGTCTTTGGTAAATTCCTTGACAACCGTCAAAATTTATTTCAACATATTGGTTTTTGCAAGTTTTAGTTATAAAATGAATGAATGAACTTTAAGAGTCACAAGAACCGCAAGAGATAACAGAAGAAGCAAATGCTGCGGTAGTGAATTACTACCTGGAAATCGAAGAATTTGTACGAAGCAGCATATCAAAGTTTTAAAAAGTGCCTTACGGAGAATGAGATGCTCATGCACTTTGGGGAGAAAGGTAAAACGTTTAAATGTTCTACAGTATGGGCTGAATATTCGGTGGTAAAATCGTGTATGATAATTCATGACAATATTGACATAAGTAAATCTACTTCCTAATGAAAAGTCGCTAGGGACAACATGTGACATATTTGCTCCCTAGGGAGAAAATGTTCCACTTTTGTCATGATTTTGATATAGAAACTAGCTTTCACTCTAAGTCGTGAAAAAATGCTTTTTTCGCCTCGCTCTATGGAAAATATTATTTTTCTCCCTCATTTAAGAGAGCAAAGGATGGCATTGCTCTCGCGAAAGGTAAAATTTACGAAAACTCCCTATGAAAGTAAAATTATTTTATCGAAATGCTCGATTGTGGTCACCAAAATTTTTGTTTTCACAAGTCAAATAAAAATACAGAGCGTGTCATATCCCACTACTACGTCCAAAACTGATTTCAGAATACGTCCATAATGACAGACAACATTATTTATTTAAAGTAATATTAAAGGTACACACCAGCGCTACCTAACGAATTTGATGTTTTAAGTAATACATTCTTAACTATACGTTTTCAGACTTTTGTAGAGTTGATACGACCTTCAGCAGGTAAAATTCCTTCATCGACGGATTTACTTTTTGCAACGTTTTCCTGTGTGAATTAGCAGTATTTCACGTTAAAACGATTCCAGTTGAGATACATAAATCAATTTTACATCTGATGCGTTTAGATTCACTGGCAATAATGGTCCCACCCACGCTTTTCCTAGATATTCTGCAATTAATAAGAAATCTAGAAGAAAATGCTACACCCCTAACTAATTTGTTGTAATTTTCGTACAAACTAAAATCAATTACGCCATTTTAAAAATTTCTTTGTGTCATACATTCATGAATATTTTTCGCAAACTGTTAATAATTTAGTCATCTACATAATGTTGTACCATGTAGGTCCATGCCATCAAAATTTGCAGTTAAGTTGCGAAAGTTGTACACCACATGAAATTATAACACCCATCTAATAAAATTAGTCAAACCAAAAATCTACCGAGTTAAATTGAAGTAGATAGCCAGCTTAATTGGAAGTTCCTGTCAAAATGGCTGCACCTCTTCTGGATTTGGAGTGGAACTTTATCATCCCACCCTAATTTGCACGCCCAAACTTCTTGCAACAATATTTTTATTTGGATTACAACAGGTGCTAGTAATCCTAATGGGTCAAAAACTTGATTTACGGCTGATAAAATTACCGATTTTGTATTTCTCCCTAGAATATCACTGACGTTTATTTTAAAATGAAGTGTATTATGATCACTAACCCAATTTACCCTTAACATTTTAGATTCTGTTTTCGTTACAAAAGGAATTCCGTTGGTAATGGTCTTAAATCATTCATCAGTTCTTTCGAATTTGATACCCATTTTCGCACATTTAATTGGGCCGTTTTTAGAGTTCCTGCCGCACTGTTTGCTATTTCTAAAATTTCGGCTACACTATTACCACCGGTCATTAAATCATCGACGTAAGAGTCTTTGAAAATCACTTGCGACGTGATTGGATAACTTTCAATGCACCTGAGACCAAATTTTTTAAGGCATCTTATTGCCAAACAAGGTGCGGACATCCTTCCAACGTTACTGTATTGAGGTTATACGTGACTAATGTAGAATTAAGGGAAGATCGCCAATCTATAACTTGAAAATGGCTTTGTTCTTCGGCAACCTACGTCATCCTATACATTTTTTCGATATCCGCACTACTTGTTGGACAAACCGAAGTAATAAGGAAATTTATTTTAGGGCCCGTATCTCATTAAACGAGTAACAACCCTCCCCTCGCGCGGAACCATCGAATACAACGCGTAGTTTTGTTGTACTTCTATCTTCGCATAATACTTCGTGATGTGGTAAATAATATGCCTTATCTAATGGCACTCTAACTAATCACATGTGCTCCAAATGAATGTATTCACGTATAATTCTCCACATTAGCTTGAAATTTACGTTTCAGTGACAAAAATCGCTTAAGTGCTATTGCGCAGGTGTCGGATAATATACTGATTAAATTACCTACTGGGTAATAGATTATGAATTATCCATCATCAGCTTTAGTAGTGGTTTCACAAAATATGACTTCACGCTCATATTTACTTCATATTCTGGTAAACACGTCAAACCTGCTAATACTTCTCTAGCTCATCTTGCACATTACCATGATTAGAAAAGATACATTGCAACTCCATTGGCCTGCTTACACATAACGGACCGGACCCAATCCAGCTCAATGTAGTATTACGTACTTATAAGCCGTTTGTATTTGCAGTATGCGATTCATTACTTAGCACTTTCCAAAAAAAAACGCCAGCTCCAACCAAAAGTCACCTTTACAAGGCTTGCCAAATTCAAGATCTGAGAGAACTACATGCTGTGAAAATTGTAAGTTAAACGTGATTACTGGACAGGTGGGTAATTGGCCTGTAACGTAGCACATAATTTGGTCTTTAAAATCTATCTGCGTTGAATGTATCAAGTTTCATTTAGCGAGATTGATATATTACTAATACAAGTGATCAGTATTGTTCCTTTTTTCGCTAATTCTAATACAGTTCAAATTCTTCAGAAAGAAAATTTACTTGAGGCCCATAATCAAGTAACGCGCGAGCGTAATGTTTACGATTGTTGCTGTCATTTAGGAGCACACAAGCAGTTGCTTACAGTACATAGTTGTCACAGTATTCACACAATTCAAGCGCATTTACCTTCTCAATTCTGCTTGGTATGGACAAATTAAAAATCTCACATTTATAAATTGAATGTTCTTGTTTGCCGTGATTGCAAGCGATTCTAAAAATTCAGTCTTCGATTCTAAAAATGAGAAAAGTAATGGTACCTGTTTTTCTATTTTCCCTGTCTCTTCACTTTCCAATCTCGAGCTGACTGAATATTTAATTTATTGGTAAAAATATAATTGAGTGCGGTATCTCAATTCTCCTCTGATTCACAATGTAAATGTTTGCTCGCCTTCTTTACATTTATGGAATGTATTGCCGAATCGAAATTTACGTTAGGTAATACGGTTATCAACTAGTAACCCAGATTTACTAAATCTCCTAACCAATGATTCCTATGCAGGCTGATAATTTGTTGCACAAACATCGAAACTTGAAATGCTCTGAGTAGCAAGACACGAACGCAAATAATGAAACTTTATGGTATCATTAATTGATGCATTATTGTGAATTATAGATTAAACTCCATTCTTCAAATATTTCCCAAATACTTTGGGGGTTTTGTAGTTAGAAGTTTAAATTGCGACTGGGGAGGGTTATATTTCAAAATTGGATTTCGATTGCTAGCTGCTTGAATTGAGCTTGGTGCTGGATTGTCAACTTGTATCGCTGCAATAGAACTGCACATTCTGTAATTCTGTTTATATTGGACAAACACTTTGGAATTGATATTAGATGCAAAGAACACATTATATGTTACAAATATAAAAACAGACAAATTAAATTATGCCAAACATTTAATAGTAAATAATCTCCTTATGATTTCACAAAACAACATCAAATTTTTTCGTTTTTGTGAAAAATACAAATTAGATGTTTTAGAAGCATTCGAAATTTAGGAACATAAGCAGAAAGTAACTTTAATGAACGAACATGTTGATCTTATAAGCTCATCTTTAAAAGATATTTTAAATATAGAAGTTATAATTTACATCTGTTTAACCTTAATGATTTGTGTATTGGAACGTGTAGAGAAATAATTATAAAAAAAAAATTGTGGAGTTATATTACATTTAAAACATTAGTACTATTAACAATTTTTTTTATAATTATACTAGCATTTTATAATATTAATATAAATGACATGTCGACATTATCAGAAGCTTGTACATTTATTGCTAAAACACACCACACCAATGGAAAAAATATGTTGCCGAAATTGCAAGAAACAATTACTACCTTTCTTTCCTTTACAAAAGAATATTAGTGAAATATTAAATACATAGCAATTAAAACCTTCATCAGTTTCAAGCACTTTCACTCGGAGTTTATCCGTTTATATTCTTATCTTAATTATCTTAATTCTTAATTGTAATTTACATGTAAATGTAACCATTAATAAACTAAATTAAATTTCCCGCTAAATTTTGGATCTATAATGCTTTACTTGCACTTGTTTGCCTACCAAACCTATAAAAACGATAAACACTGACCTCTTGAGTAAAAAATAATTTTTTAACGGATTATCCATATCATATGTGCATACTAGAGTTGTCTGGAGAAGAGTAGATAAATATTGTACATCCCCGTATAACTAATGTTGTTAGGGTACGAATTGCCAAGCGCCCCCGTAGATATAACACATATCGCACAAGAATATACAAAAAACCGCGCAGATGTAATAACTACATCTCACCTCATGAATGTCAGTTATTTTAAGTTTATGTCTAGTTCGCGAAAATGTGGTTTTAATAAACCCAGGAAACTAATATTTATACTTTATGAGTTTCTTGCTTCAAAATGAGTAATAGTAAAGAGATTGCCAATCCAAATTTTGTTTACTATCACTTTTCATTGTAACGGGTTCAAACGGCAGTAGAACACGCACGACAAATAACCAAAGGTACCAAATAGTGAGGTAGAGGATATTATTAAAATGTTGTAGAAACGATAATACGGTAATGTCTTATCGGGTTATGATTTGGGAGCCACCCTGTTTTGATTCGGGTAAAATGTACTCAAACAAAAGGGGTGCACTAGTATAAAACAAGGAAAATACTGGAACCTGCATTTTTGCTGGGCACTAACGGTTCCCTGGGTCGATCTGAAACGCAATGCTCTGAAAACAACACAATAAAGCTCTTATAATTCGGCACTTCAACTTTTAAATCTGTAATAAATTCCCTCTAAAAATTGTTACTAAATTAAAACAACGACATCTTCGCACTTTTGAAATTAACTTTTGTTTGCTCTCTAATTTTAAAAAAAATAATAAAAGAAACGATAATTTAATTCAACAAAAATTTATTAAGACACAAATAATTATCCAAATTCGCAATCAATGTCAACATATTCACAAAAGCTTTTATCGCCGAATATGGTTTAAAAAAGCAAAACACTCTTAGACCTATTAAAATCTCACAAGATTAAATTTATCTCTTTCGTTCCTATGAAAGTACTTTCTAGATCCTAAGATAGGCAGCACATGCTCTTTTGTTTAAGTCTAAATATTTAATTATACCTTCGAAAGAATTGTTCACAAACCTGTCAAGTACGACGTCAGCAGCATTCAACTTTAAATAAAAGAAATTCAATATCTCAAAATATACGTGTATAAATTACTAATCAATTTTCCTAAATATGTCTACCACACACATAAACATGTAACTTTTACAAAATATGAAGACCTGGTGACACGTGATTTATATTTTCATAAGACGAAACAAGTTCAAAATTCTTACTTAAAACAACAACGTTTATTTTTATTTAAACCCAAAATAACAATAACACTTGAACAAAATTACCTTATATTCTCAGTTCCTTAGGAAACAGCACAGAATGCTAGGATCTCGTTATCGAAATCCTCAGTCGGCACGATGTCGCCCGCCACCAGGAACACTGCTTTAACCCCAACATTTTACTGCATTAGCTGAAGACTGGATACAATCTCTGTCAGCAGAGCTCTACGTAATTTCCTTGAAGCATTCGCTTTATAACCAAAATAATCGCCACCGCGTGCGCTTAGTTGATACTCTTCAACATTCACGTTCGTTAATCAACCCTATTCAGATTACTAAGTCTTTAACAAAGGCGTTCACGAGTATTTTCCTCTAGGTGATTTTAGTGCACCGGGAAAATAAAATTACTACAAAAAAGTGTTTTATGCAAACTCCACCCTAAATTACGCCTCGCGAAATGGAGCAACAATCCCTATAAACTTCACATTCAACACGTTATTCAGATACACACGACATAAGGGAGATTAACGACGCACCGCTCTAACGCGCACGCCTCACTCAGATCAACGCTTGCTGCCTAATCTATCACTGAACTCGCCTCTCGCGCCCCTACCAAACAGCCATTTTATCCTTCACGCAACATGAGCAATCATAAAAATTCCATTCCTTTCAAACCGTAAGCTCATCAGTACGTGTCAACATAATCGTAATTTTAGAGCTTCTATTTATTTACAAAGTATATGTATATATATATATATATATATATATATATATATATATATAGACATTTTTTTAACTCTGAACATAGACCATGTTCAGTTTTAAAACGACAGTGCCAACGCTATGCTAAAATTCGACTGCCATGGCAATTTCATTCTTTCAATAATTAAAAAATTTAATAGTAAATGATGAGTCGTGACGAATCATCACAAAAGAGCGAGGAGATGTCACGTTATTACTGATCAAATGAAACAATGTATTGTGTTATGTTCAAGAAGAATGAATATTTTCCATTTCACATTTTTTCCCGATTTTCAGTGTCAAAAGTTTAAAATGGGTTTAGATTCAAACAGTATAAATTTAGAAACATCACGGAAGAGGATCAAAATAGAACATTTTTTTTGTAAACTAATGTTTAATGCACTTAACGACAATAAAGAACTTTTAGTAAAAAAAAATTAATTATGAAGTTGTTTCTTGCTTAATTAAGTTACACGATTAGAGTAAAATTTTATTTCAAAATAAATTAATTCTCCTTAACCGCATCTTGAACAATAACGAAAACATGAATAATATTAATAATTAATTATAACAAATATTTGAAATGGCCGCCACGATGTTCTAAACAATAAGCAAGTCTGTGATGAAATCCTTGCACTGCAGTCCGGGTGAAAAATCATGATGGGCATTCTTTATAATTGTTTCCAGCTCTCAATCTGAGGGTTACAGTTTCTCCATATATCTATCCCCGGGGGTGAAGTCATCCCTAATTTTTTTTCAAATACAACGCTATTTTCTCGGGCATTTGAAAAGTAAAGTGAAAAAACCTAAATGAACAACTTTTTCTGGCTTAATGGTATTTAATTTCGAAAATGATTAAAATGTCAGTTTAAAATGTACCGTAGTGATAACATGCGTTTATTATCGCAACAAGCCTGAGCTTATCGTTGAAGGAAAAAATCTTTATACTCTGTGTTTCTTATACTCACTAAATGCTTTTTAATTTCGACAATGCTTGAATGGTCGGTAGATAAAAATGTGCCGTATTTATAACGTGCATTTATTATCTCAGCAAGCCAGGTCTTATGGTTGATGAAAAACGCTCTTAATCTTCTGTGTCTTAGTCTCAATTTTAGTTACCTGCTTGATTTGTTAGCCTCTACATTAGTAAATTACAATATTGTCTGTTCCTTGTATTTTTCTTTGCTCGTTTATTTAAGTAAGTAATTTCTCTAGTGTAGTTTTCACAACGTAGCAATTATTTAGCATGGCTTATTTAACGGAAGGCCTTCACATTGAGATATTAATGATGATCGGATACGGTGACCGAAGTCGCACTCAAACTGAGGTTGCTGAATTATTTCAAGAAAATCATCTCGATTTACCGCGGCTTCCTCAAGATACAATTAGCAAAATATAAAGAGAATTGGGTCATGTCAGGAATCTGCCAAGGCAAAAAAGAGAGGCAGTTAACGAAAATACAAAGCTGAACGTTTTGTTAGCTATTCAACAAAACCGCATCATTTCGGCACGGCAATTAGTGCGCGATAATGAGGTCAGTCATAGAACTGTTTGATGGTTTTAAGAACTGCAAAGATGTAACCTTACAAGATGCAAATGTTACAAGAATTGACTGATGAAGATCCAGACCGACGAATTGAGTTTTGTGAACGAATGATGGACTTCATTGACCATGGTCACATACAGTTGGAATGGATTCTCTTTTCGGATGAATGTACTTTCTCTTTGGATGGTGAAGTGAATCATCACAATTGTCGTTATTGGTCTGACCACAACCCCCATTGGATGCGGGAAACTCACACGCAACATCCACAAAAATTAAACGTATGGGCTGGGATTATTGGAGATCGAGTGGTAGGGCCATTTTTTCTGAATGGTAATCTTGGTGGGCAGTTATATCTTTCTATGCTCACGGATGACCTGCTCTCAAATTTAAGGGGTCTATTTCCAAATAACAATCCAAATGACTTGGATGAGAGAATTTGGTTTCAGCAAGATGGCGCTCCACCGCACTATGCATTGCCAGTACGGAACTATTTAAATCAATTTTTCCAAATAGATGGATTGGTCGAAGAGGTGCACTTGAATGGCCACCACGATCCCCAGATCTGAATCCGGTTGACTTTTTTTTATGGTGGTATTTTAAGAGTAACGTTTATGCTACATTACCGACCGTCCTTCAGGATCTGAGGCACTGCAGAAACAGGAAATATTCCACAAGACATGTTTCAAAACGTGAGAAATGGTTTTGTCACCGATTGGGTCTTTGTCAAGAAACAAATGGACACCATTTTGAACATCTTTAAAGTTATGAGTGTCCCCCATAAGAAAATATATTTTTGCAGAGAAGTCGTTAAATCGTAGTTTAGTTTAAGAAAGTTCTAAAATGAAACTTCCTTTGCCAAGAGAGTGCGTTTATTTGTTTATTATTTTTGATTTTGATTGTTTTGTTCAACAAAATAATGTTTTAAATTTTGAGAAAAAAACTGCGTTGTATTCCTCTTAATACAAGCTTTTACATGATGTATCACTTGGCCTACCCTTACATTTGAAAAAAAAGTAAGGATGGCTTCACCCCCGGGGGTGGATATATGGAGAAACTGTAACCCCCAGTTTGAGGGCTGGAAACAATTATGAAGAATGCCTATCATGATTTTTCTTCCGGACTTTACCTCTTTGAGTTACAGAATTTATTCCACTTAGAGTATCCACCCTGTATATGGCCATTCACACAAAACTGAAGTCCAATATCCTGCACCAATTTACAATAAACCCAAACATCGCCATATATAGCAAAAAATTGTACTAATCAGTGCTTCCCAAGCTTCAATGGGATATACCTAAATTTTCAATAACCTACAACGACAAAACTAAGAATATCCTCCGTGTCGAGAAATCTAGACAGGGTGACTTAATCTTGATGAGATTCAATAGTATATAAAATTTTATATTGCTAAAAAATTATGAATGCGTATTCATTTAAATTAAATAGTATTTCATATACCAACCTTCAAAGTATTACTTTTAATCCCGAAAATCACTCAAGGGATTAAATGGTACTTTAGGCCTGTGGTGTACACGCTGTTTTTGTACCAAGGATTTAAAAAATTTAGAAGTTTTTAAAAATTATTAAATGTTTATTGTTGCGTTTATTTCTAGCTTTATATAAGGAATGGCGTTGCCATTTTGTAACAGAAAATAATTTACGGTTCTTAAAATAAGATTATACTATAGTGTACTTAATATCATGAGACGAGCATGTTATCGACCGATCTTTTTGCACTTTCGTTCCTGTTAATGCACGTTCCTTCTTTATTATTAATTTAATGACTCTTACTAAATGTCATCCTTTAGCTCCCAAAATCGCGGCATTATATACCGGAGATGTAAAAAATATGTCTTACCCCTTAGGGAGAAAGTGACACTTTAGGCCCTCAAAAAGAAGAACCGTATAAGTGTATAAATGTGTATGTGTCTTTTGTGGGTTACACTTACTAATTTCCACTACGTGGATTTATTCTTTTAACCTCGGCTAGTCAGGAAGTTTGGGAAGTGGGTTCTTAGACTGTTACATAACTGTTAAACAATTATTCATACCCAAAACTTCTGGAATTATAATATCAACTTAACAAAAAAATATTCTGGTAAAATAATCAAATACTTAAGTTAGACAAAATGACGGAAAATAAACGAAATTTTTAATTAATATTAATTATGAGAATAAAATGAATTATTATTTAAACATTATCTTAATAATTTTTATTAAAATAACAATTAATTTTTCTCACTCAATTCTGGCTAATTACAACCGCGTTATTTCAGTTTATGAAGTCCAAAGAAGATTTCATAGAACTTCTTTTTTAATTTGATATTCCAGAAGCGGCCAATCTTTGGATAGAGATGTGATTTAGGATGATGAGTACATCAAGATCTACAAAAAAAGTTCTGCTTGGTGTTTTCTCATATTTCGACAGCTGCAACAAACTCAATAAAGTATTTGACGGATCTTCCAACATCATTTTTACCTAGTCAGTGTTGCAAACTTATTTTACAAAATTATTTCAACAGATATTATTAAGCAATACCAGTCACTGTGTAAATTTTTACCTTCCAACATACATATAGATATGTAGGTATAGGTTATGCATCGACTTTTTTTTAACTATTGCTATATCGACTTATTAAATCATTTTACAACGTCTGGCAAAGTTTCGCCAAGATCGGCCATGATTTCTGTGCGTGCGTGCGTGCGTGCGTGCGTGCGTGCGTGCGTGCGTGCGTGCGTGCGTGTGCGTGCGTCTGCGTGCGTCTGCGTGCGTCTGCGTGCGTCTGCGTGCGTCTGCATGCGTCTGCGTGCGTCTGTGTGCGTCTGTGTGCGTCTGTGTGCGTCTGTGTGCGTCTGTGTGCGTCTGTGTGCGTCTGTGTGCGTCTGTGTGCGTCTGTGTTCGTCTGTGTGCGTCTGTGTGCGCCTGTGTGCGTCTGTGTGCGTCTGTGTGCGTCTGTGTGCGTCTGTGCGCGTCTGTGTGCGTCGGTGTGCGTCTGTGTGCGTCTGTGTGCGTCTGTGTGCGTCTGTGTGCGTCTGTGTGCGTCTGCGTGCGTCTGCGTGCGTCTGCGTGCGTCTGCGTGCGTCTGCGTGCGTCTGCGTGCGTCTGCGTGCGTCTGCGTGCGTCTGCGTGCGTCTGCGTGCGTCTGCGTGCGTCTGCGTGCGTCTGCGTGCGTCTGCGTGCGTCTGTGTGCGTCTGTGTGCGTCTGTGTGCGTCTGTGTGCGTCTGTGTGCGTCTGTGTGCGTCTGGTGCGTCTGTCGTGCGTCTGTGCTGTGTGCGTCTGTGTGCGTCTGTGTGCGTCTGTGTGCGTCTGTGTGCGTCTGTGTGCGTCTTGTGCGTCTGTGTGCGTCTGTGTGCGTCTGTGTGCGTCGTGTGCGTCTGTGCGTCTGTGTGCGTCTGTGTCGTCTGGTGCGTCTGGTGCGTCTGGTCGCTGGTGCGTCTGTGTGCGCTGGTGCGTCTGGTGCGTCTGTGCGTCTGGTGCGTCTGGGCGTCTGGTGCGTCGGTGCGTCTGTGCGTTGTGCGTCTGTGCGTCTGGTGCGTCTGGTGCGTCTGGTGCGTCTGCGTGCGTCTGCGTGCGTCTGGTGCGTCTGCGTGCGTCTGGTGCGTCTGGTGCGTCTGGTGCGTCTGGTGCGCTGGTGCGTCTGGTGCGTCTGGTGCGTCTGCGTGCGTCTGGTGCGTCGTGTCGTTGTGTGCGTCGTGGTCGTGCGTGCGCGTGTGCGTCTGTGTGCGCGTGCGTGCGCGTGCGTCGGTGCGTCGGTGCGTCGGTGCGTCGGTGCGTCGGTGCGTCTGCGTGCGTCGTGCGTCGTGGCGTCTGGTGCGTCGGTGCGTCGCGTGCGTCGGTGCGTCGTGTGCGTCGTGCGCGTGCTCGTGTGCGTCTGGTGTGCGTCTGTGTGCGTCTGTGTGCGTCTGCGTGCGTCTGTGCGTGTGCGTCTGTGTGCGTCTGCGTGCGTCTGCGTGCGTCTGCGTGCGTCTGCGTGCGTCTGCGTGCGTCTGCGTGCGTCTGCGTGCGTCTGCGTGCGTCTGCGTGCGTCTGCGTGCGTCTGCGTGCGTCTGAGTGCGTCTGTCGTGCGTCTGTGTGCGTCTGTGTGCGTCTGTGTGCGTCTGTGCGTCTGCGTGCGTCTGTGTGCGTCTGCGTGCGTCTGGTGCGTCTGGTGGTTGCGTCTGTGTGCGTCTGTGTGCGTCTGTGTGCGTCTGTGTGCGTCTGTGTGCGTCTGTGTGCGTCTGTGTGCGTCTGTGTGCGTCTGTGTGCGTCTGTGTGCGTCTGTGTTCGTCTGTGTGCGTCTGTGTGCGTCTGTGTTCGTCTGTGTGCGTCTGTGTGCGCCTGTGTGCGTCTGTGTGCGTCTGTGTGCGTCTGTGCGTCTGTGCGCGTCGTGTGCGCGTGTGCGTCTGTGTGCGTCTGTGTGCGTCTGTGTGCGTCTGTGTGCGTCTGGTGCGTCTGCGTGCGCCTGCGTGCGTCTGCGTGCGTCTGCGAGCGTCTGCGTGCGTCTGCGTGCGTCTGCGTGCGTCTGCGTGCGTCTGCGTGCGTCTGCGTGCGCCTGCGTGCGTCTGCGTGCGTCTGCGTGCGTCTGCGTGCGTCTGTGTGCGTCTGTGTGCGTCTGTGTGCGTCTGTGTGCGTCTGTGTGCGTCTGTGTGCGTCTGTGTGCGTCTGTGTGCGTCTGTGTGCGTCTGTGTGCGTCTGTGTGCGTCTGTGTGCGTCTGTGTGCGTCTGTGTGCGTCTGTGTGCGTGCGTGCGCGTGCGTGCGCGTGCGCGTGCGTGCGTTGCGTGCGTGCGCGTGCGTGCGCGTGCGTGCGCGTGCGTGCGCTGCGTGCGCGTGCGTGCGCGTGCGTGCGCGTGCGTGCGCGTGCGTGCGCGTGCGTCGCGTGCGTGCGCGTGCGTGCGCGTGCGTGCGCGTGCGTGCGCGTGCGTGCGCGTGCGTGCCCGTGCGTGCGCGTGCGTGTGTGTGCGTGTGTGTGCGCGTGTCTGCGCGTGTCTGCGCGTGTCTGCGCGTGTCTGCGTGTGTCTGCGTGTGTCTGCGTGTGTCTGCGTGTGTCTGCGTGTGTCTGCGTGTGTCTGCGTGTGTCTGCGTGTGTCTGCGCGTGTCTGCGCGTGTCTGCGCGTGTCTGCGCGTGTCTGCGCGTGTCTGCGCGTGTCTGCGCGTGTCTGCGTGTGTCTGCGTGTGTCTGCGTGTGTCTGCGTGTGTCTGCGTGTGTCTGCGTGTGTCTGCGTGTGTCTGCGTGTGTCTGCGTGTGTCTGCGTGTGTCTGCGTGTGTCTGCGTGTGTCTGCGTGTGTCTGCGTGTGTCTGCGTGTGTCTGCGTGTGTCTGCGTGTGTCTGCGTGTGTCTGCGTGTGTCTGCGTGTGTGTCTGCGTGTGTCTGCGTGTGTCTGTGTGTGTCTGCGTGTCTGTGTGTCTGTGTGTCTGTGTGTCTGTGTGTCGGTGTGTGCGTGCGCGCGTGCGCGGGTGCGCGGGTGCGTGGGTGCGCGGGTGAGCGTGTGCGCGCGTGCGAGCGTGCGCGCGTGCGCGCGTGCGTGCGTACGCGCGTGCGTGCGTGCGTGCGTGCGTGTGTGTGTGTGTATTTTTAAGTTGGGCTCTAGATGTCTGTTAACCTCTACCTCACATGAAGTTTTAAATGTCTGTTTACCATACATTATTGTTTTTGTTTTTACACTGTTGCCTATTTTTGTAATGAACTTATTATGAAAGAGCCTTCATAATTATCCCAAAAAAATTGTTTTTAAAATTATTCCATATCCAAATATTGTTAGTATATTTGTTTCTTATTTTTAGATTATTGAAGAATTCGTATATCTCTAGGTAATTTATGTGGCATCGTTGAGTGTAAGACCCGGTGGTATGTTAAACATGTATAGAAATACATTCCTTGCGCACGTGTAGTGTATTTTTTTGACTTGGTTTTTATTCTCTGCGAGAAATACAATGTTTTCTGTACTTTTATACAGAAACTTATTCATTCTTGCCTATACAACTAAGCGTTTTTAATTATGAAAATCAATCATGAACATACCATATGAGATAATTTTGTGTATGAATTTTATGTTGTACCTTCAAAATGTTTATTTCATAGGCACGAATTTGTACGTTTCTATTGTATTTTATACAAAAACCAGAAAAGTACAATTTTCTTGTTATTTTACAACAATTTCACAAATAAAAACGTATATTGTGTACGTAAAAAATGTTCAAAGTGTTCCAGTGGATCTAAGAAATCTCAAGCCTAGGAAATCTAATCAGATCCGAGGAAACAAAGAGAAGCAACAGATTTAATAAAATCCAAGGAGATCTAAGAGTATGAAATTTTTTGTGTAAACAAATATTTTCTTTCGTCCCAAATGATTCTTGGGACTGACCCCTCGGTTTCTCCTATCAATAAGTACGTGTGATAGTTTGTGACTTTTAAGATTTTAATTTTCTCTCTGAAGCCGTGATTTAAATTAATTTATTAATCAGTCAATTAGTAATTCCTTCTACAAATAGTTAAACTAATCAATATTTTATTGTAATGCATTGGTTAAAAAATACATTATACTTGTATAATAACGCTTTAACAGTTGTCATTGTCGTATACAAATATTACATTTAATGTTCACAATCGTTAACACTAACCAGAGCACTAAACGCTCATGTACGTTTGTTTCTCTACATTATACATACTGAAAAATACGCTTTGTTTCACAAACCGATTTGTATAATATAAGGATTATGAAAAACATTATCAGTGTTGTGCTTATTTGCGATTTTGTAGCATTTGCTACTTTGTATTATTCAAAGAAGTTTACTTAATAAACTTTGATTAGAGCACATGGAAAGTGTATGCATAACAAATATTTGATAAAATTTTTACCACGAAATTAAAACAAATATAATCTCAATACACTGTTTTATATCCCCGACTTCAAATCTTAAGTACATTTTTATTGTCGTGAACGTCTCTGAAGTTGTAAAACTAAATTACAGAATACATTACCATCACGGAAACCACATACATTTTTTAAGTTATTGGAAAAACTCCAATTTTTTTTACTTTATTTCATTTTCGTAGGGCTTAATACGTTTACATCAAATGCGACAAAATTAACTCAAGTTATAAACTTTAGGTGACGTTTATGTCCCTTGTGTATAATATATAAACGTAAATAAGAATGTTATTACATGGTTATCCCTACTCGTTTGAGGAGAATAGTAATTAAATTTTGAACTAGGATCTGATTGATTGAACAGTAAGTATTGATTGTAATTATACACAAGATGCGATTTCGTAAATAATTTATGTACTAGTTTAAATATTTGTTATGTATAAAGTATAATTTTGAATAATTAATAAAGTTATCTGTACATTCCATTAATTTTATGTAATTATAAACAATTTAGCTAGCCACATTCACATTACGTCTAACCACTCAAATTTCCATAAACTATAAATGGCAACGAGTGGTAGCAGTATTACGATGATTATTTTTTTATTTGTTTTATATTACAATTATTTTTAGCTCATTATCGTCGACCGCTGATGATAGATTAGCTATTAACACGTTTGGTTTTATTGATTTTATTTCTATTGTACCTTGGTGTATTTTGTTTGTTAGTTTTTTAAAGACACGGAAAGGATTTATTTCTAGTTACATCTGTTCTTCATAACCAGTTCAGTCATTATTATTCTAAGAATATGTCTCATGTGATTGTTCGTCGTAACCTTTGATTATTTTGACAAGCCTATGTCAATGTGTTTGAATTAAACGTATGAGTAAAAAAGTAATGATTACTAGGGAGTGAAGATAAATTAGAAATATTTCTTCCGATTATTTCTCAAACTTGTTTCGACAAAAGCCTCTAGAGTCTAATCTTTGGTGCTCATAATTCACGCTAAACGTTAAACAGTAGAGTGACATTTATGTAATTTCTTCGTAAATTATAGCCTAATCCTTATAATGCCACCCATAATCATTCCAAATGATGTATTTAAATGTATATACTATATGCTAAATTATTTCTATTCAAATCTGCTTTCCATTAATGGTGGTAATTAAAGTTGTCTTTAATGAGTGAAAGTCGTGTATTTTAGATAATTAGATACAAAGTTTTTTCTAATGTACGATTTCAACTAGAAACGCAATACACTTTATTTTATAGCTGCATGTCTAGTTTAACATAATTTTCTCCTATAATATGCATAAAAGCTTACTTTATGTACATTGAGCTTTACAGTTGAAATTAAGAGTTGACAAAAGCTGATCTATAATATTTTTACATTACAGTGTTGCTATTAGACTACAATTTAAGTTATAAACCATAAGACATTCTTTGACAATTAGATTCTTATCATTTGTTAATTTGTTATAATGGGTGTTCAGTAAGTCTTTCTGCCCTAAGTGGCTCTGGACTGTTAAACATCTGCCTTTACTTGAAGAATATAATGAAAATAAAACGAGACATTTGACAATTATCAAAACCTGAAATTTAATTTGTCAATAGAAAGCAAAAAATACGAAGGAAAGACAAAACGATTTAAAAAGAATTATAAGAGATGCTGGATCAGTTAAACATAAATTAAATCGCCTTTTCATATTTTCAAAGGCATTTACCCGCATAATTCTGCTAATTAATTGGCACCGTTTGTGGAGATGTCTCGCAAATCATTTAAAGTATGCACTGGTGTTCTTCAAATAAGGAAACATAAAACGATCTAACGGAGTTAGATCACTCGACCTTGGAAGAAATCTGCCAACACTAATTAACATATCGTCTAAAATTCCTTAAATGCTCTGCGGTAGCTTGTGCACTATGTGGTCCGGGTGGAAATAACTCCCATGGAGCTGTCAACATGTAGCGGAGTAATAAACTCTTCCTGTAGTTGCTTACGTTAATATCTTCTTTTGCCTCAAGCATTCTCCTTCGGAACACAGCTATCCGTATGCGTATGTTTACTGAATGCAGACTGTTTCCTCGCAAAAAAAATTTGAAAATGTATGGAACCTATCACGTGGAACCATCATTTATCAGTAAAATGTGTCTTATTTAAAGTCATTGTCGTTTAGAATCTTATTAAACCAATGGCAGTATTATACTCGCTTCTCACAATCAGGAAGACCGTTTGTAATTTATACGGATGTTTGTTAAGATCTTCTATAAGAAGATCATGGCAAGTTTTCGCACTTAAATCTAATCGTTGCGACAATTTCCTTACTGATATTATAAGCTCCCCTTGCATTATGTTTCTGGCGTTATGGATAACATTTTCGCTTGGAAGACTAGGTCTCACTGTTCTTGTTCTATGACTTACAGTTCCTATTTTCTCAAAATAAGCAACATATGTGGATATTGTTGCTGTATTTCCTGTCCACAAACACCGACGGAATATGTGCAGTTTCCATCTTCCATTTGATAACAATTTTGAAGGTAAGGTTTCATTGTAAAAATGTTTCGTGTCTGAATGCACATTTTATAGGTAATATTTAATAATTTTATGTGATACTGGTACTCCCAGAAAATATTCTTGATTGACTAGTTTGACTTATGTCAATAGTAAAATAACAACCATTTAATTATAGTAAGGATAATATAGAGTGCTATAATACAATTCCACCCAGGACTAAAAAACTAACTTAACACCCATTATATCAATGCACATTTTTTACGTATTTTCGGATTTCGATGTTTTTGCAGGGTAGCTTTGTTATTAGTAAAGATAGAGACTGCTTTAGTGTTATCGCACTACTTTTTTTGTTAAAGCAGACACATGTTTACAACCCTAAAATAACGTGAATAGTAGTTGTTAAAAATAATATAAATTAAAGATATTGTTCAAATTGTAAACCATTATGTTGAATGTAACACTGACAGGCTTCTATAATTTTACGTAAAGCGTTAAGCAAAACTGCGGACCGGTCTCTTAAGCTTCTGAGCTTTTTGTTAAGTTTCTTAAATCCTGCATTGAGTAATAAATATTATTTTATATAGCCCATAAGAAAATACCCATTACCAATAGATTCGGAGATCTAGCCGGCCATCTTAAGTTATTTTCCAAATAAAACCGAAGGTGTATGAATTACTACATGTTACTGGAAGAATATACTATTTAACTGATTCAAACCCACATCTTCACGGACTATGGTATAGTGTAATCCAGTATTTTTAACTAAAGATTCCCTTTACATATGCGGTCTTTAATTTTAGATGAAATGAAAATAATAAAAAGTATGTTGTTTTTCACGAACAAATATAATGTGATTGTTCTCATACGATCAGTATCTCCTATTCTATTTAGTAAGCCTTCACTACTAATAAGAGCTGCCTCTGATCATATAATTTACTATAAAAGTCTCTCTCTCTCTATTTATAATTTGCACATACTTGTTACCGAAATAACTCTCTGTCATGAGTCTTCCTACTGTAAATTATGCAGGAGTTTAAATTTTTATTTTAGGATTATTTTTTACCCTTGCCTTTGAATGATTCCGCGTTGTCTTTTTTCGGGATATATAAATATAATTCAAGCATGTAATGATAAAAGTATAACATAACTCTTTAAACACACTTGCGCAGCTACATCACAATCTTTATTACCATCTTTTAGTTTTTGGATTAAGAAGTAACGAATATCTAACGAAATCTTTCGTAAACTTATCTGATTTACTATCCTATTGTCACTGTTACACGATCAAACGGCACCAGGGATTTGCGTATGAATATTACTATTACTAAGCTGGTGGCCGACTGCACTCGTCGCCAAACATTCGCAAACTGTTATAGGCGAAAACGGAATTAACACGGAAGGTAACAGATAATTAATAATTTGCCGGCTAGCTCGTTGGGTTATAGGTCGCCAGCGTGTTTCGGGATTTAAATATTTAGGATGGCTTATCGTATTACCAAAAGTCGCAAATCGGGGAGAATCGTAATCGTGATGGTCTTATAGAGGGCGCCAGACTGTTATTAAAAAATATTCGGTCGAGAATTTGCCTTCTGATAACTTTCGAACAAATGACATTCATTAAATAAAACTAACCTTAACTCAAATTATGTTTACTTGAATTTTATAACTCCGACATCCTTTCAAATCGTTTCGCTGTTCGGGAAAAGATTACAAATAAAGTTCACAAATTCAAATAACCAACCATCTATTAAATAAAAAAACATAAAAAACAATAATGTACCAATGTACGTCGCATCAATTTATAAACCTATTGTCGTAAAAATATCAATGTTCTATTAAACTTGCAAGGTTGCCTTCTTTTGTAATTTTAAACCTCCCGTATATAATTACTTATTAAATCAATTATCAAACAATTACGAAACAAATGCTGGTCATTCCAAAGTTACAATTTGTCAACGTGAAATTTTATATAAATCAGTTTAAAGTACATTCAAATATTCAACCTTAAAAACGTTAACAATCGTGGAATTTAGTATAAATCAAATTTAAGTTACATACAACTAAACATCCATAAAACGTTATTTACGCAAATGAAAGCAGTTCATTAAAATAAACAAAGAAACGGTAATGGATTAAAACTACTGAAAACCAAACAACTACGTTCATTTGCTTAGCTTAGTATAATTCGGTAAATCAATGTCAATTACAAAATAATATTACATAATAAGTATACAATGATAGATTGTCCCTGGATTGGTCATTAACCTCTTGGTGATGTTCTCGTCCAAAAATTTTAATCGGCAGCAACTATAATTCCCAATGGCAATGTCACAGCTATTGTGTTCTTTAAGTAGCTGCTTGACGACGTTATAAATGCATATCTACAAAATCGACAATTTAGAGTTCTGGAGACCTTAACTTTTGCACCTCATTTACACAATGTTATTATAACTAGGTAGGTTTATTTACACTCATTACTATGATTAATATATGCATTTACAAGTTTCATGTACAATGAGTCCTTGTCTGTTAAAGCTAGCTGTTATTAGACGCGAAGGTTGGTGTGCTTTCACAATAATTATTACTCGATAACGTCCATCCGCAAAGAAGCGTTAGTTAATTCAATAACAGGGTGCACTTAAAGAAACACAATCCCTTTTATGAAACTCGTCACTGACCCAAAGTTCCGATAAATCGATAAGAGAGAGTTGAACCACTAAAATATCCACAAACTGGTGATTGGGTATTCAAACCACGCGTTCGCGTTCCCCAGGTCCGGTATCGCACAACAACAACTGGGTTCCAAGACGTCCAAATCCAGACTCTCCAATTAATCCCAAAATGAAGGAAACCCCTTTGCCCTTTGCAATTACATCATCTCCCCTATCACGTCATATTTTTTTAGCATCGCGCTTCCCACGAAACTGCATTAACAACGGAATTATCTCACTCAGTTACTCACACGTACTTAACTTTACTTAGCTGATATTGTAGTTTAGATGAACGTTGCCTTCTCCTGTAATGATAATTCTTAACGAAACACGAATGTGTATGCTTTATATCGAAAAACTCCTGGCACCATTTGCTAATTACTCCCCTATACTGCCGATGTCAGAGGCTTGATACAAGGCAACTTAAAATTTATATCCCATATTTCTCCAAATTCTATTGTAATTTCACTTAACAAAAAATTGCGCTTTTAATTTTAAGCCTTGGAAAATTTGTATTTCAACTAAATTAACGAAATTAATTTTACATTCGATATGAAAAACTTTAATTCGAAATACAATGTATAGCTTTATAAAATCAATAGCAAAAGATGCGTTTACGATCATTTCAATATCACAAAAAAAAATAAATTTAGTAGCGTGAAATCGAGAAACGAAAGAAAAAATACGGCACTAAAACAACCCTGTAGAACAAATCAGGCGTAAAGTAGCTGAAGGAATGCTTCAAAAAACACTTACCATGCAGTAAAACTCACGATCAACAAAGAACGTCACTGGCGCCACTGTGATTTGACTTTTCCGTAAGGTTATATAGGCTAAGACTTTTTAAATTCGTGGATAATCCCAAAAAACAAGATAAATACATACTCTGTAAATAAATAACTCGATTCTAAACATCAAATTTGCAAAATCCATTTTAAATTTGTAAAGTGAGTCGCTATACTTAATAATTTTAATTAGTATCAAAATTACTGAATCACCTCCAAACAATAAATTAAGAATACATAAAATGATGCAATTAATTATAACGGTAGCTACCGATCGCACTTTTGCACTTTCACTTTCTTCTTAAATCAATTTAACTAAATTTAAAATAGTCCACAAATAGTGTTTAATTAACTTTAGGAAAACACAAAAGTTTATCAAAATGAATGTCAACATTAATTTTTGCCAATAAATACTAACGGGAAATGTATCTATCAAAACTGTTTGTATTTACTTGGTACACTTTACAATACACACTGAACAATAAAATATCTGGTGTGGAACACAACACTACTTTCCAAGCTATAAAATGGAAATTAAAAGAAATGTAATAATTTTAATAACATTTTTTTAGGATAATTATGAAACCTCTTTCATAATAAATTCATTACGAAAATAGGCAACATTGTAAAAACAAAAACAATAATCTACGCCAAACAGACTTTTAGAACTTCAGACAGAGGTTAATGGAACATCTAGATGCTAACTTAAAAAATTAAAAGAAAAGAAATAATTTCAATTCTAATTTTTTTAGGATGTGTAACCTTTTTATACGTTCATAACGAAAACAGGCAATATTGTGAAAACAAAAACAATAATCTATGACAGACTCACGTTTAAAACTTTACGTCAGATAGAGATTAATAGACATAAACATATGTTAATTTAAAAAAAATTGCAAAGCCGCCCGCTTCTGTAAGATATCGATAATAGAGTTTAACCAAAAATCGAATTGCGGACTCACATGACATTCACAAAAAGTTGACTGTAATCCTTCACTGTGTGTATAAAAATGATAATACATCGTAACTAGGGAAGTACATACAGTTTAAGTTTGAATTGATTATAACTTGCCTCCTCGATAGCTCAGATGGAAGAATCCCACTCTTGCAAAGTGGAGGTTGTGGATTCAAGTCCTACTCGAGTTAATCTTTTACTGTATGCACTGTAAAAGTTAATTTTAAATTAAAAAAATACAATTAATGATAACTAAATTTTGTTTAAAAAATATATCTACACTTTTTCTTGTAAAGTTAATCTTTATTTATATAATGAAAAAAATTGAACTGTCACTTAAATTCTACCTTAGGCATTTTTTGCCACTAAATTACGCGTCATATCAAAAAATTGCATAGAACATAATTAATTGATATGTTTAAGTCTATATCTAGGTATTTTTAGACCTTTGAGATATGCAGCTGTTTTAGAAATATTTGATAAAAACCAAAAACTACCCCTAATAATCCCCCTTCCCCGTAGCTGGATTTCTCCCAAAATCTAATCAGCTCTAAGTCAAATGAAAACAAGCTTAAATACAAGATGTTAAGAGTTATCATGCATACTAACATACATTTACACAGACATCCAGACATGATGGCCGATCTGGGCGAAACGTGGCCAAAAGTTGTAAAATGAGCTAGTAAAAGTCGATTACATAACCGTCTATACCTACATATGTATATGTAGGTTGGAAGGTAAAAATACCAAACGATATTGACTTAATTTCAAAGCTATGCTGAAAATATTTACACTGGTTTTTAATTGAATAATCCTATGCTTATAAATTAAGGACGTTAAATTCGAAATAAGCTCTGCTTTCATTTACTCAAAATAGCTTTTTTATTTCACAAAACGGATCTCTAATAATCGAATTACATTAATTGCTTCAGCTATAAAATTATTTCACTGAAAACAAATAAAGTAAAATTTAGCTTAAAAACTAGGTATAATCCTTTTTGAAGTCATCCAGTATTCAGAGATAATAATAATAATACCAACTTCTTTGTTACACTCAAAGACTGAATAAGCGATTCAATTTCTCTATTCGGAAGTATGGAATAGAGAAATTAAATCGTTATATAATGAATTACACCTGTGCCATCAAAAGTGACTCTCGTATTATTTAACCCATTCTTCCGCTCTACCTATTTGTAAGTCATTCAAAATTGGTAGCTTTCTCTCTCTCTCTCTCTCTCTCTCTCTCTTTCTCACTGTTTATATATATATATATATATATATATATATATATATATATCGTCGGTTGGTTTATCCTTTTTGCTCACTCTCCATATGGTACTTCGCACACTCCCTGCTCCTCGAGTTCTGGAGGATGTTACCGATCTTTTTGTTGGTGGCGAAGATGGTCTCAATGTTGCTTTTTTTCAGGAGTTTTCCTTTCTTGTCTGTCACACCTCTCACATATGGTAAGCTTGTCTTGGCTATAGGATGCTCCTTGTCTTCTTTCGTCTTATATAGTTTTTCATTTTGTAGAAGTGTGGTATTGATTTTGTTTCTTGTCAGACCTTGTTTGCGTCTGTTAGGCTCTCGATGAGACTCGGCGTTCAAGTCACGATTGGTATGTGTATTTTTCCGGAACACGTCGCTAATTCTAGTACCTTACTCTTGAAGTCTTGCATGAATATATCTGCGAAACTACTGGCGATTGTGGTGATCCCATCGGTGCTCTTTCTGTTGATCATTGTCGATGAAGTAGGTTGTTGAGGTAATCTTCCGCCAGACATGTGTCGAAATATGTTCTCTGGGAAGACCATAAGGAGAGCAAAAAAACATCGAAGATAAAGAAGACAAGGTACAGCTTATAGCCAAGACATATTTGCCATATGTAAGATGTATGACAAACAATTCAGGAAAACTCCTGACAAAACAATATTGAGACCATTTTCACCACCAACAAGAAGATCGGAAACATGCTACAGAACTCGAAGACGAAAACTTCACTTGAAAAACACGGAATGTACGAAGTACCATCTGGAGAGTGCGAACATGGAACAACGCCCAAACGAAAGCGAGAACCAAAGGAGAAAGGAGACACACGTAACAATTTTCAGTTCACGACGCGATTATACGAAACGAAATACGAAGAATAATTTGAGGTTAAATAGCCAAGAAGACATCTGACAGCGTCATCCGCTTTGACTTTAGAATCGACATACGTTTTATTTAATTTTAATTTAATTTTTAATTTAAAATTTAAAATTTAAATTTAAAATTTAAAATTTAAAATTTAAAATTTAAAATTTAAAATTTAAAATTTAAAATTTAAAATTTAAAATTTAAAATTTAAAATTTAAAATTTAAAATTTAAAATTTAAAATTTAAAATTTAAAATTTAAAATTTAAAATTTAAAATTTAAAATTTAAAATTTAAAATTTAAAATTTAAAATTTAAAATTTAAAATTTAAAATTTAAAATTTAAAATTTAAAATTTAAAATTTAAAATTTAAAATTTAAAATTTAAAATTTAAAATTTAAAATTTAAAATTTAAAATTTAAAATTTAAAATTTAAAATTTAAAATTTAAAATTTAAAATTTAAAATTTAAAATTTAAAATTTAAAATTTAAAATTTAAAATTTAAAATTTAAAATTTAAAATTTAAAATTTAAAATTTAAAATTTAAAATTTAAAATTTAAAATTTAAAATTTAAAATTTTAAAATTTAAAATTTAAAATTTAAAATTTAAAATTTAAAATTTAAAATTTAAAATTTAAATTTAAAATTTAAAATTTAAAATTTAAAATTTAAAATTTAAAATCTAAAATTTAAAATCTAAAATTTAAAATTTAAAATTTAAAATTTAAAATTTAAAATTTAAAATTTAAAATTTAAAATTTAAAATTTAAAATTTAAAATTTAAAATTTAAAATTTAAAATTTAAAATTTAAAATTTAAAATTTAAAATTTAAAATTTAAAATTTAAAATTTAAAATTTAAAATTTAAAATTTAAATTTAAAATATATAGCAGACGTATATTATATAACCCGTCTTTCTTTAAGTGGGAACTTCGCACTGAGATAAAGGGAAACGGATGTATTTCACAGTATTAATTATATCCCCATTCTCGAGTCCGCTATGAGACACCTCTCCCCGGCGCTACTATAACTACTTTGCTTATGTCGGTACTTAAGCAAAATAATAACAAAAACCAGATGTCGTACAGAACTTGGCAGGACTTGGTGACAAAATCTACAGAAGATAAACAACCAACATACAAAATTGTTAATTTGAATATTTATTTAAGACTAGCAAGACACACGTGTTTCGCAACGGCATGAGTTTTAATCCTTATTTCGCACCCTCTGATATTGGTTTTCAAACGGCTTCTAAACATACTGCCGAAATCATGTTTAATTTGAATTGCAAATATCTCTGAGATGCTTTTGCTATAAGTCTCAAGGAACCTAGCAATTTTCATTTCGCCCCGTTTCCACCTTCACTTTCCTGAACTGAATTCGTAAATTCCATAATGATCTTCATTTTGGTTATAAAAAGCTGCCTAGTTTGATATCCAGCATAATATTTTACCATATTTTGAACTTTCACCTCTAAAACTACCCTTGAGAGATGATTAATTTTATAGTTGCCTTTTCTTTGTTTTTTTTCAACTCTTTTCCGGACTCGCGATACTCTTTTATTTTTATTTGCTTCCTTGTTCATACCTCACGTTTCTACCCGTTAGGGGATGATTTCGAGAAAAAGTCAATACACATGTTTCTTTATTTCTTAAGGAACATCTAAATATCAATTTTAATGCTTCTGGGCTTAACGGCTTTTAAGATATATTCACTTTGTTTAAACAATTCATCACCTTTTGGAGCCCGATTTCATCCCCCTGAGGTAACATTTCAAAAAACGGTGAAACATAGTTTCGTTCGATTATTAATAAGGATTGATTCCCCGATTTTCAGATCTCCAGCTGCCCGGGTGTACGAAAAGATCTATTTTCAATCCTTAATTTCTACCTTTAGGGGTTGAGTTCCAAAAAATCCTTCCTTAGTGTGCACCTACGTGGTAAGGGGTGCATGTTACCTAAAGTTCCTAGACTTAACGACAAATTAGAAAAAATAGTGACAAATCCAACGCATTTCCTTATTACCCACCCAAACCTAAATCATGAAATGCAACATTGGACTCGGAAACCCAGTCATGTATGCTTCTGAATGGAAAATGATCGTAGTATCCTAATCTGTTTTGTTTATTAAAATTGTTAATGAGAGTGGCTCATTTTGACCCATATTTAGTTAAATTGGAAATTCCAGCTTTAATTTATGAAATTTATAGCAAGACAGTTGCAACAGTGGAATATTTCGTTAAAAATCGACGCGTGTTTATCTTCTTCTACTGACCTACCGATTGGTTTCAACGTTGTTTCCAAGAGTATATATATATATATATATATATATATATATATATATATATATATATATATATAGGATATTGTCAAACATCTTCTGTTTAGCATTCTATCTATAAATAACATACATTTTTTTATTAGTGGCGCATTTTACCTATTTAAAGCTTGTTTAAATCGAACTTTCAAAAACGCGCGTTTTTTAAAGTTACCATGGCAACATCAACAACTCAAGAAACGTGAAGTCTAAATGACAATTTTTTTATTTTTGATCTGACAGGAGTACCTGGTAACGTCAAATAAAATATTACTAACAAATTCAAAACCTTTATTTAAACATTTTTAATTCTATAAATGAAAATAGAATGTACAGTTAGTATTGTTAGATATATTCATTTTTATTTACATATTTTACATTATTAGTTCTTATTTCCATTTTTTGTAGTAATAATACTAGTATTTATGATTTCAAGGTGCACCAATAAAAAAAAATGGCGTAAAGTATTCGTGGATAACTGGTCTTTAAAACACTTACTCTATTTCGAGCACTATGGCTGCGCCCTCGTGCTCGAAAAATCGCGCGTGTTTTAAAGACCATTTTATATACTTATACTTTAATATACCATTGTCTATACCGGTATCGGCATCATATAAAATATAATAGTGGTTACAAGTTGCAACTAATCTGTTCTAATAAAGAAGAGCGAATCCTAAACTATATCAAATAAATAGAAAAAACTTGTTTTCATATACAGGTATGGAAAAACATTACTGCGGGGTTAAATGAGTGTGAGAGAGACATAACATTACCGATGTTGCCACTTGTACATATTTCCATGTATGCACAAAATATGAACTACTTAAGTCTCCTTCAATCTATCTTCAACATTTCTAACGAAACCAAAGCAATTAAGATGATGTTGAAAAGTCGCCTGTTCTTTGAAACTATTAAGTAAATACTTTACACTTAAACATTAAATGATAATACTTCAAACATCGTTTGAAGTTGAAGTTTATTGTAATTGCGAATTTATGACATGGTTCGATTACTACTCGTAATAACAACCAAGAAGAAACGTACGAGAGCTACAAACAAGAACATTAACATTTACATTGACAGTATAACTTAAGTTTAAGGTTTAACTTGAACATTATAATTCTTACTGAAAAACCAACTATTTTTAAAAATGAACAGAATACTCTTTTTTCAAAACTCTACTTTATAAGATTTTCGAAAAGACCTCCACCTTGCGCAAGGCAGTGTAATAAAATTGAGTTCGGGGGAGTAATTGCTTTTCTCATATTCATTATAATTTTATCTATTATACCAATATTCAAAAAAAAAAAATACAAAGAAATTCATTTTATCCAATAAATAAAATCTTAATTTGATCATTTTTAGTAATCATTTTAATATTAACATGAATTGGAGCTAAACCAGTTCAGATCCATTTATTTTAACAGGACAAATTTTAACTTCCTTATGTTTTTTATTTTTTCCAATTACATACTTAATATCAAAACTATGAGATAAAATTATATTTAATTAAGTTAATGAACTTTGCTATAATTAATTAATTAAATAATTTGGACAATAATATACAATTCGAGACTTGCAAAAATACTGATTTTCAATTCTCGTTGACAGTACCAATTAAATGTGTCATTGTTCCTAGCCTACTCAAAAGACTATGGCATCAGAGCTTTTAGTTTGTTGTGTATTCTATCTCACTTAGCACGTGAACTGATTGTACTGTCTTTGTTTTACTTATTATAAGTCAGACCCGCGATAATATTTTTCCATGCCTGTATAAGGAAGAAGGTGCCAGTTGCAACGTTGCATACGTTAGTTTTCACGAGTCCGCAAACAAAAATAGGCATGACCAAACGCCGTCAATTAGCTCATTCACTACACGGGCTAATAAAATGAAAGATTCACAGATTCAAATTAGATATGACCAGACTAAGCTACATAAGTCACCACGAATAAAGTGATGATAAATTCTTAATAGTAGACTTTTAAATATGTATAGTAATGGTGAAAGTTTAGATTGTCATATTAAGTGTAATTTGTTAGTCAGTAAGTTACGATATTAGTATAATTATAACAAACAATTATGTTACACTCCTGATGAGGTTGTTTCATAAAACGATATGTCTGTTGTGCCAAACAACGCCCGTTGTAAATTTGTATAAAGTACTTGTGTTATTAATAAGTTAGATACAACTTTGAATCTGTCTCTCACAACAGTATTTTCCCCAAACCATAATAACGACCAGTTGAGTTTGACTGTTCTACACCTTTAACTACTATAAATTAAATTTATATGATATATTAATATATAAAGCAATCATTTGTTCATCAATTTTGATATATCATGCAATAGAAACCTTTAAAATTATTTAACGTTATTTCTTTTCTTTTTAGAATTCTGGTCCTAGGGATCGAGACGTCAAAACGTTTTTAATTTTTTTTTATTTGTCGCAAACTATACTAATATAGTTCGATCAATAATTTTTTTATCACGCAACCGAGATGTTACAAAAATACTATTTGACCGTGTCACAGTCTAGAATTGTCTAGATAAGAATGGAATAATAACGATTTTCATGAATGTAGATACCGAAAGGTCTATAAAATAGTGGGTGTCTGTCCACTAGTATATGTAACATTTTTTCTACAGTTTTGACATGGTTTTAGTTATTGATCAATTAAAATCAAGATATTAGACCAGCTGTGATAATCGACTTGCTCAAAAGTCCTCGGAGTAGGTGCGTCCACATTTGTTTTCTCATAAAAGAAGAAAGTTCGTGAGTGTCATACTAGTTGCTATTGTAAGTATAGAACAAATTACGACTTCATATACGATTATAATCAATTGAGAATATACGAAATTCTACACAGCATTTAAATGCAAATGTATTGGTGGAAATTGTGGGGTAATTTACAATCATATGTAAATTAGAATGAAAATTTAAATGAAGGTTGGAGTACTTTCCTTTCTTTGAAGCATAGAAATTAGATATTAACTATTTCATCATCAATTAGTATGAATCATAAAGTTGATTGCGTCTACCAAATTTAATGACATTTTAAAATTTTTTAACTAATAAAATAAAAAAGTGGTTTTTACTCTACATGCATAATGTCGAAAGGAAAATTTGCATAATTTTGTAGCCGAAACGAGTTATATCCAAAGAGAAGCCAAGCTTCATGTAGCTGCCATTCAATTGTCCAAATATACTACATTTGATGCTCCTATGTCCAATATAAACAAAACTTTAAATTGTGAAGTGTACAGTTAATAATTAGAATATTTCAAATCAAGATACTCTAAATACGAATACAATCCTTGTACTTTCCGTATGTAAATTGAAATTTAAAGATACACACAGAAAAAGAATTCGTTGAGTAGGATTTGAACCCACCTGTATGTATTTTTAATATACCATATGTATTACTATCAATGAAAATAAAATATTTCTTTCTATAGTTTTCTATTAATATTGCTTTCGCAAATAAATTTAAAATCAGTCATGTACTACGTCATGTGTGAAAGCTAGCGAATTACGGACTCACATGACATAAGTACAAAAAGTTAACTGTGATCAGATTACTAAATAAAAAATTAGTGCACATCATTACTAATAAAAAGTACATAGAAATTAAGTTTAAATCGAATTAGACCTGCTCCCTCGATATCGTAGTTAGTAACGCAGTTCTCTAGCAAATCGTGAGTTCAAATCCCACTCGAAGAACTCTTGTTCTGTATATATTTTTAAATTTCAGTTTACAGACAATATACAGGGAGGCCAATCGAGGAGGGGTGGACGATTGTACAAAGACGAAATAAGTATATTTTCTATTGAAACACCCTGTATACTATTAAATTTTTGGGAATTCCATAAAATACTCTTTCATTTGATACCAAATTGTTTGTATCTATCTCCTTTGGTTTTAGAGGTATTCAAAAAATTATCCCACTTGCGGTCGCCGCTACTGATTTGTTCAGCGACTTTTGTTTATTTCAAAATAACAAAAAGTTTTTCGTGGTCCTATAGTATTTTGAAATATCTTAATTTTCAGATTTTTTTTAATAATGTACAGAGCATGTTACTATTTGTAAAAACAATTTTTTGTTCATTTTTTTAATGGCACCCCCCCCCCCCCTGATGTTCCTGTCACTCGATGTTTTGTTTGATATTATTTCTTTTTCATCAAGCATGCCTTATACCTAAAATTAATAATTTTCAAAATATTTTCAGTTTATTTGCGAAATTGTGGTTGTAATACACAAAGACTGAAAATAAAGGTATTAAGTTGGCCATGGTATTGTAGTTTCAAGGAAATAATAATTTCAAGTAAAAACAAGTGTTAATATAACAAATTGATTTAATGAATTATTTAACGAACTTTTTTGAACAAAATTAATGCATAAGACACTCTTGCTTCTAGGCAAATTAAATCAGTCCTTAGTAAAACTTCTAGAGTACTCAATTTGATTAAATTCAAATCTACGTTTTTTTGTAAATTTAAATTGGTTACTGATCAAATGACAAAGATCATTTGGAATTAATATTTAAATTAGCAGTTAAAAAAGAAGAGTGCCATGACAATATTGCGTTGGAAAGAGAAAAATTGTTTGTAACAATAATTGGTTCTATTCAGTTTAAACATAATTTGGGTTTTAATTTATTCGAAGTGTTGAAAAGTATTCAGGAAATGGTTTTAATGATTTTTATTCTTGGAGAATGTCAAAAAATTGCTTACTGGCAAGTAGAATTTATGCAGCAAGTTATCACGATGCTGAAAAAAAGCCGCGACCTAAGACGTTTCAAGATCTTTTACAAAGGTTTGAAGAAACAGGTAGTGTTAAATTTAAAAACCGGAAAGTAGTTTTACTTGCAATGCAAGAAAATAATTTTCTTAATTCTATGTTATCTAGTGACGAAGCTGCCTTCAAAAATGATTTAGTGAACAGCCATAACATGCATTATTACAGCACTGAAAATCTTCAGGCATGTTGACCAACAAAATCGGTAGTCACTAAATGTGTGGGGGGAATTATTGGGTATTGTTGTAGATCCTTATAAAAAACCTGCAAATTAAGATATTTCAAAATACTACAATACACTCAAACCTTTTTTGTCATGTTAAAATAAACAAAAGGCACCTAACAAATCAGTGGCGGCGACCGCAAGTGGGATAATTTTTTTTTAATAATTGAATATCTCTAAAACCAAAGTTAATAGACGCGTTCAATTTGGTATCAAATGAAAGCGTATTTTATGGGCTTTCCAAACATGTAATAATATATAGGGTGTACCATTTAAAAAAGTATAAGTTTAGTTTGCTCCAATAACATGAAACACCATGTATGATCAAAAATATTTTTAAAACGTAGTGCCTACTGATATCTACCCCTGGTTCAAAAATCATTTCTCT